>CM074505.1:26073208-26103234 GCA_037389245.1 Oryzias sinensis | reverse complement strand
ATTTGAAAAGGTGATGAATTTAAGGCCAAATCCGAATTCTTCCCTTACAGCATCTCCTTCAATCATATCATCTAGTTGCTGGTCAGCTTTGTTAGTGCGGAGCTGCTAGCACTCAGAAATACATAACATCGGTTTTATAACTTTATGAAGGTCATGGCAAAACAGGAAAAGCGCTTCTTGTCCACGGCACAGAGCAACACAGAACATACTACGTAATAACTGAGGGCTCGGCTTTCCTCTGCTGGGAGGGTTAGCCCTTAACCCTTATGCTATCCCAGGCACTGTAACATTGGGAGTTGGGTCATCTAGACCCACTAGACAGTGTTCTGAACCTTTTTTCTTCAATGATTTGTGATCTTCACTGGTGTCCATGGGTTACATGAAATCTTTCCACCTTTATCCACCTTTGTCATGGTAGGGAGAACACGTCAATGTAAGGGTGGGGTCATCTAAGATAGCACAAGGGTAAAAAAACTCTACCCCTCCAAATGCCCTTACAATTGGAGGGGTAGCGAAAAGCCATAGGGGAAGAATTCGGATTCAGACTACTTGTCTGATTAGTATGTCTGTAGTGATGAGGACTTTGTTCCAGCCTGTTGTGTTGTATAGCAGTGGTTCCTAACCTCGGACCGTAGACCGATATTGGTTTGTGGATTACTTGGTACCAGTCTGTAGACCAAAAAATATATATACGATAACTTAGATAATTTCTGTTTTGTTTATTTTGTGATTCAGAAGGATTTTTTATTGTGGAATACTACCAGATTCTATCTTTGACCTACTCTTGACGCAAGTCATTCATCTCAGTCACATGTCTTAAATCTATTCGCTACCTTCTTAAAGTGGCTGCACTGACCACTAAATTTAAACCCCAAAGCTAACAAAGTTTATGATAAAACAAACAAACAAGTTTCCTTGGGAAAAAAGAGCCATTGAGCAAATAATGGAAAAGTCTTTGACTACAAAGATAAAGAAAATTGCTATTTATTGACCAAACCAATAGTTTTCCTCAACACATCGATTGATATATGGCGGCAGGTGTTGTTTGCACGTACCAAGACCACTTTGCATAATATGCGGAGACTTACTCTTATGTTATACTCACTTTTGAAAACCGGAAGCTTAAATAATTCAAGGCCATCTTCGGCCTCATACAGACTGGTCTGTGTAAATGTTGTCTGACATTAAATGTTCGTGGCCTAAAAAACGTTGGGGAGCACTGCTGTGGAGAGCTAAGTCTGAGAACAAAGCTCAGTATAGGGTTTTACTCAATAACCACTCCCAACCACCACCTATGACCATGAGCTTCTTCTTCTCATGGAGAGGAACCAGATGAGGAGATCAGACTTTTTTACCACCGTGAAGCATTACAGGCGTTTCTAAATGGGGGTACAGTAGACCCAGGAGAGAACGCATCAGCTGGTCTGGCTACACACCAGTGTCCTCCTAGAATGGAAAGAGTGGTTGATGGATGGATGATGGAATGGATGATGGAATAAAGCTGAATAGATTGATGGATGGGAGGATGGATTACTGATGCTTTACAGCTCTGTGTTCTTTCTGGTTTTGTTAGAAGGCAGTCAGTGAAGAAATGCAGATTCACCACAGAATAAAGAGGGAACCAGAATCACGTATGTTAAAAGTTCATTCATGATAAGTGAATTTGCTGGAATCCGCTTATGAAGATCTCCTTCCATTGCAGCTCCTGTCTGGAGAACTGCTGAACAAGCTCCTGAGCTACAGCGTCAGGATTTCTGCTCTGACCTGAAGGTAGAGCAGGTGAGTTAAAATGCATATTAACAGGAAACCACACCTGCAGTGAGCTGACAAACTTCTGCTCGGCCTCTTAGGTGCAGAAACTGTTCAGGGAGCCTCTGACTAATCCAGAATCTGAATTTAAGGAGAGATCCAGAAGTCCACAGGTTTTCCTTCAAACATTTCCTGTTCATTCATTATTTAAATCTTCTGATAATTTTATTTTTTTTGTATTTGAAATGTGTTAATTAGCTAAAGGTTGAACATTTCTGACTAAAGGCATTTAACTCTTTTCAGATTTTGGATTTGATCTCTTTGATCTCAGAAGAATCTGATGTTGGAAAACATTCACTTAAAAATGTTTGCAGTATTAGTTGCAGTATTAAAAGTTGTAACTTTTTTCAGGTGGACAGAGCTGTCAAATCACCTCCACTTGTGGGCCAGTCCAAGAAGAGACATAGATCTGTGGTCCGACCAAAGAAAAAAAATCCATCTGTTTTCCACCCTAAGAACAGAAGTCCACCTGTGGTTGAACGAAAGAACAAAGAGTCACCTATGGCTTTGCCCAAGAACAAAATTTCACCTGTGGTCTGGCCCAAGACCATAGATACGCCTTTGGTACGGCACATGAATCCACTTGTGGTGCAGCCAAAGATTAGAGATCAACTTGTGGACCAGCCCGAGACCAAAGAACCACCTATAGCCCAGTCCAAGAAAAAAAATCCACCTCAGGTCCTTCCCAAGAACAAACATCCACCTGTGATTTTGCCCAAAAACACAGATCCGCCTGTGGTCCTGCCTAAGAACAAAAATCCACCTATGGTCTGGCCCAAGACCACAGAAACACTATTGGTACGGCCCATGAATCTACATGTGGTGCAGCCCAAGATTAGAGATCAATTTATGGACCAGCGGGAGACCAAAGATCCACCTATAGTCCAGTCCAAGAACAGAGATCCACCTCAGGTCCTTCCCAGGAACAAACATCCACCTGTGGTTTTGCCCAAAAACACAAATCCATCTGTGGTACTGACCAAGAACACACTTCCACTTGTGGCCCTGCCCAATAACGCAGATGTATCTTTGTCCAAAATCAAAGATACATCTTTGCTCCTGCCCAAGACCACAGATCCACCTATAGTCTTATCCAAGAACCCAGATCCACCTGTGGCTTTCTCCAAGAACGGATATCCATCTGTACAGGAAGAAAAACATCCACATCCAGTACTGGTGGAACTCCAGAATGCTTTACAGAGAAAACAGTCCCTCAATGAAGAAAGAGAGAAGGAACTGGAAACAAAAGTAAATATTGGAATCACTTAATTTTGATTTGCTTGTACAGAATCCTTTATGAAACATAAAATTTGTGAAAAGTTTAAACAGATTTTGATCTGAGACATTATAGTCAGAATCTTGCATGTGACACAGGCCAGAAGTTGCCCTGACTACAAATCAGAATATTTCCATGATTTTTTTTGGACTTTTTTAATTTAATCCATTCCTTTATTTAGTTATGTTTATTTATTCATACAGCTACCTTCTTTTTATTACTTATCTTTTATTATTTATCCTTTTTTACCTTGCTAGGTGGCACGAGAGCACAAGCAACCAAGTCAAATTCCCTGTACATGCGCTGTACTTGGCAAATAAAGTTATTCTGATTCTGATTCTAAATGTCTTTCTCTCATTCAGGATACACCAGCTGTGGCTCTGAGCCCATCTGGAACAAAGGTTGCTGTGGGAAACAAGTCAGGTATTATAAGGAAGACATTTCATTTAGTTACATCCTTAAGTGTTGTGGATGTGAAACAGCAGAGCATGTGGATTTGTCTCTGCCTCTTTTTGCAGCATCAGGACTTTCTGAGAGGAAACAGCCAAACCTGAAGAAGCGCTCTGCTGGGCAGGTAAACATCTCTTCCAGACCTGTGGATCTCTGTGTCTCTGTTCTTTTGCGGATGTAACTATACGTTTTTAACTTTTCAGGAGAATATATCGCCCCATCCTGTAATCCAGACAGAAATGGAATCACCTTCATTCTCAACAAAGCTGAAAGACTTTGAGAGGATCTCGGTTGGAGCAGGTGCTCAGCCAACCATCAAAGTCAAGGAGAAGGAGGTGCAGGATCTGATTGAGTCTGGGGGATACTCAAACTTTTGTTTTTTGTTTTTTAATTCTTGTGTTTCTGATTGGACATTTCTAACATTTTTTTTAATTTAAAAACATTTGTTTACAGATAAAGATTTTAAGTTTAAAAGGTGAGAACATTTTGCGGGACAGAAGATTAAGGTACAGAATGTTTACCTGCAGTTCATCTTAAATGAACTGTAAAACCAAAAGCAAAGCTTGATTTCAAAAATACTCTGAGCTTTATTAAAATGTTAAAAAAATAAATCAAAGAAAAAATATTACCTGAGAGACATAATCCCTCCAGTGGGTCCTCAGTCGTCCTACTTTGTCTAAGCTGCGGCCTTTCATCATAGGCAAGTCCACCATTGAAAAGACTCCAAATCTTCACACGTAGTTGGGTTTAAAGCTTATTTTGCATGGAGGTGAGAATATCTCTGGTTGGCACCAATAAGCTTCTCATACACATTTAAAGTCCTTCCCATTCAGTGAGTAGATGTTCTAAGTCCAGATGGTTACAGTCTATCTCTGGGCTGTCGAGGCACCCACCCTTGACTACCTCCCAAATCTCACAGCCCTGATCCTCCTGGTCCTGGACGGGTCCCGTTGGAGGAGACCATGTCTGGCCTCTTGTGGTCTTTCATGGCACCAACCAGGCAACCAGGTGCTAAGCTGCAGGCCACAACCCTGGGATTATTTTCATGTCAGCCTGGGTGAAGTAGAAGACCTTAAGTTTCATGTTTCACTTATGTTTACAGTTCCTAGGTCACTAGGAACTGTCTGCCATGGAAGACCTCACCTGGGGCATTTTCCTCTGACAGCATACAGTAGTCTCTAGGGTCACTCATGCTATCAATCCCTCACCCACCACCACCACTATGTTAAAGTGGCAGTTCATTTAGGGATATTTCTAATCTAAATTTCAGTGTCATTAGAAAGTCACCTGACAGACAAAAAAGAACAAGATAAAACTGTCAATAAAAATACTGTAAAGATAAGGAAAAACTGACCCCCCACCTAAAGGAAAGTCCTGCAGTTCATGGTTTGAAGCAAGCAAAATGTTTGGGATTTTTTTCTGTTGGACTTTACGTCAATCATTTATCTACAATGGGATCACATTAATGCTGGGAAAGTACTTGTTTAACATAAATAAAATGATAAATTAAACCTAAACATAAGCTTTACTGTCCCTCATCGATGCTCATGGAGTAGAATCAGTCATCCTGTCATCACTTTTGTCATCTTGTTAAAGCTTTATCCATCCTTTCAGGTAAGCCCAACAAAACCTCTGGTCCCCCTGAAGCTGAAAGTTCATAGATGTTTGGTCGCAGTTCAAGCAGTGGAAGAGACAGGAGTCCTGTTCCATGAGAAGGAAACAGAGAATCAGGTGAAGCATTCTTCTGTTTAATGTCACTCAGTCATCTCTCTTGAGGTCTATTTTTTTGCATCTACTTGGGTTTTCTGATAATTGTCTATTCTATTTTAGTTTACTATCATATAAGTATCATCTTTATCAGGTTAACAAATCCATCAGGGAGCATACAAACCTTTCTGCAGTTTCACTTGAGAACTCACCTGCAGTATCGGAGAAATCCCATACTCACTTACTCAAATCAAAGATAAAACCAAAATTATTTAAAAAGTTATCATTGATGGGGACAGATCTGTGGAGCCAGCAGAAATGTTTTTTTTGAGGACCAAACGCCTGTCTAACAAATCTTTACTCTCACCAACTGTGAAACCTGAGGAGCTGAACTGACGTCTGGTTGTTTTGTCAGAGTGTCACTGGCGTCAGACGTGCTACCACACCCTCCTCATACTTAGCACAGGATCCAGCATCACGTACGTAGCAGCATGTTTCAATTATTTCCAAATGAGGACAAAAATGACAGCCTTGTCCTTTTTCTTCATAGTTTCTGAAGCTGCACCGGGGGATTTCTCTGCTGGCATGAAGGTAAAACTGTTTCAGAAGAACAGAAGTCCTCGCTGGCAGCAGCTGCTTAAAGCTGTCACTGTGGACACTGCTGAGCTTCTCACACATACGGGACATCCAACTTCAACATTACCCTTGTTTGTTACTGTAACCATGAATTTCTCTACACATTTCTCCAACATAAACCTACATTTATCCTCCACAAAACACTGAGAAAGAACTTAGCTTATTGTAATATTTTGTAGACGTTCTTCTGTGATACTTTGGTCTAATTCCCAAATTTCTACAGATGTGATCAAAAGCTGTACTTTTTCACAAGAACTGAAGAACTGCATTATTGATTTCAGACATTAATTTAAAGGAAAACTAATACAGGATAAAATATTCAAAAGGCAGTTAGAAGAAGTAAAAGCCTTATAAATTGTCCTGCCATGCCCTAGACCAAACTCATTACCACTATCAGTGCACCCACCATCTATTATAGTGCTGTTCCTCTTTAATTGAGTACATATTCAGGATGAAGTGCTTCTGTTGGTTTTCTTTATCTAAAAAAAGTCTTCTTCAGCACCTCGGACCTATATATTTTTAAAGGATATCTGTAGTTTTTTAGTTATAGGATCTAGTTTCTTCTGTTTTTAAAGAAGCTAACATGTAAAAGGATCATCCTATTGTATGGCCCAGATTGTTGTGTTAAAGGAGAGATGGTTTATCTTTAACTACCTTGACTTTTGAAGCTGAAGTGGTTTGATGTGCATTTGCATCAATAGTCATCAAGGGGTTAAATCCCCACTGTTGGTGCTTTTACCCTGGACGTCCTGTTTTTATGGTTGAAAATTTTAATCAATCACCATGTCATTTATCAAGCTAGCACATCAAAAATCTACTACTAGGTACTACCCAAAGGCCAATATGTGATGTGGAGGGAGGTCTCTGTCCATGCGCCCATATTTCACAAACTGGGTGAGAACGTGTCGGTCTCCTTATGCTGGTTTTACTGCATCTTGGACTCTTTCAGGTCAAGGATCTGTCGCAGATGTTTCAGGAATGCTGTCAGCCAAAATTGGATCAAACAAGAAGAGGGAACTCAAAGGCTAACACCAGCTCTCACAGGTAGCAGATCCTCTAAAATCCACATAACTTAATCTTAAAACCAGCCTAATTTGAAACAGCCTGTTATAAACTCAGAAGAAGAAACACTCTTTCTCTTTTTTGTGCTTGGGTTTATAAGTATATAAGCATCTCTTTACCTCAATGAGTCCAGCTTGTTCTATAGTTGTCAATAGCAGTTTTAACTCAGGTGTCATCCCATCATGTTATTAGAAGTGCTGTTGTTCTCCTTTAGTTAAAAAGCCTACTTTGGATTTATCACTAGTTACAAATTTGACATTTCTTTTTGTTTCAGAAGTTCTTAAAAGGTATTTTTATAGTCAACTGATGGTCTTTTTAGAAAAGCACACTATCCTTGAGGGTTTTTCTGTCTGGGTTGAAAGATTTTCACAGTCCAGAATCACATCTGGTAATAGTTATTTATTTATAATTAATATTTAGGTACAGATTCAGGGCATATCCATATCCCATGATAAGACACGTCTCCCGAAATTGTTCCGGAACACATTTTCTTTTTTTCAAGAGTATGACTTGGAAAAACTCTACCTGAATATTAATACGCCTTTCAGTGTAATAAAATGGTCAAATTTATTGTTTTTAATGATCATAATGTTAAGCACTGCAACTGTATCTCATATACAAGTTGCTTTTACCTATGTAAGCAAATTCATAGCGGTGTTTTATTTGAAACTAAAATATATTTGTTCTTAAAGGAACAGTCAACATTGTCTGTTGACTTTTTACAACAAATATTTTTCAGTATAAGCTGCAGCTCAGCTTTCTCACACATGGAAGTAAAAACATATTTTACCGCTCATCACATCGCTATATTTTTTTCAGAGCATTGCACACATCACTTGATCCATCAGGGGTCGCTGAACTGAAATCTATTGCTGGGAGGTTCTGCAGAACTTTGGCCCGCTTTGCCGATAGCATTTTGGCTGGTGCTATGTGCATTAGCCTTTAGCCTCTGTGCAGCTGCAGTGCTTCACTCGTTCTTATCTAAGCCCACTGCATAACACCGTAATCCGTGTTTTTATATGATACTGGCAGCAACATGGCACAGAGTTTTGGTTCAGTATCCATCCTAAATAAATAAACTAAGTAGTTCATGTCTCATAAAAACAAAACAAGCTGCGTCTTCCTGAGATCTTGTTGTTGTTTGCTGCGGTGTAGAGCTGCTCAGAGAGGCTCTGTGTGCTCTGTCAGCAAATCAGCTGTCGGAGATATATGGGAAAAACTTATATGGCTGGGGCTCCATGCTAATAATTTGGTGTACCACTTTATGCTGTCTAATCAGCATGGATATGGCACACCTGTGAGGGGTGGGGACGGATTGTCTTGACAAAGGAGAAGTGCTCACTATCACAGATGTAGACAGATTTGTGAACAATATTTCAGAGAACTGGTTATTTTGTGTATGTGGAAAATGTTTCACCTCTTTGGGTTCATACCATAAAAAAATGGGGAGTACAATGTGTGTTATGCGATATTTTTGGTCAGTGTAGATTGGACTGAATTATGTTTTGCTCTCCTTGATTTGGTTTGGTCACCCTTGTTTTTTTTTACAATGTATAAGTGTATTTCTATATATATTTTTTCATTGTCTGGTTGAGTTTTCACAAAGTCACTGATAATTTTCCCAGTTATCAGTGACTCTCTTCCTTCCAAAATGATAAGCAAGTGTTTATTTGTTTATGAAAAACTTGTTTATGACTTCCCTCCACCCCTACGTGCACATCTTTCACAGGATGCAGCGACCCAGTCTCATTGCCAAAAAAACGCCCAGCACCTTCTTGTTTTATGTATGTTCGATATTTTGTACCATGTTAGATGACTACTTTCATCTTTTCTTTGACAGAGTGCCAAAGAAACCACAAACACAGCCAAGTCCTCCCAGACTGAAGTCTCTCAGGAGGTTCCATTAATATGTACGTTTGAAAACTACTTTTATTTTAATTCTTAAGAAAATGACAGTAATACGGTTGTCTTTTTTCCATTTGAAGCTGAACCGCCCACTTTCATTACTGACATGAAGGTAAAGCAGATCCATATAGACATTCTTAAAAATGAAAACTGAATTTTCCACAGACTGACTGAAACGGTAAACTTGTTTCAGGTGAAGGAGCGGCTTCAGATGTTTAAAAGTCTGGAAAGCAAAACTCCTAAAAAGAAGCAGCAACTCTTCCAGGTGATGGAGACTGAAAATGTTCTTGTTGTCTTTGGATCTTAAAACATTCTTGCTTTTATATAATTTGGACATGTTTATTTCCTTCTCTGCCTCCTGCTGTTCAGGTAAAGACTTGTGCTCGGAATTTCATTTCATATTAAGGAGGAAACAATGCTGGCGAATAAGACAAACAGAGAGGAGGAAAAAGGAGTAAAGGTGGTCATAATCTGCTGTTCTGCTTTCATCTCTTCATGCAGCTGGGACAGACTTAAAGACAAGCAGCTATAAATACTGACCAATCGTTATATAACAGACAGGACAATACAAGTATGTTAAGCTAACACATTCAAGTTTGCATGAATCTATAAACTAATAAAAAGTAGGTAAAAGCTGGGTTTTAAAGCCAGAGCTAAGAAGGTCATAAGGTGTGATGTCTGTACGCTGTGAAGCCCCGCCCTCCTCTAAATGACTAGTTGACCTGGACGACCATAGGGCTGGAACTCTTTCTTATTATTCACTAATAAATGTAAAAATGAATTATTGATTTAAAAACATGTATTTTTAAAACATAAAGCAGGATTTCTGGAATTAGATGTTTTAGAAATAAGACTGAGTGACTAAAATGATCGATTAGTCACCCAATCTTATTTTTTAAAGTATCTAAATCGGATTTATTTTGAAATTTCTTTGGAAAACGCAGCAGGAAGAAATCCAGCTTTAAATGATATGTTTTTTTTCATTTTTTATTTTTTTTAGATTTCTAGAAATACCTTTTTTGCTGTGTTTGGAAAAGGAACCAGCCTCAACATTAACTAACGCGTGAAACTGTACATCAGAAAATCACAACCAGGCTGCCCAACTGTAAACCGCAGATTTGCTACAGGTTTTCTACAAAGTATTTGATTCATGACCTATTTACTGTGATTTGAGGCTTAAATGTTTTTATAATTTATGTCAAGGAGTTAAAAGAGGTTCCAAAATTCCTCCTGAACCTTTAGCCCAACCTGGCTTACTCTTGAAAAAGGGAAAAGCAACAGGACAGAAATAGGACCACTGTTTAAATGGATTGATCTTTGTGGGTGAATGGCCCCAAAAACACACACACCTGTACCCACACACTGCTGCAAAAATAGGTGAGAAAGCTGCAGGTTTGCAAAATAAACACAATTTAATGAGATTAGAAAGTCTGGAGAACAACTGCTGCACAATTGTTTCAATAAAGTTTGGTTCTTTTGAAGCATAATCAAAACAAATGATGGATAAATGTAGACAAGTGCTAAAGGAATCAGTGCTTAAGGGGTTTCATCTGTGCATGTCTGGTCTTTCTGACAGACGTTTGAAATGTCAGTCACTGTCACAGCAAACAGAATTTCTTATCTGCAGTCAAACCCACAGAGGGGAGGGTGCTGCCAACAGCCTGGAAGGTATGGAGGGTTTCCAAGGTTTGCATGCTCTCCACAGAGCTGTTGTCAGGGTTTGAACCTCCAGTTTCTGTGAATGTCCTTGTAGAAGGACCTGGTGCAGATGTTCTCTGCTTTATCGGTTCCACCAAAGGAGAGGCTGGAAGGAAGCAGGAAACCAGCAGCGCACACGATAACCCGCCCTGAACCTACAGCTGTGAGGGGAGACAGGAAGTGAAAGTCCTCTGCTGTGGTCCTAATGCGAACGGGCTTCACAAAATGTAGAGCAGCAGCAGTTCAGCTGCATGTATGTAATCTCAGGATATGTCTCAGCTATGAAAACCTTAAGGATGTTCTCAGCTGCTCCACCAAGTGGAAGATACCTTATTCAAAAGAGGTTTCTTGTCCAGAAAATGTCAGATAAAAACATCAGTTTACTTTAATGATAATGAGAAATATAAAATATCAAACTCAGGTTATGGAAGTTAATTTGTTTATTAAATGTATTTATCAGGAACTCAAAAACAGGAAATAAAAAATAACGAATGAATTGTTCATAATTCTGAAGATGCTGCAAAGCTCCAAATCTCGTCTCAGTCCTTTCCGAACTCTGATGGAGATCCATCAGCGGTTCTGAGCGTCTGTGTGTGTTTGTTCACCACTTCTTCAGAACTCCTTTTGTTACTAAGCTGCAGCCTGAAAGCCTGAAGGAGTGACTCTAAGGTGAGTAGCATTGCTGGGAGTAACTCAATACTTAAGGATCAATCACAAAAGCAAACAAACTTTGCTTTACTAAGTAATACAGGAAGGCTGAATTAATGCAATATTCTCCAAGGAATTTTTGACTTTTGTACCAGACCAGTCATTTCCAAAAGTTTTAAAAAAAGAGACAAAGAGGCATTTCCTAAAGAAGAAATGACACACACCGAATCTGTTTAAAGATCATACTCAGGCTGTTTAGGCTTCAATAATCCAAAAATGTTTCTGTAGGTTCCCAATAAATGTATCCATTTCTGCTTTGAATTTTTCTGGTTTTTATCTATGCTCAGTATTCTTCTTTTATTTGATCTTTATCTAAAGATCTAAGATCAAAAATTGTTCTTCAAAACAAATAGCTCTTTATTTTCATTTCTGTGACTAAACTGAAGATGCTTTTAGTGCTTTTGGTTCTTTCCATTTGACTTAAAAGGGATTTTTTTACTTTAGATCACCACAAGTCCCACAATACAGAACACAAAGATCTATAAAACACATGCTTCTGAAGCAAATGCATTTAATAAAAAAAGAAAAATAATAATAACATGCCAAGCCATATATTGTTCTCTGTTAAAAACCTAACCCAATGAAAATTGTATTTTTGGTGTTTTAACTGTTCTTGTAGCATTTTTTTTCATGATGGAGGACACATTAAAGAAAGTCAAAGATAAAAATTATGCTTGGCATTTCTTATTCAAACTGGCACCCGAGCAGACAAAAGGTTGGTGCAAGGAAAAACCCTTGTGTTATATAAAATCTACACCTAGGCTACAAACTCCCTGCTCTCTTCATGCTGATCCATCCACTGGTTGAAGATTAGATCCATGAACGTCTTTGTAACAACTGATGCTGACGATAGCTGATAATTAATTAAATAAATGTGGAACAAGTCGACAAAACAATGAAACTCAGAGACGCTTGTCTGTCTGCGGATTTTTCCACTACATCTCCCATGATGCATTGGGTTAAAGGGACAGCGCACAATGAGTTTCACCTCTAACGCCTCAAACAAATAAACGAACACGCATCATTAAACAGTTTTTGTAATCTTAACTTAACTTTTATTACATCTTTTAGAAAGAACAACTGCAGCTTCCACCTTTTCATACAATTATCACAAAAAAGCATGTGAGATTGTGGAGGGACTGAAGATCAATACAGACTATGAGCTTTTCCTTTTTTTTTTTTTTATGGATGCTGTGCCGGATTTTGTCAAGGTTAAAGTTGGCCGTGGCTCAAAAAAGGTTGAAAAACACTGGTCTAGATGACCCAACTCCCAATGTTAAATTGCCGAGGATAGCGCAAGAGTTCCAATTAAGATTAGAGAGAACATACCAGTGAAAAATACCTTTGTAAAAAAGTTAAGGTATTGAATTTTATAAAAGTACAGACACGACATAGATCTGAGGATTTACACCAATTTTTGGGCCACAGTTATGTTTTACTTTTTTCTTCACAAAGATGACAGAAAGCTAAAGTAAACAATAGCATTTTGGTGAATAGGGCAACGCCGACATGTTCTGCTCACCACGGTGCAGAAAAAATTCTGTCTTAAAAGGGGGCTAGGCTTATGTCTGACAGAGAACAGATATTCTTCAGTAAAATCTCATTCAAACTTTATCTCATCTGTCATTCTTGGCTGAGCAGGAAACCACTGAAGGTGGTCACAGAGCCATAGCTCCCCAAACATGTGTGTTTGCAGCTAAATCTACAGAAACCCGATCTCTGCAGCTGCAGAAATGCAGCATTGCCTCCATTATCTGCTCCATCATGATGTCTGGTGGCTGGCACCCACAATGAATTCCTCATTCTTCATGAGTCTGAGACTTACGAGGTCGATTTCCTCCAGAGTGACAGAAGAAGCTGAAGTAGTAAATGCCATTAACAGGCGCAGTGAAGATTCCTGTGGAGACAAATGTTTAATCCATGTTTATAGGAGATGAAACCAGAAAATAGGAAAAACATTTCTTACTAAGAATTTGCATCATTTTCTTGATTTCCCACATCATTTTCTTTCTGTGACAGAGTAGTTATACATGCATCATGGCATATGATAGCATCTGTGCTTACCTGTAGATGGGTTGTAGGCCTGGCCCACATTTGTTATGGCCGTTTTAAAGAGGATGTTTGTGTTGGTGCTGAAGGGTCCAATGGCTCCACTCTCAGCAGTTGTAGCAGTAAAAACTACTCTGGTTGGTGCTACAAAAAACACATCAACATAATTGACAAAACATTTCTCTGTTCAGATTGGAAATGCCGCATTATGGAGCGAGAAGCTCACACCTTTACCATCAGTCCCATATCTGGCTTGGCCTCTGTCAGTCCGGTTTCCAGAGATCTTTGCCTGTCCGTCAAAGCAGCGAGATCCTTTTGCAGTTTGCATAGATCTGCACAGAGGAAGTGGTTTCATCAACTTGTACAGTAAACACTGTGGGCAAATAAGCGCTACAAAGCAACAACTTCAACAACAACATGGTGGAGGCTTAAGCTTGCAGTCCCTGATCTGATGTTCCAGCGTTTTTATGCTGTCTCAAGTTTGTTAATGTTTGACAGGGAGTTAACAGGATGGAGCAAGACAAAACCTATGTTTTTTTATTGTACCATTATAAGATAAGATTAGATAAAGATACTTTATTGATTCCAGTTTAGGAAATTTGATTGTTGCAGCACCAGCAGTCATAAGGTTCAGTAAAACAGACAAATATAAACAGTGAATAACGTAAAATCAGTTCTCCTTACCATTATTACATGAATGAATATCAATCAAACTCCAGGACGGCCAGATTTCTATGGCAAACAGCTCTCAAGTAATTCAGGCCCAACCACACAAACTCTAAATCTATATCAGAAGAAATCAGTAGTGTTGAGCTGCCACACAGGATCAGCTGACCTCAGTTAGTGGCCTCAGTTAGCCCCTTTCTGGAGGACAGCGGAGTGTCAGAATGCTTATATATCCTTTGAACCTCCTGAATCCCTTTTAGAGTCATGGGACTGTCAGAGCCAACCCAACCACTGTTGAGCTGGGTCCACATGTGATGTGGCTTATTGCAAATGAAACATGGTGAAAGGAGATTATTCTTACTTCATCTCTCCAGAAGAGAGTGCTGAAGCTTGGAACGAAGGTGATGTTCAGGAATGAAGTGAGGTAGTTCCTTGCAGAACGTGATCCTAAGAGGATTTCGGCGATAATCCACCAAAGTTATTCTAAGATAATGGTCCAAAAAGGGCATGGTTGAATAGGCTCGGGGCGTTGAAGACAGGAGTAGAGTCAAAACCCCTTTAAGGCCACAGGTGGACAGCAGGAAACCACAGAAGTTTGCCACTTTAGCCTTCACAGTGTTCTCGTCATGTCTCAGGTAAAAAAGCTTCTGTAGTGAACGACACAAAGGTGTCCAGCAAGCATGTATCTGCGGGCCTGTAGAAATCTCAATGAGCGGCGGATCCAATGAGAGTGAGGAGCCAGGACCGCTTCCTCCAGACCGAACTCTCCCAGCGCCCACTCAGGAATTTGAATCCATTTCCACTTTCACGCCGGACATCCAAAACCCAGCCGTCAATGAAACGGGCGGGCGGCGGGGAAGCGGACGGCGGGCACAGAAGACTGTCCAGAACTGGCGTAATCTGGGAAACATGGAACAGTAACATGGCGCTTTGGGCAGACGACAGAGACAGGGTTGATGACCTTGTCAATGAGGTAAGGTCCAATAAACCGAGAAGCCAGTTTCCGAGAGGTTGCTTGGATAGGAATGTTCTGAGTCGAGAGCCAGACCCTCTGTCCTGGTAGGTAATCGGGTCCCACCACCCTGCGAGCAAGGCAGTTGTTTCTCTGAAAGCGGAGGAGAGCAGCCCTATTCTGATCGCTATGGACAGCACTGTGAGGGTGATTGCTACTGCCCCGGCCTTTTTTTGTGTGTATAAATGTGTGTGTGTTGTGTTTGTGTGTGTGTGTGGTTGTATGTACTTTACAGAAGCTTCCACCACACCACTTGACTCCCACCTCCTGCAGGACGACTGGCGGCCTCCTTCCCTCCCTCCAATCACCAGGCTGGAAGGGGAGCATAAAGCTCCATCTCTGTTCCAGTGGTAGCTGAATTCCTGGAGGAACTGCTTAACTGGGGCTGGCCCCTGTTGTTGGACTTATTGGCTAGAGCTGTGGAAACTGCCTTGGTTTTCTACCCTCTGCTTGAGATCCCAGCTGCTTATGCTTTGTGTTTTGCGTCTTAAGACGTTCCATCTGTTTAAGTTTTTAATTTTGGTTTTGTTATTTATTGCATTGGTGCCTGAGCTTTTAAGTTTGTTATCCCCTTTACATTTGCAGCTGTCATTCAACAACGGTTGAAGACTGAGAGCATTTAAACCTTTACCGGGTTTAAACTTTATTTCTTTATGTTACCTATAGCACCTACCCAGCACCAGAAGGAAGTTGAAACCACAGGGGCCTCAGTTTGACATAACCTTTCCTAGACACTGGGGTTCAAGCCATCCTAGCTCCGGGGAGATAGCACCCCAGAGGTCGAGTTGAGGGTAGTTTGGGTGATGGGACCAGAGGAGCAGGAGCTTGACGGGATTCGGGTGAACGACGGAGGGGCGGTTGGATGGGTTTGATGTGAAGGACGGTTGATGGGACTTGGGGTTAGGGATAAGGATCGGGCGCTGAGGGGTAGGGAGAGGCCCTGTGTGGTGTGTGTGAGGTCACAGATTTTAGGAACCATCTTAATTCCTGGGACTTAATGAGGGTTATCAAATGGCTAGGCAGGGCTGGGTAAAAGTGAGGGGACGAAAGGAAAGTGAGAGTTCTCAATCAGGGGAGTAGATGTAGAAGGGCGCCACAGCTGGTCAGATGGTGGCTTCTAAACAAATCTGGTGGTTGTTGTTGTGGTTTCATGCTGGGTCCTTAGCTGCTGTAGGTTGTTGTGGTGCTGGTGGTGGTGCAGCTGAGTCCTTAGATGGGAGGTGGTCAGGGTGATGCCGATCCAGTTCTTGACCGGTAGGAGGTGTTTATAGTTGCTATTGTGCTGTGGTTCGTGGGACACTGCCTGGTCTCTTCCTTATTGCCTTTTCAGGGCCTTTGGCCCTATGCCCTAGAGCGGAGGAGGCTCACTAACTCTCTTGTTCCACCTCTGTTCAGGTGTGTGTGGGGCCTTTCCCACTTAAAAGGTCCTCCTTTTCACCCAGAATATATTGAAGTTCTCAATGTAATGAACTGGAAGCTAATAATTCTCTGGAGAGCCAATAGCCTACGGCACTATAGAACTCCGTTAACTTCCATGTTTCAAGTGTGAGGCCACAACTTCCTGTTGGTCGTTATTGTTGTGGGGAGTTTTGTTGAGTTGCTAGTTTTGAGTAAATAGGAGCTTGATTTCGCAAAAGAGAGTGCTGCTTTTGCGTTTCAACGCCAAGGATAAAGACATCACAACATTGTTAAAATTCGCAGCGAATTGGTCAGCACAACAGTGTACTATTATAAGCTTTCAGCTTCAGCATGTGTGTCGGCAGAGCCGAATGGATGGTGAACACGGCGGAGTGACTTCTACCCTGCCAAGACGAGTCGGTTTCAGATTTGCAGCAATCGGAAAGAAAATGTGGCTGCGTAAACACGGCCGTTTTAAATACTTTGCCCGGTCGGACTTGTTCGGATCAAAAATTTCTTTCCGATTGAAATAGCAGGGTTATACCGACGCTGTTCGCGTAAACGGTCATTCCGGACGGTAGGTTTGCTGCTCTGGTTTACGCCATGCATAGACGGTGTTTCATTGAGAAAGCTTTAGGAGCTCATAATGGACCGACTAGGCGGTTCTGCGGCGGACGCCTTCACAGAAGCCCCGCTTCGCTTCTCGCCTCTGCTGGCTCTCCTCTCTTTCACCCCTCACGAGGGAGATATGGGGATGCATGTCACTGGACGCCTGGACCCGGCATCCGAAATTTATGCTCGGGGTTCGTGCCAGTGGACCGAGTAACCCCTGAGCTGAGCAGCCGATTTATTAATGTGTTTGAGGAGGGTGTTTTACGCAAGGCTTTTGGATAAGTCATGAGTTGGTGTGTGAGACTCGACTGCGAGTCGGAAGGGCTTCTGTTAGCTGTTGCTGGCTCATGAGACAGAGCAGAGCACAGTGTGTGAGCTTTTTCTAGAGAAATGCTACTAGTCCTTAGAAACAGTCTAAAGAAATCACGACATGGGAGTTTGTGGAAAGTTTCTAATTGCAGTTCTCGACAAATAAAGGCTGATGTTATTCCCAGACATTTAGGTGCAGCCAGATGCAGATTGCAAGGCTTTCCTACATGGTTTGTCCTGGATTTTGTCTGTGCTTTGTTGCCACACTATGACTCCTATCTCTGTGGTCCACTTCAATTTGTTCTCTTTAACTTCACATTGTAGTTAGGTAAGAATCTGTTTGTGAGCTTATTTCGATGTCTTGTCATCTTTACGCTATTTAACACACAGAGTTCCTCCGCACAAAGTTTTGGAAAGGACATCACTCAAGCTCACAGTATGTCACTGTTATTCTTCTCATTTGTAGTAAGAGGGCTTTACCACCCGATGTTATCAAGGACCAGAAGTCTCTTTTGGCTTCCAAAATAAATATGTGTTTGTAGCTTTATTTCTTGTTGGTAGATCCTACAGCTGCTCACAGTGAGTTTGTTTTTTCCCCATCGACATGTCGCTGGCTTGTCAGACGTATAGAGATGTAAAAATATTGATTTGTATAGGTCGAAGTCACAAAAAAGGATGACCAGTCCGATATTCCGAGGATGTGGATGAAGTAAAATAGTTAAATGATTAATTAAATGATTAAAGAGCACAGCAGAAATGTAGAGCAGGGAAAAAAGCGTCTGCACTTTTTTGCAATATTATCCAAATTAGCTTTGTTTATATTTCATGTTTCTGTTTTTCAGAATGACTTATTTATTTCACAAGTTTTTTCAGCAAAACTTTAGATTTATTGGTTATGTATTTTAACAAGGTCATATTTATTTTATTTTTATTAAGTAACATGACTCCAGCTTCCTCCCACCATCCAAAAATGTGCTTCATAGGTTAATTGGTTAATCTAAATTGTCCATAGGTGTGAATGAGTAGTGTGATATGTGGACCTGAGACAGACTGGCAACCTGTCCAGGGTGTCCCCTGCCTTCGCCCATAAATCAATACCAAGTTGGCAGCACGCACAGATGTTTGTCTACAAGTGTACTGTGAAAAATCGAAGCTTTTATTTACTTTAAGCTATTTTAGATTTCATATTTATAGCTGTTGTTTCGGGCCTTTTTTAGAATGATATTTTGTTGATTTTGTTTTTCAACTAGTGCTCGTTTTTAGTGAGGCTATTTTTAGAAAGGCTAGCTCAGAAACTGTGTGAGTCAGAGCAATATCTGGATTCATTACACCCAAATCCCAGGGTTGGTTCCCTGTGATATACGAAGGAGTGTTCCATTTTTCTTCGACGACCATGAACTGCATGCGATCAGCAGTCATCTGATGGTCACCGGGTGATTGTCGCTGATCTCGGCGGACAAACCTTGACGGGCCTTTTTATACTTATCAATAAAGGAAGCCGCACTTCATTTTTTTCAAAGCCGGGCGAGACCATTATATATATTTTTGCCAACGCTGGAGATGCTGATGGCGCCCTGCTTTTCAGTAGCTTGCGTAATATGCCCCTAATCTGGAAGGATCCAGGCGTTTGGCTGGTTGATGAGCTTGCTGTCTTTTGGAAAGGAACGGGTTTGATTCAAACCTTCTGATTGTGTGATCTATACACATTTAAAGTTGAACAAATTGCAGCAACTGGCTTGCCCGCAGAGCCAAGTTCCGTGTTAGCCTTGCTCAGGTGGCAGCCATGGAGGACAAAAAAACGGTGTATCCCGACTGGAATCTTAAAGTTAAACACCTTACTCGGAGTTCTTTACGAAATAATATCAAGGGCTGAACTATTCTTCCTGCTAACGTTATTCTGCTAACATGCTTTCTCATCTGGAGACTTTTTGGCATTACTATAGCTCTTTTTGGGAGTCAGATGACTCGGCCCAGAAGTTAATCTCATAGTGCATGTGTATTCCATGCTGAACAAAAAACTTTTATTCATGAATGTTATTTGCATAAATTTCTAGAATTTCTCAACAATATTGAAAATATAAGATTTTTAAAAATGTATGCATTTTCTACTTTGCGCTCCTTCCCAGGTGTTTTGTTTTTTATCCTTGTGCCATCCTAGCACTTTAACATTGTGAGTGGGATCGCCAGGACTAAGACCAGGGGTATCAAACTCATTTTCACCGAGGGCATTTCACCGAGCACAGCGGCTGTCCTCACAGGGCCAGATATAATTTGTATATATAACATGTAAATGTAATGAAAAATATATGTAACTGCTCCTTAATGTTAAATAACTTTTTAAAGTGACAATAACATGTTTGCTTGTTACTCTAGCATTAATCCTTTTAAATTTGATTCTGACAGGTTAGTTTGACAGTGTCTAAGTTCTGACATATAGTTGCCCAACCTCGATATTTCCAAGTCTGGTCTCCTTTAGAATTAAAAAATACACATATTTTATTTTATTAGAAAAATTCAAACTTTATGCTCTTATGGGCCACATAAAATGACATGGAGGGCCACATTTGGCCCCTGGGCATTGAGTTTGACACATGTGCACTAGACAGTGCACTGAACCTTTTTCTTCAATGATCTTGACTGGAGTCCATGGATTACATGAAATCTTTCCACCTTTATCCATCTTTGTCATGGTAGGGAGAACACGCTGATAATGGTCTTGACCCTCATAGAATAGCACAAGCACAAATATCTGTGTGAATATATCAAAAGTATCTTTTTTTTTTGGTCAGAGTTGAACTAATACATTATAATTAAATAAAACCGTACATATAATAAATACCAGGACAACACACAGCAGCTTTTCATACTGACCTCTGAATTAAACAAACTTCTCACTTAAGGCGAGTCGTGAGACTCAACATCGATCACTGAAAGATTTTCCATGCAATCTGCCATTGAGGCTCATTTGCTTTACAGCTAAGACACTGATCTTTTCAGAATTGCCTGGATTAAATGGGAAAGTCACATTCTGGAGCATGGGCGAGGAATTAGTATATAGGAGTTTTTATTTCAGCTAAACGTATTATTATTATTAACCTGACTATGAAGACTGTCATTCATCCAGGTAGATTCCATCATAGTAGAAGGTTTAAAAGCTGTCATCTGGACTTGATTTTTAAAGTTGAAGATGTTTCACCTCTTATCCAAAAGGCTTCGTCAATTTTAAAGATGTGCTTTTAATCTGGAGGAATGAAGTGTTGGTTTTAATGTTAAAGCGCTTCGAGTCATGCAAAAATGCATGAGAAGCTTATTTTATAAATAAAGTTTGACGGATTTAAAACACTTTGTAAAAATAATAGAATTGAACTTTATAAAAAGTACAAACAACACAGATCTCAGGATTTCATACAATTTGAGCCAAAGAGTTCTAATTTTTCTACAGAAAGATGACAGAAAGCCAAGCAAACAATAGCATTCTTTTGGTGAATAGGAAGCCAACATGTTCTGCTCACCACGGTGCAGAGAGAATGCAGGCCTAAAAGGGAGCTAGGCTTATGCCTGACAGAGGACAGGATTTTTCCAGGCTAAAAATCACTTTTCAAACAAATATTTTTTAGTAAAATCTAATTTAAACTTTATCTCATCTGTCATTCTTAGCTGAGCAGGAAACCACTGAAGTTGCTGAAAGTACAAAAAACACATCAACATAACTGAATAAAACATTTCTCTGTTCCGATTGAAAATGTGCCGGCATTAAGTGGAGCGCAGAAGTTTCAGCTCCAGAGATCTTTGCCTGTCCGTCAAAGCAGCGAGATCCTTCTGCAGTTTGCATACATCTGCACAGGAGGAAGTGGTTTCATCAACCTGTGCTGCAACACAGTGGGCAAAATAAGCGCCACAAAGCAACAACTTCCAACAACAACATGGTGGAGTTTTGCTTCTGCAGTCCTGACTGATGTTCCCAGCTGCTTTTATGTTGTCTCAAGTTTGTTAATGTTTGACAGGGAGTCAGGATGGTGCAAGACAAAAGAGGAGAGGAATTTCTACATACAGAACAATCGACCCAGAAGCCTTCAAACACACACGACTTCTACACAAACTATCCATTTTTATTCCGTTTTATACTTCATGATGAATATTTACATTTGAATTGATGAATCTTTAGGTTCTTGCAGAGAAATTCAGTTCGGAATTTCTAAACACGTTCAAGCGTTTTTCTCGTTTCTAATCCTCAGACTTCGGACCAAATAATGATGAGCAAATACTGATGACCAGTGAGCCAAAATTTGACCCACTCTATCAGACTAAAAGAGAAGAAATTAACAATTAAAAAATGCTTTTAATTGCAAACTGTCATGATTGAACTTGACTCAACTGTTCAGTCATCCCAGACTAATCATACTCACTTCTCATCCTAGTCTCCGTCTGATAGTGAAATAGTCTCCAAAACAAGGTAGTTGGTTAAACCTAGAGTACTTTATTGATTGCACAAATAAAAACTATTAGTAAAAAATTGATAAAACATAAGAATCACAATTCAGTACACTGAAATAAAGATTTTCTAACTGCAACAACCCAACAACCGATCTTTCTTTTTTTAATGTTCAAACATAAGATAAGATTAGATACTTCCACTTTATTGATCCTAGTCTGGGAAATGTGATTGTTGCATCACCAGTGTACAGGTTCAGTAAACAGACAACATAAACAGTGGGGATAACGAAAATCAGTTCTCCGAAATCACATTACATGAATGAATGTCAATAAAAGCCAAGACGGTCAGATTTCTAAGGCAAACAGCATGCAAGCTGAATTAAACATAACCACTAAACCACTTGTCTAACCACATAAACTCTAAATCTATATCAGAAGAAATCAGCAGAGCTGAGCTGCCACACAGGATCCGCTGACCTCAGTTAGTGGCCTCAGTTAGCCCCTTTCTGGAGGACAGCGGAGTGTCAGAATGCCCCCATCTAAAAAAAATGTCCCCCATCTATCCTTTGAACCTCCTGAATCCCTTTTAGAGTCATGGGACTGTCAGAGCCAACTCAGCAACCCTGAACAGGTAGGCAGTCCGTTTCAGGGCCACACACACACACACACACACACACACACACTCGCACACACACACACACACACACCCACACACACACACACACACACACCAACATGGGCACTTAGAGGACATTGACCAATGAACATGTTTAATTAGCATGTTTTTTAACTGTGGGAGGAAGCTGAAGGGCCTTGAGAAAAACCCACACATCCACGAGGAGGACATGCAAACTTCACACAGAATGGACTCAGCTGGGATTTGAACCAGGATGAGGGTGCTACTTAGAGACGTGTTAGAAAAAACGATTTGGCAAAATATCGCAATAGTTCATTTGGCAATACTTGTATCGATTCAAAATGCTGTCAGGACAATATTGATTATTTCTGAGCGTTCTCTAGCGTCTGACTCTTGTTTTCAACTTCACCCTCCGTCCGCTGAAGTTGTGAGGAAAACAGTATACTGACACGATTGGTTTTTACATTAAATGCAATGGATATTAGCAAAAACAGAGACTCACGACTTTCTTCTCATGATGATCTCAAACATTAGTTTAGATTTGACAAATTCTCATCTTGTCAAACTTTCTCTTTATTGTAAAAATTTCAAAAATAACAGCATGATATTAAGCTTGAAAGACAAAGTAGTTTTTAAATGTTGTCTTGAGTTTTGCAGTAACAGGCTTCAACCAGCAGAGAGCACTGCAGCCCAAAGATTCATATCATCACCTTCGCCATCAAAGCTCCAGGAGGACGTTTGTGGTTCAGTTTTTTAAAATCTTCATTTGCTTTCAAATTCTGCATTTTTGTTTTAAATTGTGACTAATATTTATTTTTACATTTAAAAATTAAATCTTGAATCAACTATCTTTGATGTGATCAATAAATGCATAAATGTCACTTCTGCATAGGTGTTGTGCAGAATGTAAAGTCAATGTATATAACATGTACAAAACTAGATAAAATAAGCAGAGGTTGTTTTACAACATCAGGTGTTGTAAAAAAAAAAAGGGATGGGATTACACAACATTTCTCTTCAACCCACTCCTTTTCAAACACACTGTCTTGTTTATTCTGTTTTTTTTTTTACTTTTGTGTTTATTTTTATCTGTGTTTAAAATAAGGAAGATTGAATTGAATTCAATGTGTTAGTTACATCAAAAAAGATGAAAGAAGTTTAAATAAAAAAGATAGACATAGGCAGGTATAAGTTTAGTAGTCCCCCAAAATCTATTTTGTCAAAGCAGTTCTCAATCATAGAAAAAAGATTAAAAAAAAAAAAAGAAATGATAGTAACAAGGGCTGAACCGCTCTTGCCTCACAGCAAGAAGGCCCCTGGTTCAAGTCTCAGCTGAAACAGGTTATCCATAGGAGACCCCAAAAGGGAAGAAAATGGATTATGATGAATGGATGAAAGTAACAACAAGCACACTGTCCTGATGGACTGAACATTGGAAAGCAGGATCCAGGGAAATGGGGAAGCAGTTGGTTGTTCAGGCTGAGATTAGGTCTCTGATGCATCCCTTCTCCTTTTCTTCCTGTTTTCCTTCTAGAAGTCCTAAAAGCGTCAGCAGGTCTTTGAGGATCTGTGGGGTTTATAATTCCAGCGGTTTTCCTCATGGTGTCCCTAACCCAGTGGAAGTTCTCAGAGAAAGAGTTTATGGCTAAAAGTGATGAGTTTCTCAGGCTAGCCATTTCTGTCATGAGGGCCCATGACAGGTAGAAGTCAACAATGGTGAAATGGAGGGAAAAAAAACTAGTCTTCCAAATGTGCTGTATTAGTATTAGTATAAGTATTCAATCTTAATACCGAAAGGAGGACATTACACACACGAACACACAGAAATAAAACATGACATTTTAGTCATGAAAACACAGAACTACACCAGAAAAACTATTTTACACACAAATCAACACAATGCACAATATACCGCAAAATCACAGAGTTTTAACTAAAAGACCCAAAACTAATAACTAAATACTGCACTAAGCCCAACTAACCAGTAAATAAAAGTCAGAACAGATCTTCACTTTGAACAGAAAAAGTTGAACTTCTCCTCATCATGTTTCTTGAACCACTTGTGTTCTCCTCCTGTCTGCATGGCTCCTGACATGTCACACTCATTCACCTGTTCAGGTGAGGCCCAGTTCTTGTAGTGGACCACCTCATCACTGACCCAGAACCAGAACCCCAGAGAGCAGGTGTAGCGCAGTCCAGTCCACACAAAGGGAGAGGAGGCATTCTTGGTTTTCTCCTGGACCCATCTCTGTTCATCCATGTTAGTGATGGTGACCAGGTCATGGTGGTGATGTCTGCAGTAGTATAAGGCCTCCTCCCAGGTCCTGTACTCTTTGATCAGGATCACATGATCTGATGAAGGGTAAACGGGAAAAGCTGCATTATAAAGCGTCAAAGAGATTTTTTTTTTTTTAAATCATGTGAAAACTGACAGCAGTGAGAATAAATTAACTATTTTTAGTATAAATATCTTCCTGTTTAATAAAGAATACAAAAAAATGTAAAAAGACTCTGAACTGCAAGACAATAAAGTGTCAGTTTGATGGAGATGTAAATATTATGTAAATGTAAAAATTAAATATGTTTATAGATTAGATTAGGTTAAACTAAATTGTCACTGCACATGTGTGTACGTCAAAAATATACCAGAGAAGATCTCACCATCATAACAAATGAAATGTTTTTCTTGATCACATCTATCTGTGCTCCACATGCCATTGTTTGTTAAAAAAGCACAACTTTTATCCCTGTCACTCTGTGGATCCCAGTATCTGAAGGAGAAGCTGCTTTCATCTGACCACGCCCACATGTCACTGAACAGACCAATGAAAACACAGGTTGCAGTGTTGCTCAGCTTCCTCTTCATGTCCTCAGTCCAGGTTTGGTTTAACTGATCCAGCTGCTGTCGTCCACTGATCAGGTCTGTGTGATGCTCTCTGCAGTAACGCTGAGCGTTGGTCCAGTTCAGAGTCCAGTTCTCTATTAGATGGAATTTTTTAGTTGTATTAGTTTCTGTGGATTAAAAACAGAAACGTCATGTTTTCACGGAGATTTTCATCCGTTTTATAAAGAATAACTGCTGATATTCACATGAAAAACTGGAGATGACTCCGTTTTATTCTGATGATTGGAAAAAAAAGATAACTTAACTCACCGTTGTAGCAGATAAAACGTTGGTTCATGCTGCAGTACTGGTAATCATCAACCCAGGTCAGGTTCTCCCTTAAAAATACACACAGCTCACTTTGGTGATTATTTGGTTCACCATAACTCCAATATGCTTCCTCCTCCTTAATGAAGCTCAGTCCAGGTAGAGACCAGTGCCATGTTTTATTGCTGTTTGTGTCGTTTTTCAAACCAATCCAAGCTGGTCTTTGTTTTGCTGTTTGATCAAGTTTCTTAACATCAGTCATGTTGGTCACTGTGGCCAAGTCAGTGTGATTCTTCCTGCAGTATTTCTGAGCTTCAGTCCAATTCTTTTGGCTCTCTATGTATTCATATTCATACATGTAACATTTAATGAAACAAAACTGACCTGAAACAAACAAACAAACAAACAAACATTTTGAGATTTATTATTTATGAAGCTTTGTGTTGATTTCAGCTACAGCCTCCAACAGTAAAGCTGCTTCTGTCCACATACCCATCAGAGGGATCAGGATCAGACTCCACTGCATCTTTGCTTCGTCCGCTCAAACTCTTCTTTAACTTCAACTCTGAACGTCTGCAGGATGAAGAATCCTGTTTAAACTCTCCAGAAACTCTCTCACAGGTATTTTTAACATAATGAAATCCAAACACTTTATCCATTTCAATTGTAAAAAAAAACATGTTAGTCATTTCTAAAAAAATAAATAAAAAAACACTGATAAAAATCCTTAAATGTAAATCTTTAAAGTAACTTGAAGGATAAACTGACCGTGGGTGATGTCCTCACTGTGATGATGAACCTTCTGTCTTCAGTCTGATCTGCTGCAGTGAGCCACTGATGTGTCTGCATTTGAATATTCAGGAAGGACAAAGGTTCCATCTGATGTTTTCACTAACTGAACATTTCTGTTGGAAACTAAATTCTGTTTTTGGACGAAGAGAACCGGGAAACAGAGCTGCAGCCAAAAGACATGCAAATGTTTGCTCCTTCTTCCTGTTTGAGGTCAGAGCTGTGGATGAACTTCAACTGTAAACCATTTTTCATTCAATAAAGTTCTCGCTTGTAAAAAAAAGAAGAAAAAAAAGCTGTCATGCAGCTGCACCATAGTTTTCAGAAAAAAGGAGACACAAAATGACTTTATTTTCTAAATCCCTTCAAAGACCCAGCTACCTCCATCCCATAATGAACACACTGATGCTCCTGAAGGTTTCTCACAGCACGGGCCACCTTCAGCTTCCCTTCCACATCATCCTCCTCACCTCACCCCCTCTGCAGAACCATCATGTACAGATGTCTTAGTTAGGATTCTTAATCCAGTGAACATAAACAAGGAAATTTCTTTCATCAAGTGTCAACTTAATTGTTTTGTTTCTCCTTATGGAAATAAAGCAGGACACAGACTTTTGCCTCAGATTCCCTGATAGGACACAGGCACGTATTTATATAAACTGTATGATTATTTAGTACAATATAAGTGAAAAAAATAAAGATTATAATGTATTTAAAAAAAAAAAATGTCCTCATATTCTTCTACTTTGTAATAAGGAAAACGATTATTTTTTTTTTATTTGTATTGTATTTGTATTTATTGACAGTTTTAGTTGGTTATGAAAAGTTTCTGCTATGTCTTCCAAAGTCAGTTTAGCACAGTTTAATGTCTTAATAATAAAAAACTACAAAAGAAATCTCATCCCAAAATGTAGTAGTTAGTGGAAACACATCAGAGCGTGTCCAGAAAAAATCAAGATGGTCCCGTTGTTTGTGGCAAGCTGTCAACCTCTGCTCTTCTTACTTTAAATTTTGTTTTTATTCTCTGTTGAAGTGACGCCTCATCACCTGACTTCTCAGCGCTTGTGTTTTTGTGAATAATTAGGAGACGTCTGCTTCCAGACATCGATCAAAGACACCGCCACCATTTCTGACACCTTTTCCTCCGTACCTGGTAGACTCCATTTCCTTTTTACTTCTCACACTCACACACTTCATGTGTGTAATACACTGAAAAAATGTACTCGCCAGGTTTGTAGTCATGATGCATATAAATTGTTTAAAATTGCATAATTATTTTAGACAGCAGGAAAAATAATTATATTTGGTAAATCTTAACCTCACCATCCTTTGGCTTTTAGTAGTGACAAAAAAAATAAAATGAGATGTCCCCTAAGAATGGGTGAAATAACCTCCCTTAAAACTAAATTAAAAAGATGTGATAATATAACATTTGGGTGCAATTTTAAAATGTCTGAATAATGTAAAATGTATCAATTAGTATCTAAAACGAATTAAGGTAAATTTGTACCCGGGTTTTGTCAGCAGCATTTACAACATATACGAAAAACATCAAAAAAATAAGTTCAAGATAAAAACAACATTAAAACTATAATAAGTCCTTTGTAAAATAAATAACTAATAAAGTACAAATGTGACATGAATGCACTTAACATTTTCAACAAATTTGACCGTGCAATAGGAATGACATTACGCTCTCTTTGGTCTGCACCGGTCTGTTTAGAGCGCTTTCTCATCCACACGCCCCTTTGGGAGAGCTTTGCCATCCTGGTAGCTCGGATTGCAGACAGGTTTAAAGCGAAGTAAAGCGAAAGGTATCTTAAATGGCAAAGAAAAGCAACATAAAGAATAGCGTTTAGGCCATCAAAAGTGCAGTTTATTCATGCACCATTTTAAAAGTCAGGTGCAAAACGCTGCTGTTTGAAATAAAAAGGCTAAAGCTGACTGTACAGTGTGTTAGCGTAGCGGTTAGGTTAGCAGCGCTGTGTATTTTTCTTGTGCGGGACTTGTTTGTTAGAATCAAAGGCCTCCACAGCCAATTCTTCGTCTTTATCTATTCCTTTTGCTGACTTTTAGTGATAGTATTTTTTATTGTAGTTAGTGTTTTTTTTATCTTTCTCTTCTTTTCTTTTTTAAATTTTATGTTTTCCAAATATGTGTTTCATTAATAAAGTATTAATAGTATCTTTGTCGCTCACAATAATAAAAAAAAAGGTTTTTTTTGTAGTCCTCAAATTACCAAACCAACACACTATTACAACAGAGCCACTTGATTCCTATTCAAAGATTGTGAAAAATCCACATATGAACAAATCTTTCGTTAGAAATCCATCTCTGCACTGGTGAGGACTGATTACACTTGACTTGTATTTTTATCATCAATAGTACCTCAGTTCAAACCTCACAACTGCTGTCCTGGGGGGTATTCCAGAAAGCAGGTTATGCTAGGAGTTTGAGGTTTGAGTTTGAGGCTAAGGAGGTTGATAACCTCAGCTTTCGGTTCCAAAATGGAGGTATGTTTCAGGGTATGTCAAGTTGCCATAGCAACTCGTGCTCTGAACGTAACCTGGTCTGGAGCAGGTTTACTTGAAGGTTAGTTTGTTTACAGAGAGGTGAAGCAGCATGATGTGTCCATTTGAAGATGATTTAGTGAATGAAGAAGCTCAGATAATACTTTTTCCACCGTGAGAGGGTGATAAGACCACATATGGATGTTGGAATAATAAACTTTTTTCCTTTGATCTAACTTAGTTATTTGCTTCAGTTAAGATAGATCATTTGTTTGTTAAGTCAGTTTAAAAAGAACACGTAGTTAACAGACAGTTATTTTGCTTTCATTCAAATTAATTCAATTAAGTAGGTGTAACTTTGGTGCTGCTGTTAGGTCGGCACCGCAAGGGATTGTGGGATGCCATTTCCTTTGCCTGTCTGGACGGATTTTGGTTTAAGTGTGGGTTTTTGACCAAATGTGTTTAGTTGTTTAGCTGTTTTACTGTGTTTTGCCGAGTTATTTTCTCCTTCTGTGCTTATGTCTCTGCACCATGAGTGAGAGTGAAGGAGAGGATGATGAGATTATATAGCACCCCTACCAAGTGTAACTGTAATGACAATGATGGAGAATTATTTAATGAATTTGTGCACAATGTGCATTTTTTCCCCGTCCTTTTTGTTATTATAAAAATGGGCATATCTGCCGGCTCATACTTAGACATATGAGAGATCAAGAAATATAATTATTTAAGATGGAAAAAATATTAATTGAATTGGAGTAATATGACATTTAGTTAGCTAAATACATAAATTTTAGTTGTATAAACAATTATTGAGTTTTATAGACGTAAGAAATTAGGTTGATTAAATTAGATTCAATTATTTGTTACCAATAGAAGTAATTCATTTAAGGTGGCAAAATTGGATAAGTTATAAATATATGCGTCACAAGGAAAATGGAAATAAGATCGGAAACGTGTGCGTTTACTTTGTCTGTTCTTCTACTACAAGCAGAAAATCTTTCTGTTGCTGATGCAGCCGTATTACTTTTTTGATGGACGTATAATCTTCATACGCCGTCATTAAAATCTCAGACTCCGTCTCACTAAAGTATTGCGCTCTCTTTGGTTCTCGACGCGTTTCCATGGTGACTCCGGAAATCGGCGATCTATTGCGAATGTCTTTATGTACCTTCTGTGCACGTGCATTAACCCAGGGTTACCAAGTC
>CM074505.1:26035403-26072708 GCA_037389245.1 Oryzias sinensis | reverse complement strand
TTTTTTTTTTTTTTTTTTTTTTTTTTTTTTTTTTTTTTTCCCCCCCAAATATGCAAATAATAGATGCTAATCCTTTTTCTATATCGATGGCACTCATGTCACCAAGCACACAAAGTGACGGTGAGGCCGTGATTGAAATCTTAAGCCAGACTGATAAATCGGCACAGACCTGCTGCCAGAGAGCCTGGACAGGTGTGCAGAACCACAGTGCGTGCTTGTAGCTGTCGGGTAGATTACTGTCACAGTGCTCGCAAATGTCTGAGTTACTGAAACCCATCTTGAACATCCTCTGTCCAGTGTAGTAAATTCTGTGAAGAGTTTTGAGATGGATTAGCTGCGAATTTGGACTTTTTGGCAGTTTAAAGGTGTTTAGACAGAGTTCTGACCAGAAGCTTTCATCTGTGCTGATGCTCAAATCTGCATCCCATTTTGTTGCGAAGGGAAATATTGTTATCTAAATCACATAAAAGTTTGTATATTTTGGAGAGAGTTCTTTTCTTTGAAAAATTAATCAGAGTGGTAACTACATCTGGTAGCTTTAAATCATTGTCTTTATATTTATACTTTTTAGTAATACTTGATTTAAGTTGCTGATATTCCAAGAAGTTATTTATTTCATGTTTGTCTTGAAGTTCCTGGGGAGTTATGAATCTTCTATCAATAATTACGTGCTCTAGTTGTTTTATGCCCCCTGCTTGCCAAGCTGGGTAGTGAATCAATTTTTTTGTTTATAAGGATGTCCGGGTTGTTCCATATGGGTGTCATTTTGCACGGTTGAATTGATGATTTTGATATTTTGAGAAATTCCCACCAGGCTGTTAAAGTGGCGTTTATATTAATAGTTTTGAAACAATCCTGTTTTTTAACTGTTTGGCTAATAAATGGTATAGCTCTGACAGGTTGATCTTTCCACATAACGCCTGTTCCAAGTCTAACCATGAGTTGGTTTCTGGATTATTTTTTAACCATTTTAAGATGTATTGTAATCTATTTGCAAGAAAGTATTTGTGGAAATTAGGTAATTCTAATCCTCCACAGCTTTTTGCAGATTTTAAAGTTTTTAGACTAATTTTTGAAGGTTTATTGTTCCATAAAAACCTTGATATGGATGAGTCTAATGTTTTGAACCATTTTAATGGCGGTTGTGTGGGAATCATTGAGAAGAGATAATTAACTTTGGGTAAGATTTTCATTTTAACCGTGGCTACCTTGCCCATTAGGGACAGAGGCAGGTTGGTCCATCGTGTTAAATCGTCCTGTATGCTTTTCAGTAATGAGGTGTAGTTTAGCTGCACCAGTTCTGATAGTTTGGGGGAAAAGTAGATACCCAGATATTTGATATTTCCTGTTTTAACTGGAATTGTGAGTCTTTGTTCCATATTCCTGTTGAGTGGTAATAAAACAGACTTATTTCAATTAGTGGAATAGTCTGATATGGAGGAGAATTAATTAATGATCATTGCTGTTTCATTTACAGAATGTAAATTCCTTAAAAACAGTAATATGTCATCTGCATAGAGACTAATTTTATGATAGCTGAGAGAGAGTGGGCAACCCTCTCTGGTTCCTCCTCCAAGAAAAAAAACTGTTTGATGTCTGTTTATTAGTTCTAACTGATGCATTGGGGTTGTGATATAATATTTTGATCCAATTGATGAATGCTTCTCCAAAACCAAACTTATGGAGGGCAGCAATAAGGAACATCCAATTTACTCTGTCAAAGTCTTTTTCAGCATCCAGTGATAGTATAGTCATTTCCTGGTTTTTAATGGTGGCAAGGTCTATTATATTAACTAGTCTACGGACATTATCATCCGAGTGTCTGCCTTTGATGAATCCAATTTGGTCGAAGTGAATTATGTGAGGAGTGATTTTTTTCTATTCTCTGTGCTAGTGCTTTGCAAATAATTTTTACATCTGCATTGATTAGAGAAATGGGGCGATAGCTTGAAGGACTAGTGGGATCTTTGTCTGGTTTTAGAAGGAGGATTATGTTGGCTGAGTTCATGTTAGGTGGCATTGATTGTCTCTCATTGATAAATGTGACCGTTTTATAAAATGTTGGTGCCAGTTGTTCCCAGAATTCTTTATAAAACTCAGCAGGAAAGCCGTCAGGCCCTGGTGCTTTACCATTAGGCATAAGTAACAGAGCTTCATGAAGTTCAGACAGCGAGAGTGGAGAGTCTAAGCTTGTGATTTGATCCTCATTTAACCTGGGTAGGTTTACATTATTAAGAAATGAGTCAATACTTCGCTCTGACGGATTGATCTGTGATGTGTACAAATTTTTATAAAAGTTTTCAAATGCGTTATTAATTTTGACCGGGTCGTGAGTGACATTTCCTGTTTGGTCCGTAATTGTGAAGAAACTGGATTTTCTAGAAAGGACTGTATTAAATTTTAGGTTCGTACCCCGTCAGTTTCTTACACACAGAAATAATGAATAATGACTCAGAGACAAAACTTAGCTTTTGTGGAGGTTTTACTTCGCACAAACACGAAGGGGACAGACAGATGAGCATAGTGCATTCAAAGTCCGAACCAATGAGCTCAGGGATGGGCTTTGGTATAAAAACCCTGCATTTGCATATTCAGAAGATCGTCCGATGGACCTCGTGTGAAAATCACGCCCACAGGTTACTGCTGGAGAGAAGGCTAAAGTGCTCCAAGGCTAAAGTGAAGATAAGTCTGAGGCCTGCTCAGCAGAAAACACATGCACAGAAGAAGGGAGTATGAGAATAAACTGTTAGAACAATAGTTTGGCTGTGCTTTCTTCAAATGTAATATAATTTTGAGATGACAATACATGCTCAGTGAATTCAGTTTAAACCATTAGTGTAATAAAACTTAAAGGCAGTTTCTAACTATTCTTCACAGTAATAGAGGTGATTGATGATTTTTCTCTATTAATTTTAAGCTGATTAGCCAGAAATTTGCCAGATTTATTAGAGTTTTCAAATAGCTGGTTTGCTGCTGTGCTGAGTCTGTCAAGTTCAGGGTCCAAAACAAGGTTGACGTCACCTCCTATAATGATTGTGGAGTCAGAGTGAACTGAGAGTGAGGTGAAGAATCTGTGAAAGAAGGAGGAGTCGTCAACATTAGGGCCGTAAACACTTGCTATACAAAAGTCCTTATTCTGAATGGATATATTAATGATTACAAATCTGCAGTAACTGTGTCCTTATGAGCAAAATTAAGATTTTTATTAATTAAAACAGCAACACCTCGTTGTTTGGAGTTGTAACTGGCAGAATGTATGACTGGAAATTGTAAGCAGCACATGAGGTGATTCAATGAATTAGATAAATGGGTCTCCTGCAGTAGAGCTATATCTGCTTTTAGACCACACAGGTGATTTAACACTTTCAGTTTCTTTGGCCCAGAGCCAAGTCCACGCACATTCCAGCTAACGATGTTAAGACTGTTCATAACTGCTCTGACTGAAACGGTGTAAAGCTAAGTAATGCGTGTGTGCCAGTCCGTGTGCGCGTGCACGCATTGCAAACCCGCTGCACAGAGAAGCGCTGTGCATGTGTGCGCGTGAACGTTTTCTGGCTATGTGAGCTGCGTGTCGCGTGCGTCCTATGAGAGCCTGTGTGAGGTGTTTGCAGTATGTCGGCCTGTGTGTGCGGGATCGCATGTGCACGCCCATGTGTGCGCGCGCCCCCGGTCCGTGCATAAATAAATACTTACCGAGGATGAGTTGCTTCCAGGTGATTTACATATGAGGAGGGGGGAGAGGGGAGTCTGAAGATCTCTGATTCTCTGCATATTCCCCTAGTTGGTTGCTATAGAGCACCCTCTACTAGCTCTGCTCTTCCCTCTTTAATAGAACTGCTGTCTTCCTTAAAATACAATGAAGTTGGATTTAAAATGGAACTGGTTGCAACCTGTTTTAGAGGATTTTAAATCTTACTGTGATTCCTTGAACCTGTTTCAATTAGTAAATGCTCCTACTCGACCTAACCCCAAATTTCCGGAGAAATCCTCGCTAATTGATTTGATTCTTACAAATTCTCCCTCAAAGTATTCAACTGCTGCTGTATTTGCAAATGATATAAGCGATCACTGTATCATTGCTACTTCGAGAAACACAAAAATGCCCAAAACCAAACCACACATTATCATAAAGCGCAATATCAAGCAATTTTGTGAACAATCATTTTTTGTCAGGATCTAAATAAATGGACCTGGCAAACGATGATGGAAATTGATAATGTTGAAATGGCCTGAAGTTATTTCCATAATGAATTCACAAAAAATTCTTCATAAACATGCTCCTATCCGGCACTATAAAGTGAAAGGTCTTAATAATCTGTGGTGTAGCTCATAATTGGCTAACATTCATTAATGATAGGAATGTAGCATGGGCAAAAGCTAGACATTCTGATAATGCATCTAACTGGCTGGCATTCAGAAAACTATGCAATGCTTGCACTACTGCAATTCAAAATGTGAAATCTGACCATTTTTTGAAAAATACCACAGAAAATCTAAATAATCCCTCAAAGTTTTGGAAGATAGTTAAGTCCCTAAATGAGAATAATTCAGGTGTTGAGCTCCCTTCAAGTGTAATGAAAAACACTTGTAATATAGCAGACAAGACAGAGATGCTTTCTTGTTTTAATGAGCATTTTGTTTCTTCTGGATCATTATTTAATTCTATAAAACATTCATCTGAGTACTCCCTCCCTGTGAATCACGAAGACTTAACACATAATTTCTCATTTTACCCTGTCACAACTTTAGAAGTCTCAAAAGCTCTTAAACTCATTGACCCTACTATATATGCTGGTCCTGATGATCTAGAATCATCCTTTTATAAAAGCTGCAGTCTGTCGCACTTCCACTGACCTATTTATTTAATTTATCTTTGTGCATGTACACCATTCCGCATTTATGGAAATCGGCTTATGCGTTACCTCTACTTCAAGGCAGTGACCCAACAAATTTGAATAACTATGGACCAATTTCCAAGTTATCCATTTTGGCAAAAGTTTAAGAAGGTCTCATCACTGTACAATTAAAAGAATTTCTTAATTCAAATAATATTTTAAGCCCATCACAATCAGGTTTTAGAAAGCAACATGGCAACAACAACTGCAGCTCTTAAAGTTTTAAATGACATATCTGAATCCCTGGATGACAAACACCACTGTGCCACCCTCTTCATCGACCTGTGTAAAGCCTTTGATACTGTGGACCATACTGTGCTTAAACAGAAACTGTGCAGTATTGGGCTGTCAGAGCATACCGTCGGGTGGTTTGCAAACTACCTGTCTTCTCTTAACCCTTGTGTTATCTTAGATGACCCCACCCTTCCATTGACGAGTTTTCCCTACCATGACAAAGGTGGATAAAGGTGGAAAGATTTCATGTAATCCATGGTCACAAATCATTGAAGAAAAAAGGTTCAGAGCACTGTCTAGTGCAGGGGTCTGCAACCCATGGCTCCGGAGCCACATGTGGCTCTTTCATCCTTCTGTTGTGGCTCCCTGTGACTTTGGAAAATAATGAGTATTTTATAATAATTAAATTTTATTTTAGTTTTTTCATTTTTCATGGCAATTCAAAGGCGCTGCTGGCTAAACACGAAGCGCGTGCCACGTAAAAAACAGCTTCGTAATGAGCTCGTATTTATCGGGCGAGACCTGCAGAGCTGATAGCAGGAGGACACACTTCAATAAACACTCCAATCTTCTGCTGGGAACTTGACGTGCTGCAGCAGAAAGCAACTCGCTGATGAGAGAGATTTCGCGCCAGCGTTGCCAGATAGTCACAGGTTTCCAGCCGAAAAGTCATCTGAAAACCGCCAGACCCAGCCAAAAACCGCCCAACACAGCTTTTGTTGATGTTTTTTTTCGTACTGGACTGATTTAGCAAAATAAAAGATTTTTCTAAATAAAAGATAGTTCAGACTAATAATAAAATGTGTACAATATTGAATATTTCCTCAGCGGGCCGCCTTCTTCCATTCATTTGCTCTATCCCCGCTATAACCTGGGTCCGGCTCTTTCATTCGTGTGCTGCTCCGGAGCGCCCCGATTATCGTGTCAACCTATAATGACTGTATTTTGCGCTCTCTGTTTATAATACACTGAGGAGCATGGGGAAACCAACTCTCAGCTGCAGAGGATGTGAACAGGTGAACAGGTAGAAAGGAAAAGCAGGTAGAGAGGCGGAGGAGGGGCTTTCGCTTCAAACTCTGTCAGAGAGATGCAAACACGGGCGTCAGATTGAAACGCAGCTTTCCCTGCAGGAGTTGAAGCAGAGACTTTCTCTGGGATGATTTTATGAACTCAAACATGGAAACATGATTACCAAATAGAACTCTTCAAAATAATAAACCTGATCTCTCCACATTCTCAGTCTCTACCATGCATTGACAAACACATCGCTCCATGCAGCGATCAGACCAGAACTAGTAGCTCCTCCCACACGCGGCTGCGGTATCATCTTTTAAAGAACATAATGTGCATTTGCAGCGACGTATGCTTCAGACAATGTCCGATTGGCCAATCTACATGTCAATCAAGTCCCGTACTTCGCAGTGAGGATTTTGATTGGCTGGTAGATTTTAAAGAAGTACATTTTTTTTTAGTCTTTTCTGGCCCGCAATCTACACTCATGTCATTGAAGATCGACCGGTCGATCGCGATCGACGTAATGAGCACCTTTAATAATATATACATGCATAATATATATAATGATGTCAAAACAGGTTGTGGCTCCGGGTGCTTTCTTTTTTATTAGGGGCGGTCCCAAATGGCTCTTTGAGTAAAAAAGGTTGCCGACCCCTGGTCTAGTGGGTCTAGATGACCCAACTCCCAATGGCAAAGTGCCTAGGATAGCACAAGGGTTAAAGCATAGCCAAACTCCAAAACCTGCCCCCAATTACTACAAAAGAAGGACTTTTAATTGAACTGGTAACAGAATACAAATAGCTTGGTATTTTAATTGATGACTGTTTAACTTTTAAACCACATATTCAGAAACTGGCTCACAGGCTGAAACTAAAATTACGCTTTTATTTCAGAATCAAATCATTCTTATCATTTGAAGCCCGAAAGAAACTTGTCACTGCCACTTTTATGACTGTCCTTGATTTTGGTGATGTGACAAAGCAAAATAACCACAGACTAAAACACAACTTCAACAGTGGGTGCTACGACATGTAAAAGCTACTGAGCTAGCGGCCAGTGAGGAGGCCACTAGCTCCTCACTGGATGCTTCTGCTGATGCTTTGCATGCTTTGGACACTGTTTTTCATGGTGCACTACATTTTATAAGAAACTTATATCCTTATCCCTGCGCAGATTGAAACATTAGTACCTTTTAATTTACAGATGCATTCTTGGGTTGGTACCCTCTTATCTCCAGCAGGTCGTAGAACTGAAGAGCAGCAGCAGCTACAACCTGCGCTCTCAGGACATGCTCCTGCTCTCTGTGCGCACTCTGGGCACAGAGATGGGGAAAAAAAGCTTTTAGACAGTTTTGGAATGAACTCCAGAAAGAGTTTAAATTGAAAGAATTGATCTTCCTGGGCTCTTTCAAAAAACTTTTAAATGAACATGGGACAAAGCTTTCAAACTGTAAATATTTTATTTTAGACTGTTTTTTATAATTGAGAGTGAATGTAAATAAGAATTTGTGTATTTTGTTTGCTGCTGCCTCTTGGCCAGGACGCTCTTGCAAAATAGATTTTTGATCTCAATGAGTTTTTTATCCTGGTTAAATAAAGGTGAATAAAAATATTTTCTGGAGAACTTTAGATGGGCTTGGATATTTTCGCGTAGCAGCGGTAGGGTGGTGGACCCATGATTGTAAGATTGCAGGTACGATTCCTGCCTTGCACGCCCATGTGTCAAAGTGTCCTTGGGCAAGACACTGAACCCCATCTTGCCTCTGGTGGGAGGTTGGCGCCAGTGTTCGGCAGCGGAGCCGCCGCCAGTGTGTGAATGTGTGTGTGCATGGCTGAATGGGACTGTGACTGTAAAGCGCTTTGGGCCTTTGTAAGAAGGTAGAAAGCGCTATATAAGTATACACCATTTACCATTTGGGTTTAGCAGGGAGGTCTTGTTATCACTGCAGGATTTGAATTCATGACAACGCTGTGTGTTACCATAGTAACACACAATGTAGTATTTCCTGGATTAATTTTTACATTCCGTCGCATGCAGTTGCGACGGAATTGCTTCTCTGCATTGCTTCTCTGATAAATGTTAAACATCTCTTATCATTTGAAGTGGAAGATTTTGGAGAACTGCTGACTGCAAATTCTTTGTTTTTTTTCCCCCCAATGTAAAGCCCAAATAATTGCATCGATATACGGTACACATAGCTGTAGAATTCCACAACAGAGCTGTCTTGGCTATATGCTCCACAGTATTTTAGGAAATGATATGCAAATAATATCATTTATGCTTCTGTGTGTGTCTGTTATACCAGCTAACATTTTTGAAGACAGTTTCCATTCAAATTTTATGGACATTGTCATGACTTGCTAGGCGGGACAGACCCAGGCGCTGGAACCCGGAAGGAAAACACAGGTGAGTAAGGTGGTAAGTAATTGAGTTTTATTTATGGCGTGGCTTGGAGTCGTGGTGTGGCTGGTGATCTTGGCGTGGCTCAGTCTGCTCTTGGAGAAGTGTGGCTCAGGTGAACACTCGTGGTTTGAAGTCCTGTAGGTGAGGCGTAAAACAAGATTTAGTGAAGAGCAAAAACACATGAGCAAAGGTTTTACTGTAGTTACCAGACTAACCACCATCAGGGGCAACAAACTGGCGATTGGAACTGGATCTCCTTAATAAGACTGGAAGGTGTTGAGGTGAGTGTTCACAGCTGGACCAAATCAGGAAGTAGAGCAGAGACGGGAGGGGGAGGAGAGACTCCATGACAAAAATGGAGATAAAAATGACAAGAAAACAACAACACAAATAAACAGAAAAAATGTTTGTTTTCTTAGTGTTGTTCCTAAAATAAAAACAAATGTTATCATGCTTAGTTCTGAAAGCAACATTTAAATTTTCTGTCACTTATTTCTCCCTTTTATCCAGATAAGTAGTAAAAAATAAAAAACAATAAAAATGCTTTTATTGTTTTATAATTAATTTGTATGGATTGGATTTTAATAAACAATCATGTGGCTATTAAAAAGATACATTTGCTAAAGTCCATTGAAGATAAACCTTTTCTTCTTTATCCCCATGAGGATGAGCTATATGTTTTAGTTGATACTTGAAAAAACTGACTTATTACAACAGCACATCATTTTAAAATTATTATTTTGTTTATATACCCTGGATTAAAAATTCTGACTAAAACAGCTTGGTCAAGGAGGTGAGGAATATGATTTAGACATCTGTGAAACTCAGCTTCAATGCAGGCAGGTGGATCCTGGAAAGACCCAGAAAAAACATGGAGATACCTGAAAAGTGCCAGAATGTTTGAGTTGACTGCTGTTCTTTAGGGTGCAAAACTAGGATGTAAAAAGTTCATTTTGTCTTAATTGCAACAACACATGATTCGTTGTATTTCAAACTGTGATTTCAGTCTAAGATCCAGGCTCTGCAGGGTTTTTTTCTGCTCCATTAAGTATTCAAGTTTGAGAGTCAGGTGATTCCATCCATCAAGAATAGGAAAAGCAATTTTTTTTGCAATTGGCTTTAAAGTTCACAAGTTCACCATCATGTAAATTTCACCCAAAGCTCTGACCTCAAACAGGAAGAAGAAGCAAATATTTGCATGTCTTCTGGCTGCAGCTCTGTTTGCCGGTTCTCTTTGTCCAAAAACAGATTCTTGTTTCCAGCAGAAACAAGAATTCGGTTTGTGAAAACTGTGTTTGCATCAAATGGAATATTTTTTTCCTTTTGAATATTCAAATGCAGACACATCAGGGGCTCACTGCAGTCTTTTCTGCTGCAGCAGAAGAGACTGAAGACAGAAGGTTCATCATCACAGTGAGGACATCACCCAGGGTCAGTTTATCCTTCAAGTTACTTTAAAGGTTTACATTTAAGGATTCATTATCAGTATTTTGATTTGTGATTTTTTTTAGAAAGGACTAATCTGTCTGTATAAAACTTTTTTTTTTTTTTTTACAATTGAAATGGATAAAGTGTTTGGATTTCATTGTGTGAAAAATACCTGTGAGAGAGTTTCTGCAGAGTTTAAACAGGATTCTTCATCCTGCAGACGTTCAGAGTTGAAGATAAAGAAGAGTTTGAGCGGACGAAGCAAAGATGCAGTGGAGTCTGATCCTGATCCCTCTGATGGGTATGTGGACAGCAGCAGCTTTACTGTTGGAGGCTGTAGCTGAAATCAACACAAAGCTTCATAAAAAATAATCTCAACATGTTGTTTGTTTGTTTGTTTGTTTCAGGTCAGCTGTGTTTTATTAAATGTAGCATGTATGAATATAAATACATTGAGTATTTAATGACTTGGACTGAAGCTCAGAAATACTGCAGGAAGAATCACACTGACTTGGCCACAGTGACCAACATGACTGATTTTAAGAAACTTAATCAAACAGCAAAACAAAGACCAGCTTGGATTGGTTTGAAAAAATACAGAAACAGCAAAGAAACATGGCAATGGTCTCTACCTGGACTGAGCTTCATTAAGGAGGAGGCATATTGGAGTTATGGTGAACCAAATAATCTCGAAAGTGAGCTGTGTGTATTTTTAAGGGAGAACTTGACCTGGGTTGATGATTACCAGTCCTGCAGCAAGAACAATCATTTTATCTGCTACAATGGTGAGTTAAGTTATCTTTTTTTTTCTTCAAATCATCAGAATCAAACACAGTCATGTCCAGTTTTTATGTGAATAACAACAGCTATTATTTAATAAAACAGCTGATAATCTCTGTGCAAACATGACATTTCTGTGTTTGTTCCACAGAAACTAATCCAACTCAGAAATTCCATCTAATAGAGACGCCTCTGAACTGGACCAACGCTCAGCATTACTGCAGAGAGAATCACACAGACCTGATCAGTGGACGACAGCAGCTGGATCAGTTAAACCAAAGCCTGTATGGTGAGATAAGAGCGAAGCTGGATGTCCAAAACAAACCCCGTGTTTTCATTGGTCTGTTCAGTGACATGTGGGCGTGGTCAGATGAAAGTAGCTTCTCCTTCAGATACTGGGATTCACAGAGTGACAGGAATAACATAAGGGAAAGTTGTGCTGTTTTAACAGACAAAGGCATGTGGAGCACAGATGGATGTGATCAACAAAAACATTTCATTTGTTATCAAGGTGAGATCTTCTCTGGTATATTTTTGACGTACACACAGGTGCAGTGAAAAAAATAGTTAAACCTAATCTATAGACCTAATTATTATTTACATGATCTCCATCAAACTGACAGACTTTATTGTCTTACAGTTGAAGACTTTTTATGTCCTCTGTTTTCTTCATTATTAAAATTTTGACATAAAAAATAAAAAGCATTTTTTTAAGCCTTTAAACTGCAATTTCTTCCCGTTTACTTTTCATTAGATCATGTGATCCTGATCAAAGAGGACAGAACCTGTGAGGAGGCCTTATACTACTGCAGACATCACCACCATGACCTGGTCACCATCACTAACATGGATGAACAGAGATGGGTCCAGGAGAAAACCAAGAATGCCTCCTCTCCCTTTGTGTGGACTGGACTGCGCTACACCTGCTCTCTGGGGTTCTGGTTCTGGGTCAGTGATGAGGTGGTCCACTACAAGAACTGGGCCTCACCTGAACAGGTGAATGAGTGTGACATGTCAGGAGCCATGGCGACAGGAGGAGAACACAAGTGGTTCAAGAAACATGATGAGGAGAAGTTCAACTTTTTCTGTTCAAAGTGAAAATCTGTTCACTGGTTACAGGTCATTTATTCACTAGTTTGTTGGATTTGGTGCAGTTTGTTCTGTAAATTGTTATTTTCTGATCTTTTAGTTTAAACACGTCATAAAAATATATGTTATGTATAAATATGTTTTGATTTGTGTGTAAAATATTGGCATAATTGTAGTTTGTGTCACTTCTGTCCTGTTCTTTGTGATTAACACGAAGTAACAGATATTGAATAAAGCCGCCTTAAGATTTAATTTTTAAAATGTAACAATTAAAACTAGAACAATAGTTTCATAGTTGACAAAAAAGTAAATGGACTTTTAAAGACTGAACTACAAACAAACTTATTAGTTTTGAAGGAGCAGGTGTGAATCTTTGGGCTGCAGTGCTCCCTACTGTTTGAAGCATGTTACTGCAAGACTTAACATTTTTGTACATTATGTCTTTCTTATATGGGCTGCCGTTAGTAAGGTTAAATAGTCAAATAACAGCATAATTTCGTTTACTTTGTGTGTTTTAGGGGAAAAAAACAGCCTTTATTTTTTAAATGCATTTTTTTAACTTTTAATTAAAGCCCATGTTCAAGCTTGACATCCTGCTGTAATTTAGGGTTTTTCACAATCAAGATGTGGATTGACTGCAGAATTTTACTGTCCCCCTTCCTCTCTCTAAAATAGTGTTTAGATTGTTAATGAGAAGGCATTTCTGAATCTCTGTTTTTGCATATCCATTGCGTTTAATGTAAAAGTCATTCATTTAAGTATACTGTTTTCCTCACAACTTCAACGTAATTTTTAAATACATTTTCCATGACTTAAATATGTAATTTAATCTCCTCTCGTTACAGATATTTGTAGTTAAATTTACATTCACATAATTGTCATATAATTTTATCTTTGAACTCCTGGAACCGTTTACAGCAGGGGTGTCAAACTTTTTATTTTTATTTTAACTCAGTTGGAAAAAATGCCCCAACCAGCATAGTAGCCTAATCAGTTATCATTACACATTCATTCACAGAGGCCAATGGATCTTAAATGAAATGCATTTTACTTTTTAAAAAATTAGTTTATTCAATTTTATAGAGACTGAATATGTTACAACGGACAGTGAAGCAATGCCAATGATAAACTCAAGAGGGGCTATGGAAAAGAAACACCTTCCTAAATATAAATGTGCAAATCAATTAAAAATTAAATTAAATTAAACTTGCAAACAATTGTAAAGATAAGAATTTGGAGTTAACCTCCCTTTCTCTCCTGAAACTTCACCTGTCCATCAATATCAAGATTCAGATCAGGTGCAGAAACACATTTACTGTCATTCAAGTGTCCAAAACACAATGAAATGTCCAAAAATCTTTTCTTGGTTTCTGCCTGAATTTTATGGCAACACCTGCCTTCTTCCTGATCTTTGATGGCCGCCATCAGTGACCAGATGGACATCAGGTGACCAGTTCACTTCAACATAGTGTGGCACAGTAACTAGAGAGCTGACTATGTCATCAGCTGTTGTTGTGTCCATCAACTCAAGAAACTCAGCTGTGAAGGTCTGTTCTACACCTCTAATAAATATACACAGCTGTATTTATTTGTGATGTTGATGCTTTTATCAACAGCGACCCAAAATACAATAAATGACTGGATTCTTACATTTGGCCCCCGAGTATCCTCAGAGATGTTGGATCTCGTAATTCTTGACAGACTTATGTTGGCAAAGGTCGATTGCTTTTTGGGGCACAAGACGTCTGCAACCTTCAACATTTTTACATAAGTTCACTGTAATGAGGGCATTTGTGTGGGAACTGATGGGGTGGTGGTGGACATCCAGGGGGGAGAATATAGAAGGACGGACTGAGAGTGAGCTGCATGTAATGATCTAAGGAAGTGTTAATAAAAGCTTCAGTTGAACAGCTAGGAAGGTCTCCTGAATTCTTGGTCACGCCGTGTGTAAACCTCTCTTTGCCCTTACTGCTCCAAAGGCGGGGCTGTCCACTGTGGTAGAGGGGAAATCTTTACTTCAGGTTGGGTGAAAGCTTGGGTCAATTTTACCTGTCAAGGTTTATACTATCCACCCCAAAAATTTTACATGACACGTACATACAATGATAACAAAGGTATTACATAACACAGAATTATAACTCAACTCATGCAAAAAGAACTGTCCATGGATTGCATGGATAATTGCATGGATTTTGGAATTCTTTCAATTTACAGATTTTCCTTTACTTTTTTCCACTTCAGAAACAAAAAAATAAATTAATAACAAAAAAACCACTGAGATCTCAGGGAAAATTTTAATTTGGAGCTCCAAAAAACAAATAAACAAACAAAAAAATTCAAATGAATGCACTCAACAATCCTACTGCCCTCCTATGTCCAAGAATGTAGTTCACTGAGTCGGTTTGGGTGTAAGGGGATTATGGGATGGGACCATCTGCCTTTTCACTTAAGAAGGGAAATGACCCAAGATGGACCTGTGGAAGGACCGGGAACAGAAGATGGCAGATGACTGAAAACTCCTCTGGAATGTCACATACAAAAAAAGCCAGCCAGGATACCCATTGTACGAAGTAGCAAAAAGTTCAGTGCAGTTTCAACAAAGCGCAGCTCCAGAATAAATCTGTCTTTCAAGTTTGTTTTTCTTTCTTGAAACTCCGATATCAATTTCGGTTATTCGCTCCCACGTTCTGTTTCCTTCTCTGTGACCCTGCACACGGTGTTGCAAAGAATGCAATCACACAAAGATCTCATTAGGAGTAAGATGATCTCTCTAAGCTAAAAAACCCGTACGCAAAACAATGCACTTTCAACAAAGATGGTAGGCAGTTAAGATGACTAATCTTAGTTAACAGCATTGAAAGGAAAGGAAAGGTGTCACTTTCTTACAGCATGTTGCTTTGTTGTTCAATCCATCTGTAATCCTTAAGTTAATATTGAGAAACCCTACAGGTTACATGAATGTACTTCTTGAAAAAAATATTTAATTAATCCTAGTGACAATTCACGGGCAATTATTCCCAGGTTAGACATGACTGATCCTGACACTGTCGTAAAAAATCGACTTTGTTTAATCCATAAAAGTCATGAAAAGAGCTGGAAACCCCGCTAGCATTGAGCTAGCTAGCATGCTAACACAGGAGAACCATGGTGATGGTTTGTCGTGTAACGTCTCACTTTCTAACATCTTTTTTCACTAGCAGCTACTGGTGGAGCTCCTCATCTGACTGTGCTGGCGTCCTCTGATTACATAAAGTAAATGTTTGATAGTTTAAATATAGTAAAAGATTTGATAAACATGAAAAAGTTACGGGCACATTCTAGACTGGTCTGTTGACGTAAGACTCTGTGTTATTAGCCAATGAGCTTCTGGATGTGGGGATGTCCCGCCTCCCCTCTCCTTGACTGACATGTCACTGTTTTTATGTGTCGACAGGTTTTAGAATCAAAACCGCAAAAAATAAAAGCGCAACTTAAAAAGACGATTTCAAAATAAAACTGCAACTCAAGAACAGGATTTCAGAATGGCGAGAAAACAAATCGGGAACTGAGAAATATGATTGTGCTTTGGGTTATAGCTTTTGGTTGCAAATTATAGGTTTTGGTTCCCAATTTATGCATTTCGATTTTTCAAATTTGAGGTTTTGATGCGCGGTTTTACTATTTTTGCTGCGCAAGTCTTTAGGCACTATATTGACACCATAGTTATCCATGCCCCCCCGCGGAACTTTGACAGACATGCCCGGAAGGCTGTCACTCTTTCCGCTGAGAGTCGCGCTCTGAACTCGACTGAGTTTATAGACAAGCCGATGAAAGTGATCGTTTGAACTGGTGTCAACACGCACTTTTCCCAGTTTACTGCGAAAACCCAGCGCAGTCAGGTGCAATATAAGCAACCCGGCCTGCGTACTGAGTTCTTCGGGAGACTGCACTGCAAGCAGCCAGTCGTCTATATACATACCCAGATGAACACCCATCTGTCTCATGGGTGCGACAGCAGCCTCCGTGCATTTCACAAACACCCGCGGGCTCAGTGAGAGCCGAAAGGGAGCACTAGAAACTCGTAACTCTTCCCTAGAAAGGAAAATCTGAGATACTTTCTGTGAGAGGGGCATATAGTGAAAATATGCATCTTTCAAATCTATGGAGACGAACCATACCGTACCAGATCTGGGTGCGTTAGCATTCTGAATTTGTACTTCCTCAAGTATTTGTTCAGAGCTCGTAGATTTATAATCAGACGCAGACCTCCACCCCGTTTTGGGACCAGGAAGTGCCGGTGGCACTAGCTGAATGTGTTACGGCTCGTAACCAGAAAGGACCCAGGAGCATGAAGGACTCGAATCCAAGGAGTTTGGGAACTCAAAAGGTTTAATAACCAACATACTCCAAACCAAGCGAGAACAGACAGGACTAAACAGGACACTGCAACAACAGAACCACAAAAACAGAAGCTTAAATAACCAAACACACTAATTGAAAATAGGGAACAGCTGAGAAGCCTGGTGAGAACACAGAGGGAGGAGGGGGGAATGCAGCAGGCAGCTGCAATCGTGGCAGAATGGCTTTTTTGTTTTGCAGTGTTTTGATCTCCTCTTGCAAAATGCGTGTGTTTTGCCCCCTGGCCTGCGACTGCAAGATACCATTGGAAAGGGGAGGGGTGGATGCAAACTGGAGTCTGTAACCTTTGGTGACAGTCCTTATGACCCGGTCTGGCGCAGAGCTCGAGCTCGCTGCTACCACGGGGTTGGGCTGCTGTGCCACTGGTGGAGCAACAGCTCCCTCCTGTGGCCTGCAGCCGCACAGCGTTCCACCGACTTCCCGTCATTTTTATGTGTTTTGTTTTTTGTTTTGTTTTTTGTGTTGAGGCTGCGCCCTTGGCTCGGGGCCTGGCTGCATGCCTTGGGGAATTTTTATTTGTGCTTGTTTTAAAAACCTTTTCAAACACTTTCTAGGATGTAAATGCGGCTCCACTGAGCTCTCTGTGGGTCCCTCTCTTTTTCTCCTTAACTGGCTGTGAACTGCGAGGGCCACCGGGGCCTCTGCACGCCTTTTGCTCGGGCTGGAACACGCCCTGGAGAACAACGTCGGGAACGGAACGTATAGTGGAAGGAGGGGAGCAGGTTTCTGGCTAGGCCAGCTCTCCCCCCAGCATGGTGGTTGCGCCCTAGGTACACCTCTTTTTCTTTGCACTCTGAGCAACAGGAGGCGCTGGCTGGGCTGCCGTTGTCACGTTGGGGGCAAACGGTTTCTTGGCCCTGGCCCCTTTGGCCTCAGCAGGCTTTCTGTGGCAACGGTCGCCTGGCTGAGGCTGGCGTTTCGGAGTGCAGTAAGCTGGTCTAGCCACCGCTTGAGCGAAAGAAAAACACGGTGCAGCTGGGGTAGGAGGGGGTACCTTCCTGGGCAGACACAGCTGCAGTGCTTCCCCTTCCCGTTTCTTCTCCTCACAGCGCCTTAGCATAGTGGCCACCGCTGGTCCAAATAGGCTCTTTGGGTCCACCGGCACATCGAGGAGTCTTCTCTTTCTGAGAGAGACTAGATAGGTTCAACAACCGGGCTCTTTCCTGGACCACCATGAGGGCCATGGCTCACCCAGAGGCTTGAACTGCAGACCTGTGGAGACGCAGACAAAGGTCTGTGACCACGCATAGCTCAAACCCACAGGTCTGGGGTTGGCGTGGTTGACATCTGTTCCTGCAGCTCTGCCTGGTAGGCTTGGCGCAGAGAAGATGCATTAAGGGCTTTCGATGTGGCAACAGCCTTGTAGCTCTTTTCGGTGAAAGTTGACTGGAAGCAGTCAGCTTTCGAGGGCAGGGCGGGGCCTGCGGAAGTTATGGTGGACTCCTGCGTTGGGTGCTGGTGGGATGCCAGCAGCGGTTTGACTGGAGGGATATGTGAAAACCCGTTCCCCTCCATGTCGGCCCAGTCCAGAGCCGAGCCCCCCAGGACGGGGCTTTTGGCTGAAAAGGGGGTGCTTCAGGACCTGGTCGCTTCCTCCAAGCACTCAGGGAATACTGGCAGCAGCTGTCTGCTGGAAGACTTGGCTTTAGGCAGTCTTTTTCCCTCATAGCGAGACTTGGTCTCAGTGAGGGCTTCAGGCCACTTAATGTGCAGCTTTTCAGCTGCTCTTCTGCAGACATCATGCAGGTTCATCGCAGCGGTCGGGTTTGGAAGCCGCCGCACATGTCGCCCGCTGCCATTGGCTTTGCAGCCGGTGGCAGAAGAAAAGGCTCGCTGTTCTCCTCGTCCTCCTCAGAGCAGAGGCTGATGGACTCGTCTCCGGAGTCGGGCACAGTGTCCACCATGTCCTGGAACTCCGGTGGCGCGGCCTCCTGCTCCTCCAGGCCCTCGAGTGGCGCAACCGCATCTAGCTGGTCACCCCAGCTTGTGCCTGCCACCTCTCCCTGACTAGAGCTCTGGTAGTGGGGGCCTGGTAACCCCTAAGACCGGATTCGCCCTGGACAGACTAGCTTGGCGGGCTAGTCTGCATCTCAGGGTCTTGAGTGAGAGGCGCGCACAATGCTCGCAATTAGCCGGAGACGCCCTGGGCATGTTGCAGCCCCAGACACGCAGCACAGGCAGAATGGGTGTCTGCCCATGCAATCTTGATGCCACATGTGCAAGCTCTCGGCAAAGGTTTCACCGTCTCCATGGCAAGGAAAGGTTCAGGCTCCATGACTTTGTCGACTCCGGTTGAGAGCAAAGTGCGAAAGAAAAAACTAGTATGGTGGCTAGTTGGAACGGGTGCTGTTTGGAGACAGACCAACCGCGTAACCCAGACAAGCTTGAGTAACACTGACTAGCATTCAGCGACCGAGTGGTTAGTTCGCTCTAGGAACAATTAAGTTAGCTTCGGATACTACACCTGCCGTCTGAGGATGCTTCTGGGAGCGAGAAGATGTGTTAGACTGAGGAGAGAAGATGGCGTCAGGCTCTTATAGCAGGAGGAAGTCCCACTTCCTGAGAGCAAACGTCACCTTCTGTCTGCCAGTCAGGACTGGCGTAATGTAAAAGAACTTCTGGGGGACAGCGCAGGGGGCGTGTCCCATAGTGAGATACAGAAACGAATGTTGAAAGAGAACATTGAATTTTCCCATTACTGCAATTTTCTATACATTCTTATATACGTTTGTGAGAAAATGTATGTTCCTACTACAGTTGTGTGATTCATTTAGATATGAGATAATAAAAGCCCTGTAGGGACAGTGGCTGGGATCAATATTAAACCAGACAATCAGAGCTGGGCTTTTAGAGCATCACTGCTAATCTCTATTGTACATACATTTCTAAGTGATTATTCAGACTTAAAAAAAATCATTTGGTCTGGACAGAGTCCGAATAATTGTTCCGGTTCAAATCCTGACCCTTGTGTTTGGTCTGTATTCAGACTGCCATCAAGAGGGCTTTCCTGTTTTGAACCAAAGCTTGTAAACAAAACCATGTGCCCAAAGATCTTTTCACACATTGGCAAAGGAATTATGACAGTGATATAAACATGCAGGGTATGGTTGCAAATATGTGAGATGAACCATTTTCATAATATATGTTGATTACACTAATTAAGGAGAGCAGAAGAAGTTTCATTCGGAAAAAATACTTTAAAATATTTTTCCTGGATTTCATACTTTAAAACGGGTCAATTTGACCCGTAACATAACAGGAGGGTTAAGTGAGTTGCTGTGTCTCATAATTGTGAAGTTATGGCATTATTTTTAAGATAATTCTTTAAGAAAATAAAAGGTAGCTTTAAGGATGATGTTACAGGAGGCTCTGAGCATTTGCCACCTAACTAGACACAGAAAAACATGTAAGAAGTGTTTTTAGCTGTGTTAGAGTAAATGTTCCAACAAATAAACAGTAGGACCCTTTTTTCTGTCTGATAACACAACAAACATTGCTTTACATTTGTCTGACTCACTGGTTCTTTCATTCCTAATCTGTTTACATCAGCTACAGTTTTGGTTCAGCTGCTCTGCTTCGAGGTCAGATTGTACTCAGACTGAGGAATCTCAGAACGAACCAGAACGAACTGGAAATTAAAGAAGATTGCCTTGAAAAATTGGTCCAAGAGTCTGGGACCAGGAACCACTTGGGTGTATTCAGACTGAAAATTTCTTCTGGATTATCTGGGAAGTGATTTCTAGTGGATTTAAAGTGAACCAAATGTGACCAGTCTGAATACACCCTATTAAAGAAATTTGACTGCTTCAGCTTGGTTAATTTATTGAACATATTTTCACTGAATAAAGGTAAACAACAAATATAACAATGCTGTATTTGTTGGATTATTGAGACAGTAAGAGACAGAAAGACCACACCTATACACACACACACAGACACACACACAGTTTTAACATTAAAAAAGGAAAGTCTCATAATAAATGATTTTTGAAACCAGACTTCACTGAAAGGTTCTTTTTGGTTTCAGCTTCGACCTATTAACTTGAGAGACATTTGAGAATTGCTTCCTCCTAAAACACACCTCCAGTGGTCATTAAAGCAAATGCAACGATTTAAAAAAATAAAAATAAACAGTTAGGTTTTAAAAATTGTCAGAAAGCGTTAATTACACACAATTTTGCAAACCTTAATCCTTGTGGTATCCTAGGCATTTTAACATTGGGAGTGGGACCCTACAAGACAGTGTGCTAAACCTTTTTTCTTCAATCATTTGTGATCTTCACTGGTGTCCATGGATTACATGAATTCTTTCCACCTTTATCCACCTTTGTCATGGTAGGGAGAACACGTCAATGTAAGGGTGGAGTCATCTAAGATAGCACAAGGGTTAAATGTGAGATATACTTATAATTTGTAACACGACCATGACCTAAAAAAATATATAATATAGGTATACAAATGTGAACAAAATTTTTTTCTGAGAAATATAGAAATTGAATTTGAAACCAAGAATCTCAGTGAATAAAAAAACTGTAATCATTGAGCAGATTTTCACTTTGAGCAGAAAAAGTTGAACTTCTCCTCATCATGTTTCTTGAACCACTTGTGTTGTCCTCCTGTCTCCATGGCTCCTGACATGTCACACTGATTCACCTGTTCAGGTGAGGCCCAGTTCTTGTAGCGGACCACCTCATCACTGACCCAGAACCAGAACCCCAGAGAGCAGGTGTAGCGCAGTCCGGTCCACACAAAGTGAGTCAAGGCCTTCGAGGTTTTCTCCTGGACCCATCTCTGTTCATCCATGTTAGTGATGGTGACCAGATCATGGTGGTGATGTCTGCAGTAGTATAAAGCGTCCTCCCAGGTTCTGCTCTCATTGATCAGTATCACACGATCTAATGAAGAAAAGAACAACACTATTATAGCCCTCTGCCATATTTGAAGTGGTCAAACAGTAAAATCAAAAGCTATGATAAATAAATTGGAACATATGTGGTCAGATTTTGAGTGAAAACCTCTTTAATTTTTCTTCATTCTCATATGTCTGTACAGGTCTATTGTGGAGCCCGTTCTGTATGGAATAATTTTCATGCAGATTCGACACTTTTTTGTTAAATTATCTTAACCTTTTATTACCAGTTAAGGTAAATGGTTCCACATGTTGCTTCTCTTTCCAGTGTCCATGTTTATGTGTTGCTGTAGTTTGCTGTTGCATCTGGCGCAGTTGTGTCGAAGTTGTTTAGTGGTTCACGAGGCATCTATTTCGCCATCACTACTGAACAAAATTTATTTATTTATTTTTAACTTGTACTGTCCAACAACTGAGCAAACAGATTCGAGTTGAAGGCCTTTTGTGTTGAACAGGTTTTACTATCACAAAAAGAGGTTATGTAACTTTGAGAAACCAGAGTGTCAATTTGTATAAACCCCTATTTGTTTTATTATTTTTTACATTTAATGTGTGTGGGGAGGGAGAGGGGAAGATTGTGAGGGGGAGGGGTGGAAGAGAGGTGGAGAAAGTGGGGGATACAAGCACTGATTTGAATAACTTGGTAAATGGCGTATACTTATATAGCGCTTTCAACCCTCTTTCAAAGGCCCAAAGCACCTTTACAGTCACAGTCCCATTCAGCCATGCACACACACATTCACACTCCGCTGCTGAAAACTGGCACCGACCTCCCACCAGAGGCAAGGTGGGGTTCAGTGTCTTGGACACTTTGACACATGAGAGTGCAAGGCGGGGATCGAACCTGCAATCTTACGATCATGGATCGACCGCCCTTTCGCTGCACCACAGCTGCCCGTGTGTATTATTTTAAGCTGTAATAATCATACCAGATCTGCTGGAAAGACAAGTATTACATCCAAAGGTGAAATTCTGACACTAAGATGAGCGGAAGACATCTGTCCATCAATACACTGTTGGTTAGGAGGAGAGATGAAGCAGACAGGGAGCAGTGTGGCAGTGTGCACGTGGAGGTGGAGAAACATGCATGCTGCCGAAGTGAACCGTGTGTTCATAAGGGGAACCAGATCCTCCCTAGCCCAACCAGCCAGACCAGGAGAGGGGAGGAGAGATCCCCAGGCCAGGAGCGCCCCCGGCGACGGGACCCAAGCAGCCCGGGAGGGGGTACGAGGGGACCACCCACCCACCCAGCCAGGTGCAGAGTAGGCCCCCCAGCCTACTCAGCCTCAGCCAGCCCAGAGTTCGCCGCACACCCACAGATCCACCCCCCACCCCCATAACCCTACCCTCTACTACCCTCCTCACCCGCCATATTATCTGACCCCTCCTCCCATACCCCCCCTAATGCCCTCCCCACTCTGTGATGGGGAAGGAGAGCCCCAGAGGATCCCAGCGAGCCAGCCCCCAGGTCCGTCCCACCCATACACTCTCGCACCCAAACTCACAATCTTCTGGTTGCCCCCCACCCCCGTCACCACGCAGTAACCCCTCCAGCCGACCGACCCCCCAGCGCCACACGCCCGACCACCACCGCAGCCTACAGGTTGCCCAGAAGCCCGGCTGCCCTGTGAGGACCAGGCGGGAGAAGACCGGCCGCCCCTCACCGGCCCCACCAATGTATGGCGGTGTGGGAGTACTGCAGGTAAAATAGGAGGTCTCCAGTGTGGTGGGCCCCACCGGTGCCAAGCCGCAGATCAACAGACATTTAAACTCAGGGCAAAAGACAGAAATGAAAATAACTGTGGATGATCAACCTGAACCTGAAAGTTGGGGAACAACGCAAAAAATAACCAAGACCAACACTGAAAAACCAAGCTAAAGCACAGAATCCCTATACACTGCAGAAGATAAAGACCCAGTGGAAAACATTTATATTTCTTTAAGATATTTGATCCAAAAAAGTTTTAAAACTAAATCAACAAAAGTAGTTTGAGTCTTTTCCACATGTAAGGTTTTTGCAAAGAGAATGTGCAGAGAGTTTGTGTCTAAACTTCCTTTTGTGTGGCTTTTTTGCATCTCGTTTAAAATTAGAACAAGTAAAGGTGTTTGTTTAGAGGTGTAAGAGATTATTTAGCTGACAGGATTTAAATCAAAGTGAGTTTACTTTTCAAGATAAAAATGATCACCTGTGTAACAGAAGAAGGGTTTTTGCTCAGAACATGGTTTGGTTTGCCACATGCCATCTGTGTTCAGCATGGTGCAGTCATACTTTACACTTGAACTGTTATACAGCAAATTCCAGTATCTGAAAGAGAAACTGCTCCCATCTGACCAGGTCCAAGCGTCTCTGAACAGTCCGATGAAAATGTATTGAAATGATGATAGTGAGTTCAAGTTATTCACGTTTGTCCCATTATATAGTTGTATTATCTTCTGTGTGGTATTATCATGCTTCTGCAGCTCCTCTAGCTGTTGTCCACTGATCAGGTCTGTGTGATTCACTCTGCAATATCTGAGAGCTTTGAACCAGGTATTTCTATCTCCTAAATAATAGTTTATAGCAGAGCTATTACTTCCTGTGGAGTAGAATAGATAGATAGATAGATAGATAGATAGATAGATAGATAGATAGATATAGATAGATAGATAGATAGGATAGATAGATAGATAGATAGATAGATAGATAGATAGAGATAGATAGATAGATAGATAGATAGATAGATAGATAGATAGATAGATAGATAGATAAATTAGTAAGTATCATAGTTAATCACATGTTAAACTGACACAATTGCAATCACATTTCTTATTACCATTATAGCAGAGGAAATGTGCTGTATCCATACAAGACATGTCCACCCACTGTTCATCAGTAATATCTATTATAGCCCCACAGGTCTCAGATGATAAACCACCATTTGGTTCCCCTTCCTTCCACTTTGCCTGACTTTCATTGAACTGTAGCCCAGGCACAGACCAGTGTGAAGTAACGTTGGTGCCTGTTAGGTTGAACAGACCGATCCAGATTTCAATGTTGTCAGAATGTATTTCTCTGAGTCGCTCCATATCTGCCATGGCGCTCACTGTAGCCAGATCAGTGTATTTATCCCTGCAGTGTTGCTGAGCTTCAGTCCAATTCATGATCTGATCAACATAGTGATACTCATGGAGCTGACATGTGAAGAGACAAAAGTGACCTAAAAATAAAAGAGTTCACAGACATAAATCTGTTTATTTCCAATAGATCCTCAAATGACTTCAGTTTACTTATAATCATGATTAGTAAGATTAAATTTCAATAAAAAGATTAAATAATAAAGGAGCAGCTGAAGATCCACTTACCAACAAGAACCATTAGAAAGAAATTCCACTTCATCTTTTCTCAGAAACTCTTTCAACTGCAGGAAGACAAAATATGTTTTTTTAAGAACAGTACAAATGTTTTATTGATGCTACAAAAGAGATATTACTATTTATGTTAAGTGCTTGGCTTTGTATTCTGGAGATACATGGATATTTTCAAAACATTAATGCAAAGGACAAAAAGAACAGTTGTCATTTTAAAAATACTGTTTTAAAACAGCAATGTTTTTCTTATTGCATTTGCATATTTAAAACTTAAACTCTGATATTATTGAAATGATATATTTAGGTATTTTCTTTCATGACTTTATTCCAAAAATAACCAGTTCTTTCTAAAAAAAAAATTCAAAAAAGCTCTTCATTTGTTTTGTAATGAAAACATTAGCTTTGTCAAAACAAAAATATGTTTCGTATGACATTTTCAGTGCGAATGGAGACTTAAACCTCAAAACTGACTAAAAAGGAAACCTAAATTATTTTATAGCTTTTTGGTGAGGATTTTGTCTCTTCAACTTAACATTTATGTGATGTTAATATTAATATTTATATATTGTTTTTGTAGAGTTCTGTGATAATTCTGATAAATGAATATTTAAATGTATATTCCCTCTCTCTCTGTTGTAACTAAACTATATAATGTCATTGGTAGAATTAGAAGTGTCCAGAATAAAAGTGTTATTTTTATCTAATTATTGCATTTTAATGCTTTGTTACAGTAATTTTGTGGGCAGCTGAGAAAAATTAAATTTATTGCTAAATTTAAACTGACAAAGTAACTGGAGTGTTTACTTTCAAGACGCAGAAACTGAGTTACTAATAATTATTTTTTGGCTAATGTAACTAGTAACTTAATACTTTTTTAACGTAAGATCCCCAACACTGCAGACAGACAGACAGATGTTGCAGTAGCTTAACAACACCATCCACAACATTAACAATCAAAAAAACTTGCAACACAAACAATAATGTGTAAAACAAATAATAAGAATAAAATGTGGAAAAATATTTCAAATGATTAAAAATAATGAAAAGGAAAAGAAGGTATGGTAAAATAAATTTGAAAAACTACATGAGTAAATAAATGTTTTTTATTTTATATTTGTCAATATTTAGGAGAAAACAATGTAGTTGCTGTATGATGTCTGACTCTATAGGAACTGCTGAGCACTCCAACATGTTGAATGGTTAACAGACTTCATTGCATTTGAAATATCAGTCTGGAAAGACTTACCTGCCGGATTTCCTCTCCTCAGCTTCAGTCGGATCCTCAACCTTCTGCTCTGATGTGTTGGTGTGGAGTGATCGCAGCATCACTGCATCCACGTAATGCATCCTCACTTAATGGACTAATGGAAATGGTTTCTAAAAACGTTGGGGCCAAACCAGGTGAAGTACACATACAGCCTTTACATTCTTCTTGCAAATCCATCAATGGCTCTTTTAAAGTTGATCTGTTGATCTTGTTTCCTGAAATGCAAATCATTTTCTTAACATTTAGTCCACATCTACCTATAGAGCCATGCAAAGCACCTGAACCAGGAAGCTTCTCATTTATGAGTTTAACAAGGTGCCCAGCCTTGGGGGAACTATAGACTGTAAAAACAATGGACAGCTGAACCCCTGCCCTCTCATGTTCCCAAATTGGAAGGACCCGCTGGTTTCAAGAAGCCAAAATCCCATAGACTTCTATGGAGAAATTACAGAAGAGGATTTGGGCCATGGAGAAAAGAAAAAAAAATGGGTATAGAATATTTCAGACACTAGTCTCAGAATTCTGACTTTAATCTCAGAAATATGAGCCACGGAGGCCTGTGAGCTTCTTCCTTCAGTTAGCCTAAGCAAAACTGTGGAGTCATACATGCAGGAGTGGAACTAGCGAAAAGTTTTGTGTTGTGTACTTAAAGGTTATCAGAGGAGGCCAGTGTGTTAAAAGATAAACAGAAGGTGAGTTTTATTTAATTGGAATATGTCAATAACAGTTTTTCAGACTGCTGTTGAAATATCAGGGTAAACATCTGTGACAATCAGGGGCCTGTTTCAGAAAGGAGGTCCAACCAACTCTGAGGTTAAACTTGAACTCTGAGTTGGTCAATCGGGAGATTAACAACTCTGAGTTTTCTGTTTCAGAGAAGCTGATCCGAGTTAGATCAATCAACTCTGAGTGGACTGATTCGGAGGTGAGCGTGAGCACCGCGTCTATAAGGAGCCATTATCAATGGAACGCAGATATCACGAGTCACCATGGCAACCGTGAAAAAAAGAGGTCTGCGTATTTTTCGCCAGCTGAACTTGACGTGCTGCTGCAGAGTTACAGTGAATATGAGCACATATTACGGAAGAAAAGCAACACCGATGCATCTGCAAAACAGAGACAGTTAGCGTGGGAAAACATAGCTGCTCAAGTTAATGCGTAAGTTTGCATTTAAATCATTGCTATAAAATATTGGCTGTAATAAATAACTTTTTAAATAGCGTAAGGAGTGAAATAAAAAATGGCGATATTTAGGTGTACTTTTGAAGTGTTATTCCTGGTGTAAATGCATGAAATGCTGCATAGTGTACAGAACCAATCTGGGGGAAAATGCCTTTAACGTCGGTAATGTTTAGAGGACTTTTTTGTTAACCTTCCCCTCTTGCAAACGTTGGTCAGTTTAATATTAATACATGCAATTGTGTTTTTCAAAGTGAACTTTTGTCTACTGTTGAACCTTTCGCTGCGCGAAGACTTCTCCTTTCTTTTCTCTCGTCTTTCCGACCGTGGTCAGAAGCGCAGGGGAGATTTCCTTCAGGGCCGAAGGGAATTCTCCTTCGGGGTTCACTTCCCGTTCGAAACCCTCAACCTCCAGAGCGGATTAAGAATGACTCCAAAACAGTTATTCTGGGAATGACACCTTCTCTTTATTTAACTAAGTGCTCCGTCCTCCGAACACACAATATATTCCACGCACACACCTCCGCTACGTCCTCACCCCCCCCCCCCCCATCTGCACCTGCACTCGCCCCTCCCCTTGTCTCTCGTGAATCGCACCCCGCTCAGCACACACACACTGCAACACTACCCTTGTATTGATCAAGTGGTATAGGTTTATATGGGATTAAGAAAGTAAGCAGTGCTAGAAAATTGTGTTTCCAAAAAGTAATTGTTACATTAATCTAATTCAATGTCCCTGATTTCATTTTCACGTAGATGCAATCCTGCAGGAATTAAAAGAACATGGCAGCAGCTAAAAATGAAGTATAAAAACATGATTCAATCAGGTCAAATTTGAGCATGTCATGGATGTAGGCTTTGTTGACAATATTTGACATATGAAACATCTACATAGCAATACATATCTAATGTTGTTTCCATTGTATATATGTAATTGACTGCAACGAAAAACGGTAACGCTCACAAAAACATATGGGAAAATGACAAAAAATGGAGTCTTCTCAAAATCCTCGTACGAGGTAAATATAATTTTCTACGAATTAATGCAGCCTCCTCGTCTATTGGGTCCTCCAAAAAAGGACAAGCCATTCTTGTCACTTAGACCGTCTCTGTGTGACGGAAATGTGGGCAATGAAGGTTAAAGCGAAACATACCGCTTCGTCTTTAAAAATGGGAGGGGACCGGCAGAAACTTTGAGTTTGGAGAATAAAACCTGCTCCCGACCAGGTTAGGTTCACAGCATTAGTAACCATGGACACTGACTCCGAGTAAAAGTTACCTCTCTTTCAGAAACGGGTTTGACTTACTCTGCTTTCTCTGGTTTAACAAACCTCCCATTCTGAAACGGAAAACCCAGGGTTTCCCTGATTTCAGGGTTAATGCACTCAGAGTTTACACTTAACCTCCTTTCTGAAACAGGCCCCAGTCTCATAGAGTTTGAAGTTGTTGTGCGTTTCTACACACTTTCTGTATAGGAATGCACTGTTTTGTTTGCATGCAGTCTGTTTATATTCAGCTACCCCATCATCTCATTTCTGGAGATTTAAAAATAGTACGGTTCTGAAAATACACCTGGATTTGTTTTAATCCAACAGACTTTTGGTAATTGTGCGTGACTGTCTAAATAATCAGAATCAGAAATACTTTATTAATACCACACGTTGGAAATTTGTTCATTACTATAACAACTGACAGGGAAAATAGACTAAGAATAATATTAAATAAAAATAAAAACAAGGAAAATGTGGCATAATTTAAAAAGCTATTTACAAAACAGTGCGGGTAAAGAAATGTGCAAAATAAAGAAAAAGAGAAAAAAAATGTGCAAAGGTTATCTTTTTCATAGTGAGTTGTACAAAAACTACAGTTTATAATATTGTTTCTAACAACTTTGCTTTAAATTTAGAGTGGTCTTATTTCCAAAATAAACCTGTCACAGCACATCATCTTGTCTGATGGCCAAAAGGCTCAATTTTGGTCTTATCAGATCAAATAATCTTCTTCCACTTGATGATGGAGTCTTCTACTTTTGGTGATTTCTAGTTGAGCTCTGATATGTATTTTCTTCAACAGCGGTTTTCTCAGTCCCTCTCTCCCATTAAGCTTTGACCCCTAAGGGGACCGGGTGACAGTTGCTTCGTGCACTGTCTTTCTCGTCTTATTCAAAGTAGTCGTAAGGGTCTTGGTGGCTTCTCTCACAAGTATCCTTGCTTGCACGGTCACACAGTTTATGAGGATGGCCTGTAAGAGGTGGATTCCCACATGTGCAGTATTCTTTCCATTTCTTGATGATTGATTTCACTGAACTTCAGGGGATTTTCAATGCTTTGGAAAGATCTTTGTATCCATCCACCAACTTGTACCTTTCAACAACCCATTCTCTGATTTGCTTGGAGTGTTCCTCTGTCTTCATGGTGAAATAGTAGCCATGAATGCCACTACACCAATGTCTGTCACTTGTCACTTGCGATACACCTGCAACACTCAGGTGACCTTCATTTCACTAAGTGTGAGACTATTGGCAGTAATTGGATGGACCTCTATTAAATTATACCCTTAAATTTAAAAGAGGGTAAATAATTAATCCAACAATTATATTTCATTCCTTATGTTTGTTTCATTGACATTACGTTGATGAAATGACGATTTATCGTATTTCGGGCAGATACTCGCTGCAGTGTTTCGCAGTTAATTCCCCAGGGCGGTTCAGTCAATTAACTCACCTGCTCAGCGTCCTATTTAAGCCCAGGTGCGCAGTCGTTCATTCTCTTTCTTACCTTCAGCGCTCATTCTTCGTCGGTCTCAGTGCCCGCGGGTCTCCGTCTCTTTCGGCGTCTTGCTGTGTTCCCCCCTCCTTCGGATGGATGTTCCCCTTTTTACTGATGTGGGGTTTTCGTTTCGCCGCGTCTGCTCTCCTCCTGCGGCGATCAGCAGGCGGCTGACGGCGCACGGCGCTTTCGTTTAGCCGCGGTCGCGTGCATCTGCAGGGGGTGTGCTTTCCGCGATGTTCGGGATGTCCGTGCCCCCCGATCAGGACCAGTCCCGGTCTTCTCATCTGCCGTGGTCACCCCAATTTTCTAGGGTGAGCGTCATGCGGTTCTTTTCCCGTGTAGTTTTCCAAGGCTGCGTCTTGCTTCCTGTTTGCTTCGGTAATCGGTGACGTCACGCCCCTAAGGACCTGGGAATTGTAGTTTTGTCTCATGGTCCTTCATGATGCACTTCTGATTCCTTTTCTGCTGCGTAGTTCTGCGTCGTCCGGTTGTATTTCAGGGGTTGTGGGGTCTTTTCTGTGGTTGTGAAGGCTGGCGGTCCTCGTTTAAACAGGTTTCTCATGCTGGCGGAATTTGTTGTGGATTTTATCATTTTTTTTCTGTTGCTGTTTTGTTCTATGGGAGCCGAGTGTGAATCTTGACTGTTTTTAATTCGATGCTGGCTTTATTATTATGGCAGTTCTTCTGTTTATTTTTTTTGTTGTTGTAGCTGCTGGCTAGTCAGAATGTGAATCAGTGTCTCTTGGACCCGTCTCTGCTCTGTGGACATTTTTCCTATGATTGGTCTCTCTTATGCAGCGTCTATGGCTCATTTTATTCACTCAGCGATCCTCGTTCGTTGCCCCCGCACCTTCTGCATCTGGTTCTGCTCTGCCTGTTTTTCCCCTGCTCTGTGTACCCCACTGGGTCCTGCCCTGGCCTCAGGGACTTGCGTTGGCCGCATTAGTGAGTGTGTCAGTCTCGTCACGGCCTTGTTTTCTCGGCTGGACAGTTAATTTGTTATTCTCTCTCTGGTTTGGTTTGGAGGTTTGTGGGGGCTATGTGATGGGTTCTTCCAGGGCATCGTTTTCAAAGCCGCCACTAAGGGTGGCCCCTGGGAAGTTTTCAGGTTGACGTGACTTGATCTGGACCTGTTAGCGCCTCGCAGTTCATCTTCTGGGCATCAGTGGCCTGGTTCCCCATGCGCCTTCAGGATTGGTATATATTTTCTTTAGCTCCCCATGCTGTCTCCACTATTTTCCTCCAAACGCGATATAAGGCTAAGGATGACTGTTATCACTGATGGTCTCACTGTTCTGCCTCTATGCCTCTCAGTGGCGTCTCTTGGCCTTCAGTTGGCGCTCGAAGTGTTTGTCGGTTTACCTTTCCGCTGTCGTGGCAGTCCTCATAAAATCGACTTTATTATCTGAAGCCCTGTACTGGATATTTGTAGGCGATGGGTGCCCTTCATTTTGCATGTTTTTGATGATTTCTTGGTGGTCAACTTTCCTCTGTATCCCTGGTCTTTTGAATCTCTGTGGAAAAAACTTTATTTTCAAATCTGGGTTTCCACGTTGTCTATAATGTATGGTCCTCCACCCGTCCGGATTTATTTTTCTTCTATGGATTTGGGTGGTTCATTGATGCTTGTCTCTCCCCATTATGTCATCTCTAGCTTTTGTGCAGCATGTCGTTTATTCAAATTTTGGTTGAATATGATTTGTCAATGATTGGACCACCTGACATTTGCTGTAGCTTTGGTCCTATGGTCATCCATTCATCTTGTGTTCTTGTTCTGGGTAGTTCGATCCTGGGCCCCGTGTTCCTGTTCTGGATTTTCGTGTTTTGCGTTTGATCTTTCCCTCTCTATGCCTGGAGTGGTTTTGTGATGCCTGTTGTGCCTTCAGGCTCCCTCCACTTGTTCTTCTGAGTCTGCGCCTTCTGGTTTTGGGGGAAAAGGATTTAAGAAGAGTGGTTTGTGTTTGTCCGGCCGCCAGAATCTACAGCTCTGATGGTTATTTTTTAAGGGGTCGTCAGGTTATTTCATCCTTGGAGATTATATTAAGGCTGTTTCAATAGTGAATGATAGTATTGTGTCATCGGTTGACTTGGTTAATGTTTAAATAACACCTTGAGCAACTTCTACCCTGACCGTAGGAAATATATCACTTGCGCTCTCAAGCTTAGTTCAAGAGTTAAATCTTGTGTCCACAAGTCAGTCTTCCATCTGCCTTGCTTAAGCAGATGACACTCTGCTAGATGCATCCCCATTTAGAGGCTTGTTATACCCCGCCTCTAAATGCTTAAGGTTCAGTCTAGCAAAAATACTATCAAAACCTATGATCCCTTATGGCTCTCAAGTTCTCTTTTGCAGTATTCAGACGCCCTTGGCTAATTAAAATTTTAGTAGTCTGTACTTTGTTGTCCACCAATTTGAGAACCACCAATATCAAATACAAAGCATCAAATCCAGCCGAGCTGTAATCCTTTGCTACGTGGGATGTTGACCTTCCTCATCTACAAATCTCCTTGGCTACTCTTCCCATCACCTACTCCTCGATGGCCTCCTGAAGGTGCGTCCCTCTGAAACTGTCAAAGTTTACTTTTCTTATCATTTGATTATATAAAAATTGGTGTTAAGATTTCGGGGAAGTATAAATAATTTACTATCATTTCTCTGTTGAATTTTGTAATTATGGTGGTTTCTAGGGTGCGATAAATCCACAATGGGTCTTTACCTTAACTATCTACAAAATTTCACTTTCTCAGATTTGTTCTTTAAAAGCACTGTTATTTAATTTTTCTCAGTCATTTTGAAACTGATCAGTTTCTAGATTATTTATATATTCTTGTCAAGACTAATACTGCTTTGTTTTTTATCTCTTCATCGCATCCTGAGCCTGCCAATCCCTACGCCCCGATCAGCTTCTCCGTTTCCAGGAAATGATGTCACCCATGCATTCCTTGATCTGGTGCTGCAACGATGACTGCTCGACGTACCTATTGCTGCACTGAAAGTGAAGGGGCGGTGGACCTCCTCTGCATTCCAATGACACTTCTGCCTGAATTAATTAATCAATGTCAACCACAGAATGAATGTAAATTCTTCGATCATAGATGTTAAAAGAAAATTATAGCCAGGTGGTCTCAAAATTTAGGATGTTCTAAGTTGTATCATAGTATGCGCGGAGCTCGAATCTGGTTCTTAGGTTCATTTGTTTGTAGTATGCCAATGAAGCATAGTAATTACGGGCGTTGAACTCGTTCTTAATATTTGGATGGAACCTCAATTATATGGATGTTCCTTGAGCATGTGTAATTGGCATGCCAAATAGAGAAAATTATGGCCATTAAGCTAGTTCGTAGTACTGTCGTTGGGAGCTTCGAAATAATGGATGTTACTTCAGCGCGTGTATATATAGTTGCCAAAATGGAAGAAGTTTATGGCCATCAAGCTTGTTCTTAGTTTAATAGAAGTTTGAATAATGGCTATGAAGCATGTCATAATACGCCATCGGAAGCTTTGGATTGGATGTTAAGTTAGTGTCTCATACGGGTTGTTTGGCGGTTTAAATTATAGTTCTGCACAGCGTTTTGCGGAAGTGAGCTTACGTTCTAAGATCAGGTATGAGTAATTTTATTTTTATTTCGGGCAGATACTCGCTGCAGTGTTTTACAGGTAAATACCCTAGGGCGGTTCAGTCAATTAACTCACCTGCTCAGCGTCCTATTTAAGCCCAGGTGCGCAGTCGTTCATTCTCTTTCTTACCTTCAGCGCTCATTCTTCGCCCCACCCTCCTCCCCGGCTTCCACCTGTGGGCTCCGTAAAGGGGGGGGTTTGTTACCCGAAATTTTTATGGAAATTTCTCATGGAATTGAACGGAGCCTTATGCCAAACGAAAATATGTGAATGCCGACTTAAAGAATGTGGAAAATGTCAAATATTTCTTACTGCAAGAGTTGTCTGACTGAAATCTGTTTTCACATTGCCGTTGATGGTTTTGTTCTAGTAAATTTTTGTGTTAGGAAAGACAAATTTTATTGAACATAAGTGATTTATGAAAGCAACAAAAGGGACACATCCAAGGTGTTGAATACTTTTGCAAGGCACTTTGTGTTCAAATCATCTTAAATTATGAAAGCATTTAGGAAGCTTGCTTGAAGATGATTGTGTCTGACGTTTTGAAAATTATCCAGCCACTCTTTACACAAAATTTTCATCGACAGCTTTGGACACAATGAATCTGAAATAACGGTGTGACATTCTGTAGCGAGACTTTAAGGCAGGTGCTGAGTGCAGGAGGGGGTGTTTCCTCAAAGCGCATATCTTGAATTGTTTCATTTAGGGGAGAAACAGAAGGATTCACGAGGATTGTGCCGAGTTGGTACAGATATCAACAGACATAGTAGAGCCCTGCGTGGGACTATTTTCTTCATCACGCTATCGGCAGCGCCCGCTGGATTTCTGACCAATCCCGCCCGCTCCCGCAACGTATGCGTTACACTCCCGCCTGCTCCTGAAATATGTATGTCCACTCCCGCCCGCACCCGCAAAACTCATAGAATTTAGTCCCGCACAGTAATAGAGATGCATTGATTTTGTATCGTCTCCCGTCCCGCAGGAAAAAAACACGTATTTGTATTGATATTATTAAAAAGATTCATGTCCCTCCTCCAGCCTCATCTTTTCATGCATTCCTCTTTTGCGTAATTTGCAACTTAAATATATTTTCCCACATCCTGTTCGGTTAAAAATGTGCGTGTGTGCGTGCGCAGACAGACGGCCTGAAGCGCGCCCTTAGTGAGAGGCGGAGCAGGGCGTTGCACACCCCCAACAACAGGTTAGATGACAGAGGCCATTAGGCGTCTCTACCTGGGGCCTTCACGAAGCTTCAGTACATAAGACTCCAACAGCCGCACAGCCTAACGCAGTCTGCTAATATATATTCATGAGATATTCATGGCAACACTGATCCCGCGGGGTTTTTTTTTTGCCGCCCGCAGCACAATTCAAACCGCCCAATCCCGCGAGATTTGGGTTGGGTCCCGCCGGGTCCTGCGGGACCCAATCACTATGCAGCCCTCTAGTACCACCAATATGGCACAATAAGACAGATTTCGGTGCTTTACTTGGGGTGTGTAAATTCCGACATATTGATCAATTGTATTCTATTCAGTTGTGCGGTATTATTATAGCCAATCCTTTTTCCTATCCAGCAATTGTAGGCGACCTAATATGAAAATGGGTGAGGCGGGAATGTGCACGGAGCTTTAGTCAAAATGCAGAAGGCAAGGCAGGTGAAATTATAAGTTTGACGCTGTGACGATGAGTGGTGAAATTTGTGTATATTCAATTGACATGCTAATAAATATTTAATATTTTTCACTAAATCTTTTCATATCTATATTGTCAGAAAGTTTTCTGGTGGAAGATGCTACAAGCTAGAGGAGCTGCTTCTAATGTTTGAAGTATGTTCTCTGCTCTCTCCTACTGAAAGTTTTAAGATGTAGACTGAGGTGCTTATTCCAATTTCTGGAACACCTTTTACTGTACCTCCAATGTGTGTCGGGTGGGTACACTCTGTAGGTTCTTCAAGCTGAAAACCGCTGTGCTGTGCTGGTGGCCTGTAAAAACAATCAGAAGGTGCTGTGGGTGGGACTATGGCGGAGAAATAATGTAGCTACAATTGGGCCAAGATAAACAAGTTTTAAAATAATCTCATTCTCATTGGATTGATAAGGTTGTCCAGCTGAAAAATGAGAAAATACCAACTATTGGCCGATTTTATTGGTCAACATGTAGAAATTAAAAATAGTTTTGTCTTTCTAGACTACTGTAAATGTTGTATTTACTCAAATCAAGATGCGGAGTCAGTAAGTTCACAATTATGAAAAGGTTGTTCATTGCTGTGACCTTTAACTGGAAAGAGGAAAAACTATTTGCATGTCTTCTGGCTGCAGCTCTGTTCTCTGTTTTCTCTGCACAATAATACAGTTTCTTGTTTCCAAAAGAAACATTTAGTTTGTGAAAACTCTGTTTGCATTAGATAGAAGCTTTTTCTTTTTTGAATATTCAAATGCAGACAGATCGGTGGCTCACTACAGTCTGTTTTGTTTATATTAGATTTTTGTATACATTAGAATAAACTACACACGTTTACACACGTGCATTGCAGTTGAAATAATAATTATTGCTCAGCTTTCCTGTTGTTAATAAAACCTATGAGAGAGTTTCTTAGGAGTTTATTCAGAAGTCTTTCTCCTGCAGAAGTTCAGGGTTGAAGATAAAGAAGAAGGGATGTGACAATTTATTTTAACAATAATTCAATCCACATCATAAGTTGTGTCAGCAAAAACGACTCAGGTGATATTGTTTTATTTTAAACAAGCCGATTTGATCCAATTTACTGACCTAAATTTTATTCAATAAATATTTATTCAAAACTTCAACCAGTGTGACTCGGAGACAAATACCTGGGTACTGAACAGTGCTGGTGAAGTTTTCCAGATTCCGTAAATTTCTTGCAAGATAATCAAGTGTAAATTCAATATTTGTACAAACAAACAAGTAAACAGTAATTAATGGTAAATCCATACACATTTAAATTGGTTTTGACCCTTAATTTGTGTCTGGAGCTGCTGATGCAATTTTTTTTGTACCTCTATCTTTATCATTGATATTAGAACAGTCAATTGTGTTCATGCAGAAATTTGACAGATTCAAGGCAGCCCGCCGTGCTGAGCCATGCTGAGAGGAACTTTCTACGGGTAAAATGAAGGGACAGACGCCAGTGCCCACGGTGGGGAGATACTGGAAAATTCTGCAATTCATGGAGCATGGCCGGGTTCTTTGGCAGGCAAAAAGTATCATAAATCCACAGGAAAAGTGGCGTAAAGAACAGCGGTTTGGCCATCACAAGTTACCATATTGTATGCATGTTTTCAATAGTAGCACGTAAATTACACCGTCTTGTGTTGTCCCAAGATGGATGTAAGAAGCAGTCTTTTATTGCGAACAAAACCGACCATGTCGCAGAAACGTCGTTCCAGTGCGTTCATAACATCAGTGAGTTAAAAACGGCACGTTCAAAACGCTGTTTTGTTGTGTCACATAGGGGCTAAGAAAACAGCGTTATGTTTGAGTGAAACACATAAGTTGGTTGCTATAGCATAGTTGTTACCACAGTAGCAGTTTGTATTTTTCTCCTGCAGAAGTAGTGAGTTCAGCTCCAGGGCAACAGGTTCTTCATGTGTGATGTCTTTTTATTTTGCTTTGACAGCAGAGACAGTGCTCTGAACCTTTGCTTTGCTTTGTGTTAACTATGTATAAATGGTAAATGTTGTATACTTTTGTAGCACGTTTCTACCTTCTTTGAAGGCCAAAAGCACTTTACAGCAGTGACGTGCAGAAATATCAAAGCTGTGTATCGGGGGGTATTCCAGGCAGCATGTTTAAACTACCCTGACTTTAAGCCTGAACTCTGGCTGAAATCCGCCTGAACTTGCTTACTCGGGGTATGTCGGTTCCAAAAGACCGGATATGAGTTGGCGTAATTATACGCTTGACTTGGTAACCCTGGGTTAATGCACGTGCACAGAAGGTACATAAAG
>CM074505.1:26000380-26034903 GCA_037389245.1 Oryzias sinensis | reverse complement strand
CTTTATGTACCTTCTGTGCACGTGCATTAACCCAGGGTTACCAAGTCGAGCGTATAATTACGCCAACTCATATCCGGTCTTTTGGAACCGACATACGCCGAGTAAGCAAGTTCAGGCGGATTTTAGCCAGAGTTCAGGCTTAAAGTCAGGGTAGTTTAAACATGCTTCCTGGAATACCCCCCGATACACAGCTTTGATATTTCTGTGAGTCTGTTTGATTTTTGCTAAACTACTTAATACACATTACTTAATTTATTTATTTGTTTATTTATTACTTCATTTATTTATTGTCTTGTCCAGCAAATGAATAACTTATTCACCATTTGATTGACAACAGTTAACGTGTTTTGTTTAAAATATCATTTCAACATGTTTTTTTTCATATACAAACTGCAGTATAGAAAAAAGCAAAAACCTTATTATCATCTTACCTTTACTTGTAAATAAAGTCCATACGCCGCTCCTTCTGAAGAAAATGACTTGCCGCTTGCTATCACTTCTTCTATTATTTTTTAGCGTCATAATGTCAGGGCTCACCGGCGCCCCCTAACATGAGGCACGAGAACTGCTGGCCTCACCCAGTGGCTTTTTTGCCGGCGTTTTGCTGGCGTTTAGCACAAGAAACACGTCCCTCACAAACAGTTATTTATAAAAAAAAAAAAAAACACTGTACATCATATACATCAGCTAAATTATGTAAACTCAGCTCATATAGTACAAGTGATTGAACCGACATACAGAGAGACAGCAGTACCGTCTGCCTGCATAGGTATTGTGCAATCCAAGGTGAGGCTCAGCGGGCTCATCGCACGTCACTTCTTAGTATCTGAACGGCATATGGGGAAATTCAGCGATTTTGAAAAGAAAAAAACACCCAAATGGAAAATGACTGCAAAGCACAAATTATTGATTAAATATAATAATTGAATTTATTTTTTCTCTTTTCTTCCCATAATGACGGCATAATGAGGCATAATGCCCCTCCTGACTGCACGTCACTGCTGTAAAGTGCTTTTGGCCTTCAAAGAAGGTAGAAACGTGCTACAAAAGTATACAACATTTACCATTTATACATAGTTAACACAAATAAATCTAGTCAAAGCAAAATAAAAAGACATCACAAATGAAGAATCTGTTGCCCTGGAGCTGAACTCACTAATTCTGCAGGAGAAAAATACAAACTGCTACTGTGGTAACAACTATGCTTCAGCAACCAACTTATGTGTTTTACTCAAACATAACGCTGTTTTCTTAGCCCCTATGTGACACAACAAAACAGCGTTTTGAACGTGCTGTTTTTAACTCACTGATGTTATGAACGCACTGGAACGACATTTCTGCGACATGGTCGGTTTTGTTCGCAATAAAAGACTGCTTCTTACATCCATCTTGGAACAACACAAGACGGTGTAATTTACGTGCTACTATTTAAAACGTGCATACAATATGGTAACTTGTGATGGCCAAACCGCTGTTCTTTACGCCACTTTTCCTGTGGATTTATGATACTTTTTGCCTGCCAAAGAACCCGGCCATGCTCCATGAATTGCAGAATTTTCCAGTATCTCCCCACCGTGGGCACTGCCGTCTGTCCCTTCATTTTACCCGTAGAAAGTTCCTCTCAGCATGGCTCAGCACGGCCGGCTGCCTTGAATCTGTCAAATTTCTGCATGAACACAATTGACTGTTCTAATATCAATGATAAAGATAGAGGTACAAAAAAAATTGCATCAGCAGCTCCAGACACAAATTAAGGGTCTAAACCAATTTAAATGTGTATGGATTTACCATTAATTACTGTTTACTTGTTTGTTTGTACAAATTTTGAATTTACACTTGATTATCTTGCAAGAAATTTACGGAATCTGGAAAACTTCACCAGCACTGTTCAGTACCCAGGTATTTATCTCTGAGTCACACTGGTTGAAGTTTTGAATAAATATTTATTGAATAAATTTTAGGTCAGTGAATTGGATCAAATCGGCTTGTTTAAAATAAAACAATATCACCTGAGTTGTTTTTGCTGACACAATTTATGATGTGGATTGAATTATTGTTAAAATAAATTGTCACATCCCTTCTTCTTTATCTTCAACCCTTAACTTCTGCAGGAGAAAGACTTCTGAATAAACTCTTAAGAAACTCTCTCATAGATTTTATTAACAACAGGAAAGCTGAGCAATAATTATTATTTCAACTGCAATGCACGTGTGTAAAACAGAGTTTAGTTTATTCTAATGTGTACAAAAATCTAGTATAAACAAAACAGACTGTAGTGAGCCACCGATCGGTCTGCATTTGAATATTCAAAAAAGAAAAAGCTTCTATCTGATGCAAACAGAGTTTTCACAAACTAAATGTTTCTTTTGGAAACAAGAAACTGTATTATTGTGCAGAGAAAACAGAGAACAGAGCTGCAGCCAGAAGACATGCAAATAGTTTTCCCTCTTTCCAGTTAAAGGTCACAGCTATGAACGACCTTTTCATAATTGTGAACTTACTGACTCCACATCTTGATTTGAGTAAATACAACATTTACAGTAGTCTAGAAAGACAAATCTATTTTTAATTTATAGATGTTGACCAATAAAATCGGCCAATAGTTGGTATTTTCTCATTTTTCAGCTGGACAACCTTATCAATCCAATGAGAATGAGATTATTTTAAAACTTGTTTATCTTGGCCCAATTGTAGCTACATTATTTCTCCGCCATAGTCCCACCCACAGCACCTTCTGATTGTTTTTACAGGCCACCAGCACAGCACAGCGGTTTTCAGCTTGAAGAATCTACAAAGACAGTGTACCCACACGACACATGTTGGAGGTACAGTAAAAGGTGTTCCAGAAATTGGAATAAACGCCCCAGTCTACATCTTAAAACAATCAGTAGAAATACTTACTGAGAGCAGGAAATCCTAACTGTCATACTGCAAACATTAAAAGCAGCTCCTCTAGCTTGTAGCATCTTCCATCAGAAAACTATCTGACAATGTAGATATGAAAAGATTTAGTGATGGTATTAGCATGTCAATTGAATATACAAAAATTTCACCGCTCATCGTCACAGTGTCAAACTTATAATTTCACTTGCCTTGCCTTCTGCATTTTGACTGAAGTTCCGTGCACATTCTCGCCTCACCCATTTTTATATTAGGTCACCTACAATTGCTGGATAGGTAAAGCGATTGTCTGTAAACCTTGTGCTATCCTAGGCACTTTAACATTGGGAGTTGGGTCATCTAGACCCACTAGACAGTGCTCTGAACCTTTTTTTCTTCAATGATTTGTGATCTTCACTGGTGTCCATACATGAAATCTTTCCACCTTTATCCACCTTTGTCATGGTGGGGAGAACACGTCAATGTAAGGGTGGGGTCATCTAAGATAGCACAAGGGATAATTATACAGCACAACTAAATAGAATACAATTGCTTGATGTGTCTGAAAGTCTTACGGAAATTACGCACCTAAGTAAAGCATCAACATCTGTCTTATTATGCCATATTAGTAGAACCGTATACGTCTGTATCAGTACCAATTTAGCACAATCCTTATGCGAATCTGAGGAATTTATATGGGTGTCAAAACTTGCGGAAAATTCAGAACCACTTCTTGAATCACTTATGCGGTACAGCTGGGCAGCAAAGCTTCAGACGTGATCATTTTCTGCTTGTCCCCTAAATGAAACAATTCAAGATATGCGCTTTGAGGACAGACCTCCTCCTGCACTCAGCACCCGCTTTAAAGCCTCGATACAGAATATCACATCATTATTTCAGATTCATTGTGTACTAAAGCTGTCAATGATAGTTTTGTGTATAGAGTGGCTGGATAATGTTCAAGACAAAATCATTTTCAAGCAAACTACCTAAATGCTGTCATAATTTAAGATGATTTGAACACAAAGTGCATTGCAAAAGTATTTTGTTGCTTTTATAAATCACTTATGGTCAATAACATTTGTCTTTCAACATTTGTCTTTCAAACCTTCAACAGCAATGTGAAAACAGATTTCATCAACGTAATGTCAATGAAACAAACATAGGAAACGAAATATAATTGTTGGCTTAATTACTTACCCTCTTTTAAATTTAAGGGTCTAATTTAATAGAGGTCCATCCAATTAGGGCCAAAAGTCACAATTAGTGAGATGAAGATCACCTAAGTGTTGCAGGTGTATCCCAAGTGACTAAGTTAAAAAACACCAGGCTATGAAGGGTCCAGACATTGGTGTAGTGGCATTTATGGCTACCATTTCACCATGAAGACAGAGGAACACTCCAAGCAAATCAGAGAATGGGTTGTTGAAAGGTACAAGTTGGGGGATAGATACAAAAGAAAATTCCAAGGCATTGAATATCCCCTGAAGTTCAGTGAAATCAATCATCAAGAAATGGAAAGAATACTGCACATGTGGGAATCCGCCTCTTACAGGCCGTCCTCATAAACTGAGTGACCGTGCAAGTAGGAGACTTGTGAGAGAGGCCACCAAGACCCCTACGACCATTTTGAAGGAGCCCAACTGCTGCCCGGGCTCCTAAGGGGTCAAAGTCTAAAGGGAGAGTGGGAATAAGAAAGCCACTGTTATTTTCTTATTTTATTTCTTATTTATTTATTTATTTATTTATTTAAGGGACAATGCATACAACAAACAGTGTAGAATACTCTAAAGGTAATGAGACACTGTAAATATGTTGAAGAAAATACATATTAGAGCTCAACTACAAGTCACCAAAAGTGGAAGACTCCATGATCAAGTGGAAGAAGATTCTTTGTTTTGATAAGACCAAAATTGAGCTTTTTGGCCATCAGACAGGATGATATGCTGTGACAAGTTTATTTTGGAAATAAGACCATTCTAAATTTAAAGCAAAGTTGTTAGAAAAAATATTATAAACTGTATTGTTTGTTATCTAGACAGTCACGCACAATTACAAAACGTTGCAATCTGTTGGATTAAAACAAGTCCAGTTGTATTTTCAGAAACGTACAATTTTTAAATCTCCAGAAATGAGATGATCAGGTAGCTGAATGTGAAAAGACTGCATGCAAACAAAACGGTGCATTCCTATACAGAAAGTGTGTAGAAACGCACAACAACTTCAAACTCTATGAGACTGATTGTCACAGACGTTTTCCCTGATATTTCAACAGCAGTCTGAAGCCCTGTTATTGACATATTCCAATTAAATAAAACTCTTTTTTTACTCACCTTCTGTCCTTCTGTTAACACACTGGTCTCCTCTGATAACCTTTAAGCACACAACACAAAACTTAAAGAGGACATTTTCGTTAGTTCCACTCCTGCATGTATGACTCCACAGTTTTGCTTAAGCTAACTGAATGAAGAAGCTCACAGGCCTCCGTGGCTCATATTTCTGAGATTAGAGTCAGAATTCTGAGACTAGTGTCTGAAATCTGAGATTAAAGTCAGATTATTCTATGCCCGTTTTTTTCTTTTCTCCATGGCCCTAATCATCCTCTGTAATTTCTCAATAGAAGTCTATAGGATTTTGGCTTCTTGAAACCAGCAGGTTGAGCTGTCCATTGTTTTTACAGTCTATAGTTCCCCCAAGGCTGTGCACCTTGTTAAACTCATAAATGCGAAGCTTCCTGGTTCAGGTGCTTTGCATGGCTCTATAGGTAGATGTGGACTAAATATTAAGAAAATGATTTGCATTTCAGGAAACAAGATCAACAGATCAACTTTAAAAGAGCCATTGATGGATTTGCAAGAAGAATGTAAAGACTGTATGTGTACTTCACCTGGTTTGACCCCAACGTTATTTCTGTTAGTCCATTAAGGAGTTATGAGGATGAAATGCGAGGATGCAGTGATGCTGCGATCACTCCACACCAACACATCAGAGCAGAAGGTTGAAGATCCGACGGAAGCTGAGGAGAGGAAATCCAGCAGGTAAGTCTTTTCAGACTGATATTTCAAATTTAATGAAGTCTGTTAACCAACTAGCATGTTGGAGTGCTCAGCAGTACCTAGAAAGTCAAATATCATACAGCATCTACATTGTTTTCTCCTAAATATTGACAAATTAACAAACATATTTATTAACTCATGTAGTTCTTCAAATTTATTTTACCATACCTTCTTTTCCTTTTCATTGTTTTTAATCATTTGAAATCGTTTTCCACTTTTTATTCTTATTATTTGTTTTACACATTATTATTTTTACTGCAAGGTTTTTTGATCGTTAATGTTGTGGATGGTGTTGTTAAGCTACTGCAACATCTGTCTGTCTGTCTGCAGTGTTGGGGATCTTATGTTAAAGTATTAAGTCACTAGTTACATTGGCCAAAAAATAATTGTTCGTAACTCAGTTTCTGCATCTTGAAAGTAAACACTCCAGTTACTTTGTCAGTTGAAATTCGGCAATAAATTTAATTTTACTCAGATGCCCACAAAAATACTGTAACAAAGCATTAAAATGCAATACAGTGATCCCTTGCTATATCACGGTTTACTTTTCACGGTTTCGCTACTTCACGGATTTGCATTGTGTATTGTGTTCTGCATTCTGATTGGCTAAAAAGTCACTCCGCTTCTTCTCTACCAGTGCGTCAATAACGTTGCAGTTTAAAACTGTACAGGTACGTAAAACAGCTTGCCAAATTTAAATTACGTACGTGCAAATTCTCTTGCAATTTCAAGATTCTCAAAAACCCACAGAAAAAAAAGTGACAACAACTGCCTATCACTATGTTCTTCTCCCGAACAAACACAGCTGCACTGCGGGCTTCAAAAGAAGAAAACACTGCAGAGCCATTTATAGTCATTTTAAATTAAAATTACTCGGGTCGCGGTGGGCGGGGCTAATCTCCGATTTGAAGCCTTCTGTTCACATTGATGATTCAAATTGTTAATTGACAGTACATTACAGAAGTTATTTGTTAAAAAAATGTTTCTAAAGAACTTTTATTTGTAAAACAAATGCTTGAGCCTGATGGTCCTTTCTTTTCAATGTCTAATAGAGTATTTAATTATATAATAATTGTAAAAAAAATAGAGGTTTCTACTTCACGGATTTTGCCTATCACAGGTTCTTTTTGGAACCTAACCTGTCATGTGCGGGGGGCTTGAGAGCGTGAAGGACCCAAATGCCGAGGCGGAGGCACACGGTTCAAGGGCAAGGGGTTTAATACAAACAAAAAGCGCTGCAGAGCAGGATAACAAAACTAGAAATAAACTTACTGTGGCAAAGCATGAGACATGGCATGAAGGGAGTCAGGGACAAGGAGACCTTAAAGACAAAAGTGACGTTACATGAGACGTTACAGACGTTAATGGACCAGCCCAGGAGGAAGGCAGAGACAAGACTTATATACAGACAGGGCAGACAAGACACAGGTGAACACGATCAGGGCAGATGGGGACCAAAGGAAGTAGAACTCAAGAACATGACAAGACAGGAAACGTTTCAAAATAAAACAGGAAACAGAACTTAACCATGACAGAACAAGACAGAAAGCAAAAACCAATACAAAAGAAACTCAAACCATGACATAACCCCCGTGAAAAACAAGGGTTTACTGTAATTCAATAAAAACAACACTTCTATTCTGGTATATGGTGTATGGACATACATTTAAATATTGGTGTGATGCGAGAGTTGGCCTATAGAGCAGAGCAAAAGGCACTGGAATGGTTTCGACATGTTGAAAGAATGGAAAGGGAGCGATTGGTGAAAAAGGTATACGAATCTGATGTGAGTGGAGTGAGAATGAGAGGAAGACTAAGAATGGGATGGACAGAGGGTGTAAAAAGAGCGCTAAATGCAAGAGGGATGACTGTGGTGCAGGGGAGAGAGGCTGCTCAGGACAGGGATGGGTGGAGAGAGTTTGTGTATGAATGAATGGATGGGTGTGGTAGAGGTCAGGGGCCTCATTTATAAACGTTGCGTACGCACAAAAAAATGCGTACGCCACTCTCTAGGCAATAATTGATATTTATAAAAAGCAAACTTGACGGGAAAATGTGCAGTCCTTCACGCAAGCTCTGACCCAGGCGTACGCACAAAAATGGGTGAAATGAGAAACGGCGACACCGTCGGCAGATGGAAGAAACACGTGAAAGTGAAAATGAAAACGACAATACTGCCTCTCACAAAGCAAGTCTTACAATTGACAGCCTACACGAACACCCGTTTGATCGATCAGCAGTAAAACAAGCAAAGAAAATCAAACGAAAATTACAACACAAATTCAAATGAACACATATTTGCAAAAAGAAAAGTGAAATATGTTCTACAATACTGGCATGTTGTGAAATTCATCCTCATAAATAATATAGTTAACAGAATGAAATAATGTACAAAACTGATAGTCTCGTCAGTGTGTCTGTCTGGCGGAGCAGATATGGGTGCAACTAGATAGATAGATAGATAGATAGATAGATAGATAGATAGATAGATAGATAGATAGATAGATAGATAGATAGATTAACGTCACATAAACGTTAAGTTGAAGAAACAAAATCCTCACCAAAAAGCTATAAAAGTTTCCTTTTTAGGCAGTTCTGCGGGTTAAGTCTCTATTCACACTCAAAATGTCATTTGACACCACATATATGAAACACATTTTTGTTTTGACAAAGCTAAGGTTTTCATTACAAAACAAATGAAGAGCTTTTAGCTTTTTTTTTTCCTTTTAGAAGGAACTGATTATTAAGTCATGAGGGAAAAAAACCTAAATATATCATTTGAATAATATCAGAGTTTAAGTTTTAAATATGCAAATACAATGAGAAAAACAATGCTATTTTAAAACAGTATTTTTAAAATGACAACTGTTCTTTTTGTCCTTTGCATTAATGTTTAGAAAATATCCATGCATTACTAGAATAGGGCGGCAGTGGCTCAGGCGGTTGAGCGGGTCGTCCAATGATCGAAGGGTCGGCGGTTCGATCCCCGCCCCCCCCACAGCCAACTGTCGTTGTGTCCTTGGGCAAGACACTTCACCCTCCTTGCCTCCAGTGCAGCTCCACTGGTGTGTGGATGTGCATGAATGTCCCGGTGATGGTCAGAGGGGCCGTAGGCGCGAACTGGCAGCCACGCCTCTGTCAGTCTGCCCCAGGGCAGCTGTGGCTACAACAGTAGCTTACCATCACCAAGTATGAATGAGGAGTGAATGAATAATGGACAAGCTGTAAGCGCTTTGAGAGTCTGGAAAAGCGCAGATAAATCTAATCCATTAATATCATTATTAGAATCCAAAACAAAGCACTTAATATAAATAACCAATATCTCTTTTATAGTATCGATAAAACATTTATACTGTTCTTAGAAAAATATTTTGTCTTCCTGCAGTTGAAAGAGTTTCTGCAAAAAGATGACGAGTGTGTTTCTGATGGTTCTTGTTGGTATGTTGATCTTCAGCTGCTCTTTGAACCTTTATTCATTTCATCTTTTGATTAAATCTAACTAATCTAACTAATCTGGATTATTAGTACACTGAAGGCATTGGAAATAAACAGATCTATGTCTTAAACCTCTTTTTTTTTTCAGGTTACTTTTGTCTCTTCACATGTCAGCTCCATGAGTATCACTATGTTAATCAGAAAATGACTTGGACTGAAGCTCAGCAACACTGCAGGGATGAATACACTGATCTGGCTACAGTGAGCACCATGGCAGATATGGAGCAACTCAGAGAAATACATTCTGAGAAGAGAGAAATCTGGATCGGTCTGTTCAACCAAACAGGCACCAACGCTACTTCCCACTGGTCTCTGCCTGGACTGCAGTTCAATGAAAGTCAGGCAAAGTGGAAAAGTGGGGAACCAGATGGTGTTACAACTGAGACCTGTGGGGCTATAATAAATATTACCGAGAAACAGTGGGTGGACATGCCTTGTATGGATAAAGCACATTTCCTCTGCTATAATGGTAATAAGAAATGTGATTGCATTTGTGTCAGTTTAACATGTGATTTACTATGATACTTAAAGATTCCAGACAATTGCAAAATATGTCTGTCTGTCTGTCTGTCTGTCTGTCTGTCCATTTAACAAGTTTAAAACACGTAACATAAGAAGTGAAACATAAAAATTATCATGTCTACCACAAAGTTTAGAGTTTAATTTTCATTATTTTTTATCTCTTCTACTCCACAGGAAGCTCTGCTATTAAATATTATTTAGGAAATAAAATGACCTGGTTTGATGCTTTAAGATATTGCAGAGTGACTCACACAGACCTGATCAGTGGACCCCAGCTAGACGAGCTGCATAATAATCCCACAGAGAAGATAATACAACTATATAATGGGACAGTAGTGAATAACTGGAACTCACTATCAACATTTCAATACATTTTCATCGGACTGTTCAGAGACGCTTGGACCTGGTCAGACGGGAGCAGTTTCTCTTTCAGATACTGGAATTTGCTGTATAACAGTATGATGGAAAAAAAGAACTGCACCATACGTAACACGGACGGCATGTGGGAAACCAGAGAATGTCACGAGAAAAAAACCTTTTTCTGTTATACAGGTGATCATTTTTTTTATTCAAAAGTAAACTCACTTTGATTTAAATCCTATATAATCTCTCACCTCTAAACAAACACCTTTACTTGTTTTAATTTTAAACGAGATGCAAAAAAGCCAAACACAAAAGGACGTTTAGACACAAACTCTCTGCACATTCTCTTTGCAAAAACCTTACATAAAAGACTCAAACTACTTTTGTTGATTTAGTTTTAACACTTTTTTGGATCAAATATCTTAAGGAAATATAAATGTTTTCCACTGGGTCTTTTCTGTATAGGGATTATATGCTTTCTTATGGTTTTTCAGTCTTGGTTTTAGTTATTTTTTGAGTTGTTCCCCAACTTTCAGGTTCAGGTTGATCTTCCACAGTTATTTTCATTTCTGTCTTTTGCCCTCATTGTGTTTAAATGTCTGTTGTTCTGTATTGATGTCGAAATCGATGCCTCGTGAAGCACTAAACAACTTCGACACAACTGCGTCAGATGCAACAGCAAACTACAGCAACACATAAACATAAATGGTAAATGGCGTAGACTTATATAGGGCTTTTCTACCTACAAGGCCCAAAGCACTTTACAGTCACAGACCCATTCACCCAGTCACACACACATTGGCTCCGCTGCCGAACACAGGCGCCTGCCTACCACCAGAAGCAAGGTGGGGTTCAGTGTCTTGCCTGAAAATTATTCCATACAGAACCGGCTCCACAATAGACCTGTACAGACATCTGAGAATGAAAAGAAATTAAAGAGGTTTTTGCTCAAAATCTGACCACACATGGCCCCATTTATTCTTTCCTTTACACAGATCAGTCGTCCTGGTCCCTCTGAAAAAATAGCCCCAAAGCATGATGTTTCCGTCCCCATGCTTTCCAGCAGGGATGTTGTTCTGTGGATGCAACTCCGCATTTTTTCTTCCCTAAACAGGATGAGTAGTAGAGTTCTTACAAAAAAGTCATATTTTTCTTCGGACCATAGGACATTCTCCCAGTCCTCTTCTGCATCATCCAAATGCTCTCTAGTGGACCTTAGATGGGCCTGCAGAAATGGCTATAGCAGGGGGACACATCTGGCACTGCAGGATTTGAGCCCCTGGCGGTGTAGTGTATTACTGATGGTAACCATTGTTACTTTGGTCCCAGCTCTCTGCAGGTCATTCACTAGGTCCCCCGTGTGGTTCTGGGATTTTTGCTCACTGTTCTAGTGATCATTTAGACCCCACAGGTGAGATTTTGCAGGAAGCCCCAGATGGAGGGAGATGATCAGTGGTCTTGGATGTCTTTCATTTCCTAATAATTGCTCCTACAGTTGATTTCATCACACCAAGCCTGCTTACCTGTTGCAGATTCTGTCTTCCCAGTCTGGTGCAGGTCAACAATTTGGTTTCTGGTGTCCTTAGACAGCTCTTTGGTCTTGGCCATAGTGGAGTTTGGAGTGTGACTGTTTGAGGAGGTGGACAGGAGTCTTTAATATAGACAACCAGTTAAAACAGGTGCCATTAACACAGGTAACGAGTGAAGGACAGAGGATCCTCTTACAGAAGACATTACAGGTCTGTGAGAGCTTGTTTGTTGTAGGTGACCAAATACTTATTTTCCATCATAATCTGCAAAAACAAATTATTTTGATAATAGACAATTTGATTTCCTGTATTTCTTTTCATTTTGTTTCTCATAGTTGATGTACTGTATAGCTATGATGAAAATTGCAGGACTGTCATGTTTTTAAGTGGGATAAATTGTACAGTATGTGGTTGACTACTTTTTTGCCCCATTATATTTTGTACATCTTATCTGGAAGGCAGAAATAACAGCATAAACATAATTTCCTGTGCACTTAACCCTCCTGTTATGTTGCGGGTCAAATTGACCCGTTTTAAAGTTTGAACATCAAGGAAAAATAGTTAAAAGTATTTTTTCAGCAGGAAACTTCTTCTGCTTGCCTTAATTAGCGTAATCAACATATATTATGAAAATGGTTCATCTCACATATGTGCAAACCACCCCTGGATGTTTATATTACATAGATACTGTTCGGGTCAATTTAATATAAATCAAACTTGAGGTCAAACTTGAGGTACAAGGATGTCTTATTATGGCCCGCAGCAGCAGTCACTGACTGCAAGGACCATATTGTTTTCGCAGTTGGAACGACGACTTCGCCGCCTTTCAGCGAGAATTCGACCCCCGCCGCATGCTCGAAAAGTCACCAAAATGTGCACACACCTGGGATAAATTGCAAATGAATTTTCCACCAAGTCAACGTCAACCCCCCGAAGACGATGACATCACGGCCAGCGATCCCGTCAAAAAAATGAATGGGCCGAAAATCGCGTATGGGGCCGAACAAAATGTACTTCAAAATACAGCCGCGAAACCAAGACACACGTGTCGGGGATATCCCAAAGATGTTTTGAAATCATTACGGGACGGCCACACGACCTACGGCTTGGCGGCCAATTTGTGGCGAACTCTGAGAATTGGCGATTTTCGTGTTTTCCCACAATATGGGGAAAAGACACTTTTGTTTGAACGATTTTCACGCAATTGCACACACTTGCTGCCAGCTCCAGTCTACAAACACCCCAGAAGTGTCGTTGACCTTTGACCTTGGGAAAAGGCCGCCATCTGGAATTTTCTCAAAAAAGCACCTTTAGCACCAGATACAAACGAAAACTCGTCGTTGGAATTTTCATCAATCATCTCGTAACTTTTCGGGCACCAACGGCCAGCTACTCTGGACAAAATGTTGGAATTAGAAGTTGTAGATCTTGAAACGCTAGCGCGTGGCGAGCTAGCAACCGTTGCCATCTTGGCTAGCTCGCACATTTCTCGTCTGAATGTCGTGAAGAGGAAATATGCGATTCCTTGGCCCGCGCTGAACAAAACGATGCTACGCACGACAAGATCGATAAAGGAATGTGGGCGTGGTAAGCAAAAAACCCTCGCAAAAAAATGTGCCGACTCGGCAAAAACGAAAAAATTCGGAACTTTTTTTTTGAGAATCGACTAACGAAACCAATATACCCTTGTCCGCGATATCCAAAGGACGTTTTGAAATCATTACGGCATGGTGATACGGAATGGCGTGCGCGTGGCGAGCTAGCAAAGTGGCGCAGTGTTATAACTCCCATGCATTTCAATACAATACAGTGAAATTTGAATGCATGCATTATTGCCTGGGACTGAATACATTGAAAAACACTGGATATGGACATATAAGGAATGTGGGCGTGGTTAGCATAAAACCACTGTTGCTAAGGACAAAAAAAAGTTTACTTTTACCGATTTGTCCGAAACTGACGTCAATCTGTTCGTCCTCCCGAGGGGACCAAAACATAAAATGGTTGCTATGGAGATAAAATCAACAGAAAAGCCGCCAATTTGAAAAAAGTGGTTTTTTTATCAACCTATGACATATAGCTCTCACCAATGTAGCAATGTGTTTTTCTGAGTCAGTTGATGATGCTGATCTCTATGCTAGCACTTTTAGCTATGTTAGCATAATTAGCATAGTTAGCATAATTAGCATTTTAAACAATTTTGACTAGCCTTTATCAACGTTGGCGGTGAGGACGGTGGTGCGTCGAGTTGGGCGTGGAAGGCGGGTTGCGTCTGCGGGCCATACAACGCCGCTTGCGGCTTTAATTATTATTAGTTTTCCTTTATTGCAGCTGTGAGACCCATTTCACCCCAATCACACACACACACACACACACACACACACACAGGTGCATAGGTGTTATGAGTTTCGACAGGAACCACTTATGTTCTAGCGGTAAAACTCAAATCACATTCAGTGGACACTCAACAGGGGAGGGGCTAAAAAATTTAAAGATTCTCTGCATGGGAGTCCTTCCAACATTACACTCTTTCAGGCAGACCTAAACAAAATGGGCAACAAAAGCAGAACAATGACAATCCAGGAGGTTCTGGAAGTCATCACTGATCATGATCAGAAGAAGACTATCTTGAGCTAAATTCTGATTCTAATGATTCTGATTTTGAACCAGATGAGGGAAATGCTATTCCTGTTCCTCCAAGCAAGACTTTCATATCAAAGAATGGTGAAATACATTGGTCTTCATCCCCAAATATGCGCCAGACAAACCTGTCTGCAGAAAACATAATAAAGACAGTTTCAGGGTCCACTAGGATGGCATTTACACATGTGACCATGTCAATTTAATTCAATTTTATTTGTATATCCCAAATTCACAACAACAGTCACCTCGATGGGCTTCGTATCAGTAATTAAAAAGTTAAACATAAAATAAAAAGGATCATGAATACATAGAATTCAATAGGGAAAAACTAAATTGAACTAACTAAACTGACTAAACTAAACGTTAATCCCTGACCTTAGACACCCCTTCGCGGTAAGGAAAACTCCTAATAAAAAAAAAACGGATTCCGGAAAAAAATAAGAAACCTCAGGGGTGCCCACATGAATGAGGGATCCTCCCTGAGGACGGACAGGCTTTAGGACAGGATTTACGTCAAGACAAGCATGACCTGTGCGAAATGTGCAAATTGAATTTAAACAAAGCATAGTGTGATGACTGGTTACTCTTGTGCTGTGTATATGTACAGACACACACACACACAATATTATTGTGATTTTGTTTTTTTCGGTTTCACATTGCATGTACAGCGGGGAAAATAAGTATTGAACATGTCAACATTTCTCTCAAAAAACATATTGCTAATCGAGCTATTGACATGAAATTTTCACCAGATGTCGGCATCAACCCAAGTAATGCACACATAGAAAGAAATCCAAACATTTATGTCCATAGATGAAGTTATTTGTAATAAAGTGAAATGGCACAGGGAATAAGTATTGAACACGCTTACTGAAACTTATTTAATACTTAAGTGCAAAAACCTTTGTTGGTGATTACAGCCTCAAGACGCCTCCTGTGTGGAGAAACCAGTCAAATACATTGCTCAGGTGTGATTTTGGCCCATTCATCCACACAAACTGCCTTCAAATCTTTAAGGTTCTGGGGGTCTCTTCTGTGAACCCGGATCTTCAGTTCTTTCCAAAGATTTTCAATTGGATTCAAGTCTGGTGATTGACTGGGCCATTCTAGCAGCTTTATTTTCTTTTTCTTCAACCAGTTGAGTGTTACCTTGGCTGTGTGCTTGGGATCGTTGTCTTGCTGAAAGATCCACCCTCTTTTCATCTTCAGCAGCCTGGCAGATGACAGCAGATTCTGATCAAGAATGTCTCGATACTTTTCTCCAGTCATTATTCCTTCAATGATATGAAGTCTACCAGTACCACATGCTGAAAAACAGCCCCACGCCATGATGCTCCCACCTCCAAACTTGACTGTTGGTATGGTGTCTTGGGGGTGATGTGCGGTGCCATTTTTCCTCCAAACATGTTGTGTCTTATGACATCCGAAGAGTTCAATTTTGGTCTCATCTGACCAGAGTATCTTCTCCCAGAATGTCATGGGGTTATCCAAATGTTGTGTCGCAAACTCCAAACGAGCTTCAACATGCTTCTTCTTCAAAAATGAAGTCTTGCGTGGTGTGCGTGCATGGAGGCCATGGCGGTTGAGTGCATTACTTATTGTTTTATTTGAAACAACGGTACCTGCTGATTCCAGGTCTTTCTGAAGCTCTCCACGAGTGGTCCTGGGCTGTTGGAGAACCCTTCTGATGATTGTTCTGACTCCTCTGTCTGAAATCTTGCGAGGAGCACCTGGCCGTGGCAGATTTATGGTAATGCCGTGTTCTTTCCACTTCCGGATGATGGCCCCAATGGTACTCACTGGAACTTTCAGAAGTTTAGAAATGCGCCTGTAACCAATGCCTTCAGTGTGTTTTGCAACAATAAGGTTGCGTAGGTCTTTGGACAGCTCTTTGCTTTTACCCATCATGCAATGCTTCTTGTCTAACACCTTGCTGGTGAGAAACCTTTTTAAAAGGCACAAATCAGGACTATACCAGCTGATATTACTTTGCACTAATAGGGGGCAGGTTAACCTTCTGAATACTGACAAACTCCAGCTGCTTTCTTGGCTTGCCAGACCTTTTTACCCGTCCTTTTCTTCATGTGTTCAATACTTCCCTGTGCCATTTCACTTTATTGCACATAACTTCATTTATGGACATAAATGTTTGGATTTCTTTCTGTGTGCATTACTTGGGTTGATGCCGACATCTGGTGAAAATTTCGTGTCAATAGCTCAATTAGAAATGTTGACGTGTTCAATACTTATTTTCCCTGCTGTATGTAAAACAAAATTTCAAGATTATGTTTCAATGTTATGTAAAACTATTGTATTTTATTTGTTAGTCTTTCAAAAGTAATACAGTAGTGAAAAATTAAAGAGAGGTTTAAACATGTACATTTTTAAGAAAAACAAGTGAATTATTTAATAATTGAACCACTGTTAGAGGTAAGGAACACCATTTCACTAAGTTTCTGAAAGAATAATTAGTAACGGAGTTAGTGATAATATATTCACACTGTTTGTTAGGATTTTCTGGGTTTCAGACATTTTTTTAATTAATAAAACATGCACCGAGTCAAATTGACCCAGGAACATCTTCTCTGTTCCTCACAAATGAACATAACAGGAGGGTTAAATAAATAAATAAAAACATTTTTTTACATTAGTTAACAATCTTGTACATATATAATTGTTGATAATAAATCAGATAAAGAAACAGCAAAAAACAGAGTCGTTTGGGAGCCCAAAGAGACAGCTCTCTTTAGCAAGCCGATCCAAAAAGAGTCAGAACTCCCACCACTACAACAAACCAAGACTGGCAAGAATGTTTGGTTCGTTATAAAGCCTGGGCAAAGTACTGCTTCTATTCTGTTAAATTTGCTCACCAAACAGTTCGACCATTGACAGACTGATAATTGGCTTGACACATGATGTGACGTAATGAGGCCTCGTTTCCATCGGTCTTGGGATTTGCAGTCTACTTGAAACACTGACTGAAAGGCCAAAGGCCCCCCTCCTATGGTTGCCGTATGGAGTGGGCCCCCCCTCTTTCGGTTTTATTTGCACCTTAGACATGTAGGGTCCTTGGTAGGGGGGGTGCTTGGACATCACTGCCAGCAAGCAGCAGATGTCCTCCTAGCACCCTACCCGCAGATTTTAACCGCACCTTAGACATTTAGGGCCCCTTGGTGGGGAGGGTGAGGGGACATCACTGTGAGTAACCAGGAGATGTCCCCTTAGTGCCCTACTTGCCAATTTTAACTGCACCCCCCTTAGTACACACACCCCTCCCCCTTCAATATATACATTCCAACATAAACACACACACATGCACACACACACCCTCTCAAACACACATACACGCACACACATTTTGCAAGGAAGGTGGGACCTGGGTCCACCTGTCCCATACCCCTTCCCTGGTGGGGGGTGCAGGCCCCTTGGCGACGGCGGCCGTGTTCCTTGGGTGCCGGCTTCCTAGGCCCGGCGGTGCTCTCTCCGCGTGGTGGGGGCGTTCACATTACACCTGAGCCGGGAGTGTTCGTGTCCCTGGGGGGTGGGTCCTGGTCCTTGCCCCTGAGCGCTGGGCCCCGCCACACTTCCAACAGTGGCCGAGCCTGGTCGGGCCATATTTACAACACCCCTTGTGGGCCCCTTTTTTTCCCCAGGGTTCCCCCCTCCTGGGCGGGGGCGGCGGGCCCCTGCCTTGCTCCTCGCTGGACCAACCGTGGGCCGGGTGGGTGGCTGCCTGGAGCGCGGAGCGGGTCTCCCTTGGGGGGTCCTAGCTCGTACCTGGGGTTGGGGCGGGGGGATGCCCGGAACTCCTGGGTGGTGGTGGGGTGCTCGTCTGGGGCTGTGGGCGTCCTTCTCCGGTGGGGCCCTGCGTTGGGCTCTCCCGGCGCGGCGGGGGGGCTGCTTTCCTGGTTGGGCTGGGGCAGCGCTCTCTTTCCCTCCGCGCCTCCCTGCTCTCTGGCTCTGGGGGACTCGCGGTAGTCCTGCTGGCTCTGGCCTGGGTGGCGGTCTTTGTCGCCCGGGGGGCGGTTGTTCCCTGCCGTTCCCGTGTGGCGTTGGGGGGATTCCGGCTGCCGCTGCTGCTGCGGCGGGGGTCTGGGTGTGGGGGTGGCTGGGCGCTCCTACTCCTTCTTTTCACATTCCACCATCCATTTTAGAAGAACATAAACACTCAACTGAGCACAGGTGTTAGCTCACCTTTGCACTAATAGTTTGCATGATTGAATGAATGAAAGATTTCACACTAGTTGGTTTTAAGGCATAAGTATGCGTGTGAACACTATCTGTTTTGTGTACATGTTGACACGTGGACATTTTTGCAGCTAGCAGGTATGTTGATAACATTTCAGTGTGTGTGGACAGGCCCCGCCCTTTTTGTACTACATTTTAACCTTACCGTAATGATAAACAACCAGTAAACCTGTCTACTCTATGCTGCTTCATTATCTTACCCCCCCTCTCACTATCACCCCCCCTCTCTCTAATATCCCTCTCCTCTTCCCTTCTTTCCTTTTCCGTCTGGTCCAACACCCGAAATTTTCAAACATGGTTGAAATTAATAAAGTTTGGCCTCAATTACAAAAGGGGTTTATCCAGACATACCTTTGGTTTGTCTGAAGATTAACAACCCCTCTTGTTAAAGTAAAATATGTCCAACACAAGAGGCCCTCAGCTCTCATCTACCTGCGTAGCTGTTGGACAGGAAAGGTGATCATCAGTTCTTCCGTGGCAAACTTTTTGGGTCTCCATGGTGGTATCATGTTCTGGAAGATTTATTAAATTGTTTAGTTTCCGTCACCAATCCTTTTCTCCTGCATGTCGGGTTTTACACCACCTGTTCCTGACAAGGTGAACTCAGACATATATTATGTATCAAAAGGATTTGATTTCGGATTCTTGTTTGCTTTTAATTAAATGCGACACTTTACATAGTTTTTTATTTGAAGGCGGTATTATCGTAGCTTTTGATTTTATTGTTTCACCACCTCAAATATGGCAGACGGCTATCTTAGTGTTGTTTTTTTCTTCATCAGATCATGTGATCCTGATCAATGAGAACAGGACCTGGGAGGAGGCCTTATACTACTGCAGACATCACCACCATGACCTGGTCACCATCACTAACAGGGATGAACAGATATGGGTCCAGGAGAAAACCAAGAATGCCTCCTCTGCCTTTGTGTGGACTGGACTGCGCTACACCTGCACTCTGGGGTTCTGGTTCTGGGTCAGTGATGAGGTGGTCCACTACAAGAACTGGGCCTCACCTGGACAGGTGAATGAGTGTGACATGTCAGGAGCCATGGCGACAGGAGGAGAACACAAGTGGTTCAAGAAACATGATGAGGAGAAGTTCAACTTTATCTGTTCAAAGTAGAAATCTGCTCAATGATTACAGGCTTTTTATTCAGTGATATTCTTGGTTTCAAATTAAATTTCTATATTTCTCAGAAAAAATATGTTTGTTTACATTTGTATACCTGCATATTGTATTTTTTAGGTCATGGTCGTGTTACAAATTATAAGTATATCTCACATCTAACCCTTGTGCTATCCTATGGGGTCCAGATGACCTGGGGCCTCATTTAAAAACTTTGCGTAGGATTTGCGTCAGAAGTGGCGTACGGATGAAACATAGGACGTGCGTACGCACAGAAATATTAAGATTTATAAAACCGTGCGCACGCACATCCTACGCATCTTTCCTTTTATAAATCACAACCAATTCTAAATGCTGCGCAGCATTTGCGGCTTCATGACACGCCCATAGTTGCCCGTAAATAGTCCGTGAAACGCCCAAAAATTAATATTCATGGCTTGCTAAATCATGGCAAACACAGAGAGGAAATCAAAAAAACGTAACTTCATTCAATGTGAAGTAGAAGTTATCGTTGGCGGAGTGGAAAAGAGGAGAAAAGTGTTGTTTGGAGGGCACGGTGTGGGCATTACTAATGCCAAAAAGGCACGTGAGCGGCACACAGTGGCAGACGCCGTAAATGCTGTAGCCTCACAACCTCGGACCGTGGTCGAAATAAAAAAGAAATGAAATAAATGATCGGACATCAAAGTCGAGGCAAAAAAACGTCTAGCGCTGCATCGGCAGAGTGTGTCTGCCACAGGGGGTGGGGGGGGGGGGGGAGAGACACCGGAGCTGACCCCTCTTGATGAGAGACTGGCGGCTATTATTGGGGAATCCCTATTAAGTCCCCCTCATCTGCGTCCCCCTCCCCCTCCATCACCCGGTGACTGTGGTGACTGAGGCGGAGGGGGACGCCGACGCGCCAGACGCACCGGGTGACACAGCTCAGAGAAATAATTAAAATGAATACAGTCAAGTCACATGTATGCAGGCTACACAATTACAGATTATTAATATAGAACAATTTTATTTTAGTTGCTGGGTGTTCCAGCGGGGCCAGTGGTTACCATGCTGCAGCTGAGCAGCCGTCTGGCCCCAGCGTCTCCACGGCACGCGGCTCTCAACCCTCCAGCAGTGGACGTGTCCTCACCGATGCAGTCCGGCTCAGTAGTTCAATCAGAGAGGTGGCCAAGGAGTTGGGCGAAATCGAGACCGCCCTGACTGAAATAAACTGTACAATGAGGGAATTCTTAAATAAAAAATATTTTCCACACCTTTTGTTGTTCTTTACAAGCGACGCATCACTTCCAGACGCTGGCACACAGCAGCAGCATTTGGCTCAAATGCGTGGGGATGGGGTTCGGGGTCGGGGCCAATACAGCAATCGGCGCCAGGGGGTAGAGGCACGTTTTTAAGCTGTGCCACATTGTGTAGAACAGCACATGCTGGCACGATTTGGCACTCACTGTCACTTTCACGTGTTTCTTCCATCTGCCGACGGTGTCGCCGTTTCTCATTTCACCCGTTTTTGTGCGTACGCCTGGGTCAGAGCTTGCGTGAAGGACCGCACATTTTCCTGTCAAGTTTGCTTTTTATAAATCTCAACTATTGCGTAGAGAGTGGCGTACGCCTTCTTTTGTGCGTACGCAACGTTTATAAATGAGGCCCCTTGATCCTTACATTGATGTGTTATTCCTACCATGACAAAGGTGGAGAAGATGTCATGTAATCTATGGACACCAGTGAAGATGACAAATCATTGAAGAAAATAGGTTGTGCGCATTGTCTTGTGGGGTCCAGATGACCCCACTCCCAATGTTAAAGTGCCTAGGATAGCACAAGGGATAAGCTTTGCAAAATTCGGTGTAAATAACGCTTTCTTAAATATTTAAAAACCTAAATGTTTATTTTATTATTATTATCATTTTTTAATACCTAACCTTTATGAAACTTGTTATAGTTTTTTACTAGATGTGAAAAACGGAGTACATACAGTTGCCAAGATTTTAAAAGGATTAGTTTTGTTATAGGATAAGAAGGAATCAGATAGGGGAAACAAGCTGAGCAAGTGAATATTTATTAAAGAAAGGGAAGAAAATCCCCGCATAGCAACAGAAAGGCAAATGAACTCAATTACAGAACGATAGAGAAAGAAAACCCAAAAAGAGCATAGAAATGACAACAGGGCAAAACTACAAGAAAAGCAAATCCAAATGCAAACATGAAATAATCAATAAGGAAACTCACAGGAAACAAATACAGTCTGACACTGACAACTGAAATCCTGAAGCTCTGAACTATGAGCACTGGCATTCTGCTCTAGAAAATTCTAACGGTCAATTTTCAAACGCTGCATTTGCTCAAAGACCACTGGAGGGTGGTTTCAGAAGGAAGCAATTCTCAAATGTCTTCATGTTAATATGTCGGAGCGGAAACCAAAAAGAACCTTTCAGTGAAGTCTGGTTTCAAAAATCATTTGTTATTAGTCTTTCATTTTTTAATGTTAAAACTGTGTGTGTGTGTGTGTGTAGGTGTGGTCTTTCTGTCTCTTACTGTCTCAAATACAGCATTGTTGTTGTTTACCTTTATTCAATTAAAAGATGTTCATTAAATTAACCAAGCTAAAGCGGTCTAATTTCTTTATTAGGATGTATTCACACTGGTCACATTTGGTTTGCTTTAAGTCCACCAGAGATCATTTCCCAGATAATCCAGAAGAAATTTTCAGTCTGAATACACCCAAGTGGTTCCTGGTCCCAGACTCTTGAACCAATTTTTCACTTCTTACATGTTTTTCTGTCTCGTTAGGTGGAACGTGCTCAGAGCCTCCTGTAACATCATCCTAAAAGCTACCTTGTATTTTCTTAAAGAATTATCTTAAAAATAATGCCATAACATCACAATGATGAGACACAGCAACTTACTTAAATGTGGTCAGATGAATGCAGGCTCATTAAAATAGGTTTTGACGTGATACACATCGTCAAGAAAACAGTGAGAAGCAATCTATATGTCATAAACAATTATCAGCGTACCTTCATAGCCGACATCTCCTTGGCAGCCTGCCTCCACCGGACCAAGAAATAAGTAAAAAGTGTTTTACCTGGCATTGATAAAAATGTTCAAAACTGATCTGCCAAATATAAAGTTTGAATAAGTGAACTGTACTGTACTTTACAAGCTTTGGTTCAAAACAAGAAAGCCCTCTTGATGGCAGTCTGAATTCCGACCAAACAGAAGGGTCAGGATTTGAACCGGAACAATTATTCGGACTCTGTCCAGACCAAATGATTTTTTAAGTCTGAATAATCACTTAGAAATGTATGTATAATAGAGATAAGCAGTGATGCTCTAAAAGTCCAGCTCTGATTGTCTGGTTTAATATTGATCCCAGCCACTGTGGGTCAAAGGCGAGGATCATCCTAGAGCAATTCCTTCAGTCCCTTTACAGGGCTTTTATTATCTCATTCTAAATAAATCACACAACTGTAGTAGGAACATACATTTTTCTCACAAACGTATATAAGAATGTATAGAAAATTGCAGTGATGGGAAAATTCAATGTTATTATTTGAGTTTGTGAATTTGGTTCATATTTTCATACCAAATGATATTTCATTGAAATGTTGTCTGTTTCTATAGTTTAATTCGCTCATATTAATATAGTTTATAGGTAGTCATAGGCATTGTAGGACCAGTTCTAAATCTTTGCATGTACACATGTACATTAGGAGAGTAAATATTGTATTGTCATGACCATAATGCGTACATAAAAGTCAAACATTTTCTCCAAAATGTACGGTGTGCTGCACACTGTTGTGGGACTTTGGTAAAGAGGATGTAGTAGAGGACAGTATGAGAACCGTGAGGTGGGAAGTGTGGACGTGAGAGAAGACGCACCCCCAAATAGTACAAAGGGGAGGTGTGAGCATGATGCAGAAAAACATTGTGTTGGAAATCCTGAAAATGCCACCTGCAAAGCGACAGGTTTATGGAGCACAGTTTAAACTGCAAGCTATCAGCAACGTGGAAAAACATGGGAATTGAGCAGCTGCAAGAGAATTCCAGATTAATGAATCCATGGTTCGCAAGTAGAGGGAGCTGGAAAAATGAACTCCGACAAGTCAAGAAGACGTAGCCGAGTTTCCATGGAAACAAGGCGAGGTGGCTCGAGTTGGAAGACCGACTAGAGAAATAAGTTAAAGATCAGATAACAGCTGGGAGAAGTGTCTCTACAGTCACCATTCGACTGAATGGAGTAATGCTTGCAGAGGGAATGAAAATTTAACATTTTCAAGGAGGTCGGTCTTGGTGCTTTCGTTTTATGAAACGCTGTCATCCGGGCAAGGACTACAGTGGCGCAGGAACTTCCAGCGGACTACAACGAAAAGGTGTCCATCTTCTGCTATTACTCAATGTAAAAACAGCCGACAAACACATCCAGCCCAGCCACATCCCCAGCATGGATGAGGTGACGCTCACTTTTGACATCCCAGTGAGTCACACTGTTGAATGGTGGAGACAGTTTTACTAAGACTGGAAGGCAGCGCCCGGCAAGTTACGCCACAGTTTGTGAATGGATTGCAAATGCTTGGGCTAACGCGTCTGCTTGCACTGTTCTTTGAGCTTCCGCAAAAGCCAGCATGATTCATGCAGAGCCGCATGGCAACGAGACAGACTCTGACAATGACAAAAGGGAACCTGGCATGTTTGATAGAAATTTAGCCCAGCTGTTCATTTTAAAGATGAGGAATTTGATGGATTTTTGGAAGCTGATTGATGACTGAAAAAATAATAAATCGCAACCAACTCAGTTTTGCTACCTTCAAATGTAATATAATTTTGAGATGATATTACATGCTTAGTGAATTAAGTTTAAACCATTAGTGTAATAAAAGTTAAAGGCAGTTTCTAACTATTCTTCACATACCCCCGTTTGTCATATCAAAATTATATATGGAAAGTCAGCAGAACTCTTCTCATCATCAACCATATACCATTTCACTCAGATCGTCAGTATAGGCAACATATTGGCTCTGCATCGAAAACAAAAGTGTATAGGTATATGTAAATACTCAAGAATACATAAAATCAACGTGAATAAATGAACATATCAGAGGCGGTAGGTGATGCATGTGTGTGCAAGCAAAAAGCTCCACAGGGCAAAACTTAAACCATCTATATGAAACATACATTGAGCAGTCAGGGAGGACAAAAATCTTGCAACGGCTCCGTGCCCCTCGGTGGCCATCCCTAAAGATACGCATGCATCACCAGTCCGGACCTCGGCACAAAGTCGTTAATTAAAGTTACACAGAATAAGAAACAAAATAAGAAATAAAGACAATAAAACAACTAAAAGGGAGAAAAAAGATAATACTTCAAAGACTAGTTTCAACCACGAGCGGATGTGAATTAGGTGGATTGTTGGCATAGTGCTGATAAAGTTGGCATGACAGCATCGCGGTGATCATTGATTTGACACAGGGAATCAAACAGGTGACGAAAAGAAATAGAAAAACAACACACAGAGGACCGCAGTGACTAGTTTTATCAGTACACTCCACCAGAAGTAAACCAAAGAAAGTGGGGACCCAGACCAGTAGGTGTCAGTCATCTGAGAAGAAATGTGTGATTTAAGGTTCTTGACCTTACTGATGATGTGAGTGAGAATTCCAGAGGAAGAGGGAATAAAAGTACAGGCAGATGAGACCACGAGGAACAGCTGGACCCATGTTAGCTGGTTTGAAGCTCACTGTAGCTGGAAGAGAGCGGTGCTATAGGAAACACTCCAGGGAGCGCCCTTTGCAGAAGTAGTGTCACACTGCGGCGGCTTCGTAGTTGGACTTCGTCAGTGGAGTGCCTCAAAATGTCAGTCTCGTAGGCTCTCAGCAATTTACAGTGGCTTACGTGAATCCAGGAGGATCATACAGCAATTTGTACTGCAGTTGGCATGGTGAGGAGAACCTTGAAGGGTCCCGTCCACCTCGGGTGTGACCAATCACTCAGTTGAATGGCCTTCAGGGAAACCAGGTCACCGACAGAAATCTTCATGTCGGGATTCAGAGTCTGTGGGGAGGAGAGAGCTGGAGGCAGACTCAATCCGTTCCTTTGTTCTCACAGCTTTCTTCAAATAACATGTAAATCATCAATGGTTTCATTAGAACCAGGCATAAAAGTAGAAAAAAATCAGGCAAAAAAGGAATTTTTTTTTGAAAAACACATTCAAAGGGAAACAGACAAGAACCACGTCTCATTTTAACAGCACCATGAGCGTTAGGTCGTAAATAAATAAATCATGCACGGACACAGTAAAAAGAGGCCTCTGCCAAGGTCAGGCACGTCGACTAATGGGAAAGTTTAAACGGAAGGGAGTAGAGCATACTGCACGTGCTCCTGGAGAATTCGCACAAAAGAATAACAGTTCTCATCGTTTCCACTAGCAGCCGCACAAGCAGCTTCAGCCTACAGCAAGTGAGTAAGGGTGGGAGGCTGATCAGATAAGGTGGTGAGGTCCGGGGAAGAGAAATAATTTTGCCAGAAGCAGAAACTAAATGTCCCAAAAATTTTAACCTGAGTTTGGGCCAGCTGGAGTTTAGATGTACAGCAGTCATGGCCTGGGAGGTTGAAACTTAGAAAGGTTTGCAGACATTGCCATTGAAAAAAATAGAAGGAAAGTCAGTGTAATCCTGAGGCAGCTGGGCAAAGGTGAGTAAAAAAAAAAAAAAAAAAAAAAAAACGTTAGCTAAATCCACAACAGAGAAGAAACGATGTTGTGGTTGCAGGTCATTTAACAAAGTGTGTGTGTCTGGCAGAAGAGGGGCTCTGGAAACAACATTGGAATTTACAGCTTGTAAATCCTGAACTAATCGACAACCAAGACTAGGAGGAGCTTTTGGAACAGGAAAAATGGGCGTATTAACAGGCGAATCTGGGCATTCAACAATGACTCCTGACCTCAAAAAGGCCTCAATCATAGGAGGAATGCCAGCAACGGCATCCGGTTTCAAAGGATATTGTCGAACATGGGGCCGAAAACCAGATCTAGGTGTTATAACGACAGGGGCCACGTCATTAATCAGACCCACATTAGAAGGCCCTGCAGACCAGAGGTCCTCAGGAATGCTTTTAAGGGGTCAGTCCCTGATATCAAGCAGAAATGCAGGGACCTGATCATTGGGTTCAGAAGGTTGGAAGGAAACATGTTTTACAGGCAGGGGGGGGATCAGGAGGGGGATCAGAGGAGCGTCTGCTTTCTGATCCACACTGCCGTTCCACGTGAAAAGTGCCTACAGCTGTAAAACGAATGGCATCCTAAATAGTCCTGTCAGGCGAGAGTGGAAGATATCTTTATTCAATTCAATTCAATTTTATTTGTATAGCCCAAAATCACAACAACAGTCGTCTCGATGGGCTTCGAAGTAAAACATGAACTCAAAAGGATCATGAATACAAAGAGTTCAATAGGAAAATACAAAAATGAACTAACAAACTGACTAACCTATACTCACATCCCTGCCCTTAGACCCCCCTTCGCGGTAAGGAAAAACTCCCAAAAAAAACGGATTCCGGAAAAAACGAAGAAACCTCAGGGGTGCCCACATGAAGGAGGGATCCTCCCCCAGGACGGACAGGCGATTTACCAGAACTCTTAGAGAAGATTTAACTTATCTAAATCTACAACTACATATATAAAAGTCCAGCAGACGAGCTTCATCCAGTCGTGGTTGTGGGGACAGTCAAAGGCGCGAGTCGAGCCGGAGACAGGAACCACAGCCAGGAGCAGGAGCAGAGACGAGGTACTCTGTCAGGTACAGGGCAGAGACGAGCCAGAGATGAGCCAGAGGCAGGAACCACAGCCAGGTGTAGGAGTGGAGCAAAGGCGAGGTAGACGGTCAGGAACTGGCGGACGGATGAGCCAACTGGAGTCTGGAAGCACTCCCACTCCCCAGGAGGGGAGAGGAAAAGAGGGACAATACATGAATCGCACTGCACCAAACAGAGGCATGGAGAACTAAATGATAAATTATGATCAGGAATGGAGGAGAGGAAGGGTAGAAGTAGAAAAGAAAAGAAGACAGAACCCCAGTGCACCATAGTTACCCCAGCTTCAACTTCTAGCAGCCTTTTAAAAGAAATAGTTATAAAGTTTAATTTGAACAAATGATCTCCACAGGGCAACCAATCATGTGCTGATAAGAAGTCACGCACAAGGTCACCATTGGCTGATCTGACTGCAATAGTCTGTCCGCTGAAAGTCATGTCACCTATTTTAAAGTTCAATGTTTTTTTAGTTGCGCCACTATCACAAAGGAAGAGGACTTCCTGGCCAGAAACTAGTAACGTAACAGTTGGAGTGGAAAGAGAGCTGTTATGTGCAACAGTGACTATGTCCGTGTCCACAGGGATGTCAGTGGTCTGTCTGTGATGTAAAAGTCCGTCTAACAACTGCTGCTGTTGTTGTATGACATGTGCCTGATTCACATCTGCTTTGTAAGAAATGATACTTTCTACAGCTGTTTCTGAACAACTTTCCTTATCCATGTCCTAAACACTAAATTACACACTAAAATACACACTAAAACACATCCTATTTTGATTCTGAGAGCATAGAAAGCCGTTACATCTGCTTACAATGGAGAAATCACACCTCCTCTCTGAAAGTCCTCATTCTCCTGTCTGCAGGCTCGGGCACGCGCACTCTGATCTATGAAGCTGCTCCCCCCTCCTTATGCTCTGTCCTGCACTCTGAGGCTGCTTAACTTTCCATGAAATCCATAATCTTTAACCCATTTATCCAAATACTTGATTTATGTCTAATCCTGACTTTCCACATACTTCCAAACTTTATGAAAAGCTTCCTGGATATGAGCAATGTGCCGTCTTTCTTTTTAGTGAGATTTTGTGAATGAGTCCCACCCATCTTTTTGAGGTGTATGAACGACGATCAGCCACAAACGCTCTCAGGAATTTATCGACCTCGTCAAGCTTCTACAAAGATAGTCTTTGCAGACGTAGCTGTCCTGAGAACCAGCTTCTCAATTTCAATCACAAACCAGAGTTCCCACCCAAGTAACCTGTTTTATGAATTCTCCAGCGCTGAATCTAATCAGCAGAAAAACGCTTGGAGAATTAGAAAAGAAGCCTAATTATTTGTCAACTCATCAAACTAATCAAAGCGAGCATACACCACAGAAGCTGTCGAAGAGAGCACACTCAGACACAGACAGAGAGACATAAAAAGCGTTACACTCACAGCCTTCCCAAGGCTCTATTTATTCATCTCACGTGGGTGTACCTACACTTAGGCCTACACTTCAGGCCTACACTTCCATCCCTACATTTCTTTTCCTTCCCCGAAGGATATATTTGTCTACACTTATGCCTACACTGCCATTCCCACCACGAAGGGAAGGAGCCTACACTTGCAGCCTCGCACGCTGCTCACACTTCTTTTTTCCGTCCGCGAAGGATGACTCGTGCACGCGCAGCACCCTGACTACAGGCGCTACTCTATTCAATGTGCTCGCGCAGCAGTTTGCAGCCGTTTCTCTATTCTTCCCCCAAAGTTGATGTGCGCACACACAAGGACACATCCTCCGATGGACCCCGTGTGAAAATCACGCCCCCAGGTCGCTGCTGGAGAGGAGCTCCAAGGCTAAAGTGAAGATAACTCTGAGGCCTCCTCGGTAGATCACACATGCACAGAAAAAAAGGGAGTATGAGAATAAACTGTGAGGGAAATAGCTTGGCTGTGCTGTCTTCAAAGGTAATATAATTTTGAGATGATAATACATGATTGGTGAATTAATTTTAAACCATTAGTGTAATAAAAGTTAAAGGCAGATTCTAACTATTCTTCACACTTTAGTACAATTCTCAGATCAGAATTGAGGTTTGCAAATACGTGTGTGCATTTCTCAAAACAATTTGTACAAACAGCAAAACACTATGGATTTCTTGCAAAAGCCTGTAACGTGCTCAAAATCTTTAGTTCATCTCTCAAAACTAAGTCTTTATGTCATTGAACATGTCAGTGCCATCAGAATGTCAAGTCCTTGTGTCATTTTCTACGAACAAGACAGTCAAATGACTTAGTCATGTTGTCAATATAACTGTGTACTTTAGAGGGAGGTTGTGATGTAAACTATGGCTAAAGTTTTGATGACAATTATTGTAAAATGTAAGTTACACTTTTTTGTTTGATTGCAAGAGACTGGACAAGATTCACATTTACACTTTTATTGTTCATATTGTAATTTGTTGACAGACCATGTCATACCAACATAGAAAAAAAATCCACTGCAAACAGTAACACAAAGGGAAAAAAAGATAGGACAATATTCTGTCCAACAGTACAGGCAGTGCAGTAGGAATTGGTGTGGTCTTCCTACACCTCTTGTCGTTCCTGTATGTTAGGCCACAAATTCTCATCCACATCACAGCGAATATCCTCTCTTGCAATGCAGCGTGGAAATAATCTTTTAGAGTGTCTTATCCAGCCTCTTCAGGCGTCTGCTGTGATGTCATCACACGTTGCATCCATGGCAGCCAGGAGGGTCATTTGTGTATGTGGCTGGCGATCAAAAACTTTCCATCTCCATGCTGAGAAAAAGTCCTCAATAGGGTTAAGGAATGGAGAGTAGGGTGATATGAACTCCATCCGCATCCTGTTGTCGGCTGCAAACCATTGCCTGATGATGTTGGAGTTATGAAAACTCACATTGTCCCAAACTATCACATACGTTGGCAGGTGATGCAGACGTCACCTGAGAGCAATTTACCAATTCAGGACAGATTTAGACAAAAACATATAATGGAGATGTATAGAAATAGGTTTGTCACATTATGACAACTTGGTCAACCATTTTGCAGTTAATGACTTATACGATGAACTAATGACTAGGTGTTTTGAGGAGTAAGACTATTGCACAGTGAACTATATAATACATTTTGATCAAAATGAAACATGACATAAACTGGTGAATAAACTGACGGAACTAGGACTTCCACACTCCACCTGCTCTTGGATCAAGAGCTTTCTTTCTGATCGCAGTCAGAGAGTGAGAGTGGGCCCACACACATCCAAGGCCCTCACACTCAGTACTGGCTCCCCACAGGTCTACACTCCTGCTCACCACAGCAACACCACTGTCAAATTGGCAGATGATACGACAGTGGTGGGACTCATATCGGGGGGAGATGAGTCTGCTTATAGAGACGAGGTGGATCAGTTGACGATGTGGAGTGGGGAGAACAATCTGCTCCTCAATACCACAAAGACCAAGGAGGTCATTGTTGACTTCAGGAGGAAGAAAACCGCTGTTTCTCCACTGTTTATCAGCGGGGTCTGTGTGGAGAGAGTGCCAGACTTCCGCTTCTTGGGGGTCCACATAGAGGAGGATCTAACCTTGGGAGTAAACACCTCTGAGCTGCTAAAAAAGGCCCAGCAGAGACTGCACTTCCTAAGGGTGCTCAGGAAGCACTGTGTCTGTGTGTGGTTCAGCAGATGCACAGTGGCTCAGAGGAAAGCTCTCCAGAGGGTCATTAACACAGCACAGAGGATCACCGGCTGCCCCCTCCTCCCTCTGGAAGAACTCCACAGCTCGCGCTGCCTCAAAAAAGCCCAGGAGATTCTTAAGGACACTTCACACCCTGGACACTCCCTCTTTGAACTGTTGCCATCAGGGAGAAGGTTCAGGTCAATCAAAACAAGGACTGACAGATTCAAGGAAAGTTTTTATCCCGTAGCAATAACTACATTGAACGCTGTAAAGAACAAGCCATAAATGGAAATATGACAGAATGTTCACGCGTGTGTGGGTTATGTCTGCTGTATTTTATATTGTTTTTATACTATTTATTGTGATTTTATTTTTACTATTTGACTATTTTTTCACCTTAATCTCGTTGTACAATGTTGCAATGACTATAAAGACTATCTATCTATCTATCTATCTATCTATCTATCTATCTATCTATCTATCTATCTATCTATCTATCTATCTATCTATCTATCTATCTATCTATCTATCTATAATGTAGCGAAGAGCAGAGAATTGTACATAATCATTTGCATAGATGTACCAAGGCAATTGCAACTTGTTCAAAAAAGTGAGAAACTGCTTATATGATGTGGACAAGTGACATCATGATGTGAAGATTGAACAAATAGTTTGGGGAATTTCATTCTGATCTGAGAATTGTACTAAAGTGACTGAGAAAAACTGTAACAGTTCTTCACTGGTCGTTGTCCTCACCCTCCCTCTCCTGGCCATCGTCCTTACGCTGCTGTCTGTCTGGCCACAGATTCTCGTCCACATCACAGCGTATATTCTCCCTTGTGATGCAACGAGGGAAAAAACTGTGTGCCGCAACCATCCCCTACACTTCTTCTTGTTACTTCTCCTGTAAACATCCTCACACGCAGCATCCATTGCATGGAGCAGGGACCTCTGAACTTGAGTCCGATGTTCATACATTCTCCACCTCCAGGCGGAGAAAAACTCCTCAATAGGATTGAGAAAAGGAGAGTAAGGTGGTAGGAACACTATGACCATCCTTGGATTAGTAGTGAACCAGGCCCTGCTGAGCGGGCCATGGTGGAAATTCACATTGTCCCATACAATAACAAATAGTGGTAGGTGAGGCCCTACGAGACCTCTCTCAGTTTCAGGGATCAAATCAATATGAAGGCGGTCCAAGAAGATGAGGAGTTTCTGTGTATTATATGGGCCAGGACTGGGGATGTGAGTGGCCACACCATTCTCAGATATGGCGGCACACATAGATAGTTATATTGCCCCCTCGCTGGCCTGGGACATCCTACTCCGTTAGTCAAGTTCTAGTTTCACCTGACTTTCAAGTGCTGTAATACATTTATCAAATGTTTCATATATCATTCATATATCGTATTCATGGTATATGTTCTTGACTAATTTTGAAAATTGAACAGACTATTGTGCATGTGATGACTTACACAATGAAATGATGCTGACTCATTTTGGAGTGAACAACCATTAGACTGAGAATCAACAATCAGTTTAGATCAACAAGATCTATTCACTTGGAAATTGTGCTAAATGAAGGCTACCTGTACTTAATCCATTGAAAGATGTACTGAGACATTAAGACATGTACTAAGACATTTGCAATTTGATGAAACTAATGAGAAATTTCATTCTGTTGTGAACAATTGCCAAGTGGTTTAGAGGTTTGTCCATGTTGTTTTGAGAATGTAATTTCTGTTTCAAGAAATGAGCCAAAAACTGTAATGTGCCTGCGCCTTTTGCATGTGTTAAATACAGAAAAAAGGCACTCATAACTGAAACTGCGCCCAATAATCCAGTGTGGCCTATTGTCGTGAAATATGGTAGTTGGACTCAAATTGGCTGTTAAGGTCACAAGAACAGGTGGACAGCTGGATCCAAATGCAGCAGATTTATTAGCTCAGCTAAAAGTTCACAAAGCTAAGTCAGAGTCAGGCAGACAATTGGGAATGTTAATGCCCCTCTTCTACTTATCCCTATACCATATGTACACAGTCTGTGACGCAGTCTGCTGCAGTTCAAACTTTGAAATATATCACTGGATTGAGTTTTGCCTATTTGGTGCTATACACAGTGATGTGCGCATGCAGGCGTATTGCTCGTGTCAACAGAACCATGCTGTTCCAATTTAGGACAGGCGGGCATCAATCACAAAAATCAGGCTAGATTCAGGCCAATTAAAGCTTGGAAAATGATTAATCTAGTTGTATATCTCAATATTTACTATATCTCTAAAGAATAATCTGTAAATTGTGCAAGAACTGTGCGTTCTAGTGTTACAGGTTCTAGGTTGATGAAGTTCAATGGCCTGAATGGCTAATAAACTTGACAGAGTTAAGTAACGAAGTCCTTTTTTTATTTAAAAACACCTCAAAGTGCTGAACAATCTAACCAACACCTTAAAATGTACCATTATGAAAATAAACTACAACTGCAAAATTCCATTCAAACAGACAATTTCATAGTCTTTTGAAAATAATAAGACTCCTCCACTCTTTGGCTGATACAAGAAACATTTTTTAAACTCAAGAACGTGTATCATAACATCGAATACACCTGCTAAACTGATAAGATTCAAAACACAGTGATATTACCCGTTAATGGTCTGGGAGGTTAAAGTTTTGGGCCACAGCTCCGAACAACTGCTCTCTTCAGTGTATGTTTTATTTCACTGGGCAGAAAGTGAGGACTGCATATTCTAGCTGGGTGGCTGCACAGACCGAAGTGTAACACTTTTGATTAACGATACATTAGGCTGGGCAGATTCGTCTCAGGGAGGAAATGTGGAGATGCAAAATCACACAGGACTCCTTCAGCTGATTTGAAGTTGATGTATTTACAGTGAACAAACAACAAAATAATTGACAGAGACAATATGTACAATGCGAAATAACCATATATATATTTTTTCTTTTAGTCCAGTGTCCAACAAGTTCACCCTTTTTGGGTGCTCCAATGATTGGCACTTGAGTAATGCCGGTAAAGTTATTGTTGGAGGGTTCATGTGATTGTATCCTAACGCATTAGTAGGAACAGTTGGCTCTTGGTCCAGGTGGGCTCCGTTAGCTCGCCATCAGCAGATGGGAAGAGGATTCCTCCGGATGAAAAAACCTGGCCTGTATAAACAGGG
>CM074505.1:25969650-25985850 GCA_037389245.1 Oryzias sinensis | reverse complement strand
GGGGGGAGAGGGGGGGGGGGGGGGGGGGGGGGGGGGGGGGGGGGGGGGGGGGGGGGGGGGTGAGCACGGATGAGGAGGACGGAGAAGGTGTCATTCCCAGAATAACTGTTTTGGAGTCATTCTTATTCCGCTCTGGAGGTTGAGGGTTTCGAACGGGAAGTGAACCCCGAAGGAGAATTCCCTTCGGCCCTGAAGGAAATCTCCCTGCGCTTCTGACCACTGTCGCAAAGACGAGAGAAAAGAAGGAAGTCTTCGCGCAGCGAAAGGTTCAACAGTAGACAAAAGTTCACCTTTAAAAACACAATTGCATGTATTAATATTAAACTGACCAACGTTTGCAAGAGGGGAAGGTTAACAAAAAAGTCCTCTAAACATTACCGACGTTAAAGTCATTTTCCCCCAGATTGGTTCTGTACTCTATGCAGCATTTCATGCATTTACACCAGGAATAACACTTCAAAAGTACACCTAAATATCACCATTTTTTATTTCACTCCTTACGCTATTTAAAAAGTTATTACAGCCAATATTTTATAACAATGATTTAAATGCAAACTTAGGCATTAACTTGAGCAGCTATGTTTTCCCACGCTAACTGTCTCTGTTTTGCAGATGCAGCGGTGTTGCTTTTCTTCTGGAATATGTGCTCAAATTCACTGCAACTCTGCAGCAGCACGTCAAGTTCAGCTGGAGAAAAATACGCAGACCTCTTTTTTTCACGGTTGCCATGGTGACTCGTGATATCTGCGCTCCATTGATAATGGCTTCTTATAGTCGCGGTGCGCACGCTCACCTCCGAATCAGTCCACTCAGAGTTGATTGATCTAACGCGGATCAGCTGCTCTGAAACTGAAAACTCAGAGTTGTCAATCTCTCAATTGACCAACTCAGAGTTCAGGTTTGACCTCAGAGTTGGTTGAACCTCCTTTGTGAAACAGGCCCCAGGTTTATTTAGTTATTTATTATAGTTCTACATGACAACAATGCTTCCATGTTTGAGTTCATGAGATCATTCCAAAGAGAGTCTCTGCTTCAGCTCCTGCAGTCAAACTACGTCTTGATGATGGCCGCCTCAGCGGTAATTCCATCTCTCTCAGAGCACGCAGCGCAAGAGTGTGTGAGCGCAAGTTAAAGGTGTGTTGCTCAGTTTGCCAGAAAACTAATAATAAAAAAAGGTTTCCTCCAAGAAAACAGAGACTGCCTCTTTTATTAACCCATAGTCTAGGCTCAGAGGGTCCGAACGGGAAAGTGAACCCCAAAACAAACCCTGCGGATCTCCGCTGCCCAACCACGGTCAGAAATGTCATTGTTACTATCTGTATCTGTTCATGTTAATCACAAAGAACAGGAAAGAAGTGGCACAAACTACAATCATGCCAATATTTTACAAACAAATCAAAACAAGGCATTATTTTTATGACATATTTAAACTAAAAGATCAGAAAGTAACAATTTACAGAACAAACTGCACCAAATCCAACAAACTGGTAAATAAATGACCTGTAACCAGTGAACAGATTTCTACTTTAAACAGAAAAAGTTGAACTTCTCCTCATCATGTTTCTTGAACCACTTGTGTTCTCCTCCTGTCTCCATGGCTCCTGACATGTCACACTCATTCACCTGTTCAGGTGAGGCCCAGTTCTTGTAGTGGACCACCTCATCACTGACCCAGAACCAGAACCCCAGAGAGCAGGTGTAGCGCAGTCCAGTCCACACAAAGGGAGAGGAGGCATTCTTGGTTTTCTCCTGGACCCATCTCTGTTCATCCATGTTAGTGATGGTGACCAGGTCATGGTGGTGATGTCTGCAGTAGTATAAGGCCTCCTCCCAGGTTCTGTCCTCTTTGATCAGGATCACTTGATCTGATGAAAAGTAAACGGGAAGAAATTGCAGTTTACAGGTTTAAAAATATTATTATTTTTATTAACGTGAAAATTTTAATACAAAGAACATAAAAAGTCTTTGAACTAGGAGAGAATAAAGTTTGTCAGTTTGATGGAGATAATGTAAATAACAATTAGTTTTATAGATTAGATTAGGTTAAACTATATTGTCACTGCACATGTGTGTACGTCAAAAATATACCAGAGAAGATCTCACCATCATAACAAATGAAATGTTTTTCTTTATCACATTTATCTGTGCTCCACATGCCTTTGCTTGTTAAAACAGCACAACTTTCCCATATGTTATTCCTGTCACTCTGTGGATCCCAGAATCTGAAGGAGAAGCTGCTTTCATCTGACCACGCCCATGTGTCACTGAACAGACCAATGAAAACATAGGTTGCAGTGTTGCTCAGCTGATTCCTAATTTCCATAGTCCAGTTTTGGTTTAACTGATCCAGCTGCTGTCGTCCACTGATCAGGTCTGTGTGATGCTCTCTGCAGTAACGCTGAGCGTTGGTCCAGTTTAGAGGCGTCTCTATTAGATGGAATTTCTGAGTTGGATTAGTTTCTGTGGAACAAAAACAGAAACGTCATGTTTGCACAGGGATATCTAGCCGTTTTAGTAAATAATAACTGTTGTTTTTCACATGATCATTGGACAAGTCTGTGTTTGATTCTGATGATTTTTGAAGAAAAAAAAAAGATAACTTAACTCACCATTGAAGCAGATGAAACGTTGGTTCTTGTTGCAGTAATCATTAACCCAGGTCAAGTTCTCCCTTAAAAATACACACAGCTCAGTTTCGAGATTATTTGGTTCACCACTATTCCAATTTTCCTCCTCCCTTTTGAAGCTCAGTCCAGGTAGAGACCAGTGCCATTTTCTGTTGTTTTTTATGTCGTTTTTCAAACCAATCCAAGCTGGTCTTTGTTCTGCTGTTTGAAAAAGTTTCTTAACATCAGTCATGTTGGTCACTGTGGCCAAGTCAGTGTGATTCTTCCTGCAGTATTTCTGAGCTTCAGTCCAATTCTTTTGGCTCTCAATGTATTCATATTCATACATGTAACATTTAATGAAACAAAACTGACCTGTAACAAACAAACATTTTGAGATTTATTATTTATGAAGCTTTGTGTTGATTTCAGCTACAGCCTCCAACAGTAAAGCTGCTGCTGTCCACATACCCATCAGAGAGATCAGGATCAGACTCCACTGCATCTTTGCTTCGTTCGCTCAAACTCTTCTTTATCTTCAATCCTGAACGTCTGCAGGATGAAGAATCTTGTTAAAATTCTCTCTTAGGTATTTTTAACACAATGAAATCCAAACACTTTATCCATTTCAATTGTGAAAAAAAAACATGTCAGTCTTTTTTATAAAAAATAAATATAAAAACACTGATAATAAATCCTTAAATGTAAATCTTTAAAATAGTTTTGAAGCATAAACTGACCCTGGGTGATGTCCTCACTGTGATGATGAACCTTCTGTCTTCAGTCTCTTCTGCTGCAACAGAAAAGACCGCAGTGAGCCACTGATGTGTCTGCATTTGAATATTCAAAAGGGAAAAAGTTTCCCTCTGATGCAAACACAGGTTTCACAAACTGAATTCTTGTTTCTGCTGGAAACAAGAATCTGTTTTTGGACAAAGAGAACCTGGAAACAGAGCTGCAGCCAGAAGACATGCAAATATTTGCCAATTCTTCCTGTTTGAGGTCAGAGCTTTGGGTGAAATTTACATGATGGTGAACTTGCGAACTTTAAAGCCAATTGCAAAAAAAATTGTTTTCCTATTCTGGATGGATGGAATCACCTGACTCAAACTTGAATACTTAATGGAGCAGAAAAAACCCTGCAGAGCCTGGATCTTAGACTGAAATCACATTTTGGAAAGACAAAGAATCATTTTTTGCTGCAATGAAGACAAAATAAACTTTTTCCGTCCTAGTTTTGCATCCTAAAGAACAGTAGTCAACTCAAACCTTCTGGCCCTTTTCAGGTATCTCCATGTTTTTCCGGGTCTTTCCAGGATCCACCTGCCTGCATTGAAGCTGAGTTTCACAGACGCCTAAGATTCTCGCCCATTTCATCTTCCTCACCTCACCTTCTCGACCTTAGTCAGAATTTTAAATCCAGGGTATATAAACAAGATTATGAATATTTTAAAATGATGTGCTGTTGTAATAAGTCACTTTTTTCTAGTCAGCCTCATGGGGATAAAGAAGAAAAGGTTTATCTTCAATGGACTTTAGCAAATGTATCTTTTTAATAGCCACACAGTTGTTTATTAAAATCCAATGAATACAAATTAGTTAAAACAATAAAAATATTTTTATCGTATTGTTTATTTCTTTTTTCTCTACTTATCTGGGTAAAAGGGAGAATTAAGTAACACACAAAATGGAAATGTTGTTTTCAGAACTAAGCATGATTAACTTTATTTTTATTTTAGGAACAACACTAAAGCAAAAACTTTCCTGTTTATTTTTGTTGTTGTTTTCTTGTCATTTTTTGCTCGATTTCTGTCATGGTGCCTCTGGCAGTCTCTCATCCCCATCCCCTCTCTGCTCTGCTTCCTGATTTGGTCCAGCTGTGACTACTCAACTCATCGCCTTCCAGCCTTCTTAAGGAGATCCAGTTCCAGTATTCATCGCCAGTTCATTGCCCCTGATGGTGCTTAGTCACTACAGTAAAACCTTTGCTCATGTGTTTTTGCCCTTCACTAAATCTTGTTTTACGCTTCACCTATAGGACATCAAACCACGAGTGTTCACCTGAGCCACACTTCTCCAAGAGCAGACTGATCCTCACTGAAAATCCTAGGAACTCCGCGCCACGAGCCATACCCACGGCAAATTCACCAGCCACACCACGACTCCAAGCCACGCCAAAAATAAAACTCAATTACTTACCACCTTACTCACCTGTGTTTTCCTTCCGGGTTCCAGCGCCTGGGTCTGTCCCGCCTAGCAAGTCATGACAATTTCCATCAAAATATGAATGAAAACTGTCTTCAAAAATGTTAGATGGTTTAACAGACACACACAGAAGCATAAATGGTACTATTTGCATATCATTTCCTAAAATACTGTGGAGAAAATAGCCAAGACAGCTCCGTTGTGGGATTCCACAGCTAAGTGTATCGTATATTGTTGCAATTATTTGGGCTTTACATTAGGAAGTAAACAAACAAAGAATTTACAGTCACCAGTTCTCCAAAATCTTTCACTTCAAATGATAAAAGATGTCTAACATTTATCAGAGAAGCAATACAACTGCATGAGACGGAATGTAAAAATTAATCCAGGAAATACTATATTGTGTGTTACTATGGTAACACACAGCGTTGTCATGAATTCAAATCCCGCAGTGATAACAAGACCTTCCTGCTAAACCCAGAAAATATCCAAGCCCATCTAAAAATCTCCAGAAATTATTTTCATTCAACTTTATTTTAACTTTATTTAACCAGGATAAAAAAATTTATTGAGATCAAAAATCACTATTGCAAGAGCGTCCTGGCCAAGAGGCAGCAGCACAATAACAACAACAACACACAATTCTTATTTACACTCACACTCAATCATAAAAAACAGTCTTAAATAAAATATTTACAGTTTAAAAGCTTTGTCCCACGTCCATTTAAACGTTTTTTGAAAGAGCCCAGTGAGATCAATTCTTTCAATTCGAACTCTTTCTGGAGTTCATTCCAAAAACTGCGCTGCAGCAAATCTAAAAGCCCTTTATCCCATCTCTGTGCACACTCTGGGCACACAGAGCAGGAGCATGTCCTGACAGCGCAGGCTGTAGCTGTAGCTGTTCTAGTTCTATGAGCTGCTGGAGATAAGATGGTACCAACCCAAGGATGCATCTGTAATTAAAAGGTGCTAATGTTTCAATCTGTGCAGGGATAAGGAGAGCCAACCACAGTCCACTGGCCGCTAGTAGCTTTTGCATGTCGTAGCACCCACTGTGGGTGAAGGGTGAACGTAGATTGACTGTGGCATTAAATGGGGAGTTGTTGGAAGAGGTAGAGTGGAATAGGGGGAGAGGTAGAGTTTAGAATGAACAAAGTACGAAAGATATGGGGGGGAATGAAGAGAGTGTTTTAATGTAGGTCACTGGGAAAGGATGCGAAAAGGAGATTGTATGAGGTTGTGGTGGTGCCTGCAGCGTTATAGGGGGCTGAAACATGGAGTCTGAAAGTGGTGGAAAAGAGGAAGCTGAATGTAGTTGAGATGAGATGTTTGAGGAGTATGTGTGGTGTGACGCGTATGGATCATGTGAGAAATGAAGTTATTCGAGAGAGAACTGGTGTGATGCGAGAGTTGGCTTATAGAGCAGAGCAAAAGGCACTGGGATGGTTTGGACATGTTGAAAGAATGGAAAGGGGAGCGTTTGGTAAAACAAGGTATACGAATCTGATGTGAGTGGAGTGAGATTGAGAGGAAGACCACGAATGGGATGGACAGAGGGTTTAAAAAGAGCGCTAAATGCAAGAGGGATGACTGTGGTGCAGCAGAGAGAGGCTGCTCAGGACAGGGATGGGTGGAGAGAGTTTGTGTATGAATGAGTGGATGGGTGTGGTAGAGGTCTGGTTTTGGTATGAAGCGGCAAGGGGAAACCAGCCTTGGCTGAGGCCCTGCTCTGGAGTTACCCACACTGGACTGTGCAGCTGACCCTGGTGCAATGTGGTTTGGCTTAGACCAGGCCTTAGACCAGTCACACACACACACACACACACACACACACACACACACACACACACTGAAGGAGGAGGGTTTGGGGAAGAGAAGGAGGGAGGTAAGAATGTGTGCCCTGTCTAGGCTACCCCACCTTGGTGGAACACAGCCTGGGTATAGATAGATAGATAGATAGATAGATAGATAGATAGATAGATAGATAGATAGATAGATAGATTGCACCCAATGTTAAAGTTGTGTTTTAGACAGACATAAGTGGCAGTGACAAGTTTCTTCCTGGCATCAAATAATAAACATGATTTGATTCTGAAATAAAAGCATAATTTTAATTCAGCCTGTGAGCCAGTTTCTGAATATGTGGTTTAAAAGTTAAACAGTCATCAATTAAAATACCAAGATATTTGTATTCTGTTACCAGTTCAATTAAATGTCCTTCTTTTGTAGTAATTGGGGGCAGGTTTAGGAGATTGGCTTTGCTCTAAGAGAACAGCATATATTTAGTCTTGTTAGAGTTTAAAACCAGTTTTAAATGATAAAAGGTGTTCTGCAGTTGAATTAAAGCTGATTGGAGGTTTGATATGGCAAGGAGTTTAAGGGCTTTTGAGACTTCTAAAGTTGTGAAGGGGTAAAATGAGAAATTTTGTGTTAAGTCTTCGTGATTTACTGGGTGGGAATACTCAGATGAATGTTTTATAGAATTAAATAATGATCCAGAGGAAACAAAATGCTCATTAAAACATGAAAGCATCTTTGTCTTGTCCGTTATACTACAAGTGCTTTTCATTATGCTTGAAGGGAGCTCAACACCTGAATTATTCTCATTTAGGGACTTAACTATCTTCTAAACTTTGAGGGATCATTTAAATATATTGTGGTATTTTTCAAAAAATGGTCAGATTTCACATTTCGAATTGCACTAGTGCAAGCATTGCATAGTTTTCTGAATGCCAGCCAGTTAGATGCATTATCAGAATGTCTAGCTTTTGCCCATGCTACATTCCTATCATGTAGCTGGTTAGGCAATTCTGAGCTAAACCCCAGATTATTACGACCTTTCACTTTATAGTGCCGGATAGGAGCATGTTTATCAAGAATTTTTTGTGAATTCATTATGAAAATAACTTTAGGCCATTTCAACATTATCAATTTCCATCATCGTTTGCCAGTTAAATTCATTTAGATCCTGACAAAAGATGATTGTTCACAAAATTGCTTGATATTGCACTTTATGATAATATGTGGTTTGGTTTTTGGCATTTTTGTGTTTCTCGAAGTAGCAATGATACAGTGATCACTTATATCATTTACAAATACAGCAGGAGTTGAATACTTTAAGGGAGAATGTGTAGGAATCAAATCAATTAGCGAGGATTTCTCCAGAAATTTGGGGTTAGGTCAAGTAGGAGCATTTGCTAATTGAAACAGGTTCAAGGAATCACAGTAAGATTTAAAATCATCAAAAACAGGTTGCAACCAGTTCCAGTGTAACCCTTGTGCTATCCTAGGCACTTTACCATTGGGAGTTGGGTCATCTAGACCCACTAGACAGTTTGCTGAACCTTTTTTCTTCAATGACTTATGAACCTCACTGGTGTCCATGTAATACATGAAATCTTTCCACCATTATTCACATTTGTCATGGTAAGGAGAATACGTCAATGTAAGGGTGGGGTCATCTAAGATAGCACAAGGGTTAAATACCCAATTATTACAACTTCATTGTATTTTACGGAGGACAGCAGTTCCATTAAAGAGGGAAGTGCAGAGCGATCAGCAGAGGCCGCTCTGTAGCAACCAACTAGATTAAAATGCAGAGAATCAGAGATCTCCAGATCAAGAGCTAAAAGTTCAAATTTCTTTGTCATTGATGTTTGCATAAGAACTTTTGCATTAAGTTTAGTTTTGATATAGATGGCTATACCTCCACCTCTTTTCGGATGGTCAGCCCTAAAAACATGTTTCAGAAACAATTACATCTGCTTCAGTTGAAATTTCCCAAATGCGTATCATATCGATTTTAGCAATAAACTCCTTACATTGAGATGAATGAATCCAAGACAATTACGAGATTTAAATCTTCAGGATTACTAAAAATAGGACTATCTGGTCCAGGGTTTGGTGGAATATTCTCAGGGATTATCAACAATAAAAAGATGAAGCGTCATAGAAGGTGTAGTTTCTTACATACTGGATTTGAAGGTCCTAGAGATGGTAACATTTTTAAAAAGGCTATAGAGTTCATAGTAAAATTCTTCTGGAGAGTCTGAAGTGCAGCGGTTCATTTGGATTGTCTGAAAGAGACACAGGCGAGTTAGCATTATAACATTCATGAATAAAATTTTTGTTCCAGCACGAAATACATAATGCACTGGATTAACTGGACGGGAGTCATCTGACTCCCAAAGAGCTATGGCAATGCCAAAGTCTCCGATGGAAAATAAGACCGATGTTAGCAAGAAGAATAGTTCAGCCCTTAATATTATTTATCGGGGGCTCCGAAGTAAGGTGTTTAAATCTTTGGCCATGGCAGCATTAAGTCCAGACTTCTGCCTGAATCCAGTTCAAGATACTAGAACTGTTGTTTGTCAGACATCCTCCCGTGACGTGCAACACATACAAGAAGCAACACGGAACTTGAAAGCTGCGGGCAAAAAGAGCGAATTACAGTGATCCCTCGATATAACACGGTTTACGTTTCACGGTTTCGCTACTTCACGGATTTGCATCGTGCACTGTGTTCTGCATTCTGATTGGCTAAAAAGTCAGTCTGCTTCTTCTCTACCTGTGCGTCAATAACATTGCAGTTTAATATGTACAAAAACGTAAAAAACAGCTTGCCAAATTTACATTACGTACGTGCAAATTTTCTTGCAATTTCCAAGTTTCTCTAAAACCCATAGAAAAAAGAGCGACAACTGCTATCACTATGTTTTTCTTCTGAACAAACACAGCTGCACCGCGGGCTTCAAAGGAAGAAAACACTGCAGAGCGGAGTCAGGATGCAGCAGCTCAGTATGATTAGCAGTGAAATACACCTGAGTCATTATTTGTCCAACTGTATTTTTTTAATTATCATTTTATATTTTCTCCCGTTTAATCCAATTCTTCGGGTCGCGTTGGGTGGGGCTAATCTCCGGGATTTGAAGCCTTCTGTTCACATTGATGATTAAAATTATTATTTGACAGTACAGTACAGAAGTTATTTGTTGAAAAAAACATTTCTAAAGTACTTTTATTGGTGAAACAAATGCTTGAGCCTGTAAAATGCTTTGTTCTTTCTGTTCAATGTATAATAGAGTATTTAATTGTACAATAATTGTTGAAAAAAATGAAGGTTTCTACTTCACGGATTTTGCCTGTCACGAGTTCCTTTTGGAACGTAACCCACGCGAAAAACAAGGGTTTACTGTACTGCCCAATCTTTGTTCAACTTTAAATGTGTATTAATCACATGGTCCAAGGGTTGAATCAAGCAATTTCCTTCACACAAAGATAGCAAGCTCGTCAACAGGCCAAGCGCTCCTGGATCCGCTTCGGATTAGGGGCATATCACATAGGGGCTACAGGAAAGAAGGACGCCATCAGCATCTCAACGTTGGCAAAAATATATATAATATAATGTGCCAGCTTTGCTGAAAGAAATTAAATTCCCTTTAAATCCCTTTATTGATAAAGTATAAGGCCCGTCAAAGGTTCGTCACGCCAGGAATCCAACAACGATCACCCGGTGACCATCTTCATTAGATGACCACAGATCGCATACAGTTTATGATCGTTGAAGAAAATGGAACGTTCCTTCGTATATCACAGGTTACCAACCCTGGGTTTGGGTCTTAATGAATGTGCTTTGACTCGCACAGTTTCTGAGCTAGCCTTTCTAAAAGAGCCTTTCTAAAAACGAACATGGTAGTTTAAAACAAAACAACAACATATCATCCTAAAAAGGCCAGAAACAACAACTAAATATGTCATCTAAAATAGCTTAAAAGTCGTAAAAACTCATTCATTCACAGCAAGCTGACAGATATAGACAGAGTGCGTGCTGCCATCTTGGATGACGCTGCATGATGGATGATCCAGAGGAGGACTGAGAGAATCTCCTGGGACCAGATTAAACCAAAAAGGAACTCTTTGGTATAAACGCCACTAGCGCTTTTTGGAAGGGGGAAGAAAGCTCAGCTGCATCCCAAGAACACAACACCTGTTGTGAAGCATGGAGGAGGAAGCTTCATGTTTTGGGGCTGCTGTTCTGCAAGAGACACAAAAAGACTGATCTGTATAGAATTACGTAAATTTTTAAAATAAACTACTAATAGATTCAAATTCAAATTAATTTTATTTATATAGCACCTTTCATGACAGCAAAGACAGCTCAAGGTGCTGTACATAAAAACAAAATCAAATGCAATAAAGTACAATAAGGTAGATTAAATTAGCCCTACACAATAAAATACACAAAGAAAAACACCAGTGGAAAATAAATAAATAAAATAAAGAGAAACCAGAAGGCGCCGTCTGCCCTGTCCTCCTATTGGCAGGGGTGTCAGTATAAAACCCAAACACCCCAGCCAAGAGTGAGAAAACACTCGTTAAACAGTCTAATAAAATAAATATGTCAGATGCATTCTCAGCTACTGTAGGTGAAAGTGATACAATTGTCATTTTGTTTATGTACACAAATTATTGTCAACATGCGTTCGTTTACTTTATCTTAGATTTTGCTGACATCAAAGCAATAAAACACTGTTAGGTTGTCACAATGTGACATAAATCGCTTTTAATACATATGGTATTTAAGACACAGATGTTCTACAACTTTTATCTTTATAATGCTGAAATGATCAATAGTATTTAATGTTATCTAACTGTTGCTGTGAGTGTATTGTGGTTTAGTTTAAATTTGCATTTGTGTTTTTGGTCATGTTCTGTCTATCAATCACTCCAGGTTCATGTTAATCATCCACAGCTGTCATCTTTTCTGTTAGTTGTCCTCAGAGAGTAGAAGTGTCTGGTTTTCAGTTCTACCATGTCAGGTCATCTGGTTTATCTGCTTTTTGTTTCTCCACGGATTTTGTCCTGTTTAAGTTTATGTAATAAATGTTTACGTTTCTGCCACCATGCTCAGTTTCCTGCATTTTGGCTGCTACACCTCCAGTTCCTGACAGCTGTATCCAATGTGGCTCCGGTTCTATGTTGGGATTTAACACTAAATTCTATTTTGCATCTTATCCACTAAACACAGGCTTTTGTTGTGATTGGGAAGTTTTTATTATAGAAGATTGTGAAACTGAGTTTAAAGAAGGCAGTTCTAATCAGAAAATATTACTTTAAACAGTTCAATTTAGTGTCAGACCAGTATGTGAGGAAGCTTTGAGCTCCCCATAAATACTTTTCCTTTATGTAGAAAATTTGAAAATTATTTCAAATTATTTCAAATTTGAAAATTATTTAGTACCCTGCACAATCTGCTCTGTGTGGAAATGTATTCACCGTGTTCAGACGTCTGGCAAAAATATAAAGTGACAACTTGACTAATTTAGAGCATTTTTCTGAAATATGAGCCATAGATGGTGACTATTTAGACCAGAACTCACAGGTTCGAGTTGTTTCACTGTCACGTCTCCTGACGTCTCTGTGGGGCAACAGCCTCTTTTGCTGTTTTTTTGTGCCCCTAACTTTCTCCGGCCCCTCTGATTCCGAGGTGAGTGGCTAAGACCGAGGCGGCAGCTCAGAACCCCCAGATTTATAGCCACATTTTTATCTCGTATCTCTAACAGAAATGTATTTAATGTTATTACAAAAAAAAAAAAACACAGGGCATTTGGGCACTCTTTATTATAAGGCAAATAGGGCATGTGCTCAAGCAGCACTAGGACCCTATGAGAGCAGGTGCCTGCTATGGACCTCAGTCCAATAGAGAATCTCTGGAGGGAGTTGCAAGTTTGTTTTTCAGCAACAAAACATCACTGCTCTTGAGAAGATCTGCATAGAAGAATGGACCAACATAGCAGCTACAGTGGAAGTTTTAAGATGGATTTCACACCAGTCTGCAGCTATTAGACTGAAAATTTTCAACACATGAAAAAGATTCAAGGTCAGCAGGGGCAGGGCTTCATCTGGATTGATAATTATGTTTATTGAGTTAACATATAACAAACATAATGGTGTGGATGTGACTAAGTTTAACATGAATATAAACCATAAACTTAAATAACCTGTTCAGTCAGCCGCCAGGTCTGACTTTGGCTTTCAAACGAGCATGACACGGATAGGAGGATCAACACGCCAAAACAGACACAGAAGCTCTTATCTGAGTCAGGTCAAACATCAACCCTGTGATGGATCATCATTTGCATTCTGTTGAGTGTAACAATGCCAAGACTGTTGAGCAGAGAGAAGTGTGTTTCTGGGGAACAGCTGTTTGTGTCCAGCAGATCTGAGAGTTTTGTTTACTGATGAAACAGGGACAGGAAACTGGGATGCTTTAAAACTTTCCGCTGATTGGACTGAGATAATCTAAAAGTAAAATAGCTTTTCAAAATAACATCACAGGAGATTAAATTTAAAAGAAAACATCCACTCTTAAAGCTGCTTTTCTGGGCTTGGTGGCCGGTGGTGTTAGTAGTGGGGTGGGGGTGTAATAGACTAGGTTGGCTTTCACCTGATGGGTGAATCACTCTGAGTGGAAAACCAGTCATTTTTGCAGCATTTTTTGTTCTGGTCAAAGAAAAGTGGAAACACACGATGCAAATAAACGCAAATAAAGCTTACTGAGTTCAAACCTTAGAGGTTCTGGGCAACATCAGCTATAAAATCTCTTAGCAAATTGAAACAATAAAGCCTTGTTGACAGCTGCATCTGAAATGCTTATTCGAGCGACCTATTCCAATGAAAAGTCTATGTAAATGCATGCAAATGCGCATTTTTGATGGCATCCTTTGTAATGGGCAAAGAGGCAACTGTTTAAAAGTTTATCATGAAGGAAAAAATAATAATTGCAGTTTGTTCCCAGCTGGAAAAAAGCGGAAGGCAGAAAAACGGCTACGTAGTCCTGAAGCTGTGTCAAATCATCAGGAGTGCACAACCAACACAAAGCCTTCTCCTCTGCCGCTAACACAAAGCTCCACTGCTCCTAGCATGTCTGTGTGTCTTAGCAGCCGGACAGACGGAGAAAGACGGAAAGACGGAGAAACTGCCGTCATCGTCCCCTTTCCTCGCTGGAAATGCTTTTTCGAATTGAATATTGCAACACAGAATAAGCGGTTTTTAAGTATAAAAGGAAAAAACATTTTGAAGTATTCATTTTTCATTTTTTATTAACACAGAGAGTGAACTACAAATACATTTCAAAAGGAAAAAAAAGAATATACTGTAATCCAACACATGTTTGTGTCAAGGAGCGACTCTTTGGCCCAAACGTTGAACTCTTGGCGGTTGGATTGCCCCGGGAGTTTACATCCGCCATCGTGGTACATTGCACCATCAGCTGATGCTGACGTCATCAGCAACACCATTTCCAGGCTACAGGAACAGCAACCAAATGCATTTATAGTTATCACTGGGGACTTTAACCATGTTAACTTGGACAGGACTCTTATTGAATTTACACATTATGTGGACTGCCCCACCCGTGAAAACGAAACCCTGGATCTGCTGTATGCTAATGCACAGGGAGCATACAGCACTGTGCCCCCCCCGGGGAGGTCAGACCACAACCTTGTTCTGCTCTCTCCTAATTATGTTCCTTTGATAAATTTTTAATGATTCCAGTGCCACCCCCTCGCAGCTGGTTCAAATCCTTAGACTCCATCATTACAAAATTCTATTGGAAAAATAAAACACCACGAATAAAATTAGCCACCTTGCAAAAACCCAAAATCTCAGGGAGGTTTGGACGCTCCCAACATTTACTATTACTCTCTAACCAGCTGCAATATATCTATAAGTGGATTCATCCGAGTCAGTAAGACACCATCTGGTTAGATAGTGAAAAAGAACTGTGCAAAGAACTCCAAATCTCCGACATCCCATTTCTAAGTCAATCTATCAAGAGTCATCCATGTTATAAAGTAATGACAATAGCATCCACTCTCAATGCCTGTAAAACTATATAACTATAAAATTACAAACTCAAATCTATCTGTATCTTATTCTACACCTATTTGGAATAATCCAGATTTTTCAAGCAATAAAAAAACAATCAATTCTGGGCTACAAAGGGTATTACACACCTCAAACATATTTTTAATTCCAGTGGTCTAGTACAATTTTCTTATCTTATCCAAGAATAAGGCATCAGGAATAGTCCATTTTTAGAATACCTACAACTTAAATCTTCAATGGAAGCTAAAATATCTGTAACTACAGTAAATCTAGATCTTCCACCTGCAGTAACAGATTTAATAAAAATAACCTCAAGAAGGAAACTTCTCTCTAAAATATATAAAATAATCATATTCTCAGATGAATTTTTATCACTTCCCAAAACAAAGTGGGAAAACGATCTTTCTATTTCTGGTAACACTGAGTTCTGGGTTAAAATATCTATACTATGAAAAAAAAACACTAACTTACAACTAATACAATTCACAACCCTCCATAGAATTCACTACACAAGAGAGAAAATATCAAGAATGGGAAATGATTCAGAGATCTGCTCATTTTGCACTCAAAATACCCCGGACACATAGATTCATGCAACTTGGAACTGCAAACCCAATAAAGAATTTTGGGAAGAAATCACCCAAACCTTATCTACCTTCTCGGCCTGCCCCATGCCTTTATCACCCTCATTGTGTCTTTTAGGAGACCTATCAGAATTAACACATTCGAATATTGACCCGTCTAAGATTAAATTCAGTCTTGTAGCAATAACAATAGCTAAAAAAAACATTTTCATGAGCTGGAAATCAAAGAACACCATAAACCTATCTTTATGGAAACATTTATTTCTTGAATATATTTCTCTAGCCAGTTTATTACCTTCTTCCCCCGACACGACCAAACCACTATCAGTATGGTCAGCCTTCATGGAGTTCCTAGACCAATAATAAGGTTCATCTGAGAATCAGATATGTGACTGTCATGTGCCCTCACCTTTTTCTCACCTTTATCACCCTACTCTCTCTATAATGTCCTATTCACTTCATTTGCAGGCGTCTGTCTGATGGTTATGTGTAATCACTCTCAAATTTTTTTGTTTATTTGTTTTATCTATTTATTTATTTTTGAAACAATAACAAGATGATTATTTACAGAGTTGGTTCCAGGAGGAAGACCGTTATTGTTTTTTTTTATTATTATTTTTATTTATTTTTTATTTTATTTTATTTTAGTACCAAAAATACAATGAATGCATAATTATATGTCTCGAGCCTTTTCGGTCTATCTATATGATTCTCTAATAATGTACCCCTAAATGTGTATAGTTGACAGAATGTGTGACGGTTAGATCAAGCTTGGGGATGGAATTCTCTCTCGTTGCCCTTAGCTCACACACACAGTCACGCTAGCACAAACACACACACACACACACACACGCACGCAGGCACACACACACACACACACACACACACACACACACTCTTTATGTGTTAGTATTGGT
>CM074505.1:25952849-25969150 GCA_037389245.1 Oryzias sinensis | reverse complement strand
GAGCCCTTCACATTGTTGACCAATCAGATGGAGCCCTTCACATTGTTTACCAATCGGATGGAGCTCTTATATGTTAGAACAGTTAGATGTTCGTCTCCTATGTAAACAAGGGTCATTTGGTGTATAATTTAAGGTAAGTTGACTCATTTTTAAATTAAGCTGTTGCAGTGAAATGGAAACTATGTTTTTGGTTGTTTTGCCATTTGTTTAAGTTATGTCGTCATCGAGATGTTGATCATTTGTATCGCTAATCGCGAGTTTTCCGCATATAGTGGAGCCCTACTTGGACATAAAGGTTGTGTCAGTGTAAGAGCAGCAATGCTCCCCGACTGAAGCTCCTGTCTATGGTTTTACTTCACAAAGTAGAGTTTTTTTCCCCCAGAGCTTCATCATTGAGGCTAACCTGGTCTCTGTTGGAGACACAGAGCTCCTCAGTTCAACTTTCTGATTATTTCAGGAACATCTGGGCAGGACAAACCTGTTGGATCCACTCATCTCCTAATAAGACAAGTGAGGACCTGAAATCTGTGCAAATTGAGCTCTAATAAAATCTAAACAAAACATTTAAAAATGGACCCCCACCCACGGTTGCTATGATGATGAAGTATCTACCAAAATCCCACAGACTTCTACAGAAAAATAAACATCCATCACTCGGTCATTCTAATGGTCAGAATAACCATTATTACTCTGACACCTTTTTTTAAACATGTTTCTGACAATCCTAATTTTCTTTATGATATTTCGTCTGTAGTGCAAGTTATTCACGTTCTAAACTGACCAATCAATTTCTTTAATAAAAGTAAGGGGTGCTTGCTGACCCCGTTGACTGTAAGAGAACTTGAGCGAGTGTTTTATGAAATAATTTTTTGCAGGTTCGAGGGAGGTGGGCACTGAGCAGAAACAAATGACTCAAAGACTGCAAGCTAGAATAAAATGTGTCTTTTTATTCCCCGCTTCAAAACAGTCATACAACATAACACAGGAGTTTAAGCCATGCAGTTTCAACAGAAAAGAATCATCTGCCCCTACCGTGACACACGGACTGGAGAGCCAACAGTCCCGATAGAGTGGCTTGAAACAAACTCCGGCTGGGCGTTCGTACGCAACCCACAGCAGACTCTGACTAAAATTAGGATTACCTATCTTATATATTCTTTGATGCAAAGGTCAGCCCGCAGGGATGGATGGCCAGTCCCTCCCCGTAAGCTCACCCTGCACGTAGGCTAATCATAAACATGTCAGAATGCTTTCTACAGAGCACTCCCTTTTACAGAGAGAAACTTTATATTAAACATTCCTTCTGGGGGCCAGTCATACAAACACCATAAACATGTCACGATATTCTCCTTTTTTGGTGTTAGCTATAGAACCTTATTTAAGAGGTTACATAACATTACGAAAGAGTTTGCATAAGTATTCCTTTTTTTGGATGGTCAGCCACAGAACATTTTATAGAACACATCTTTAATGCAGGGCAGAAGGCCCCCCCCCCTACCTACAGTGCATTATCCACCTCATTCCACCCCTTGGTCTGAGGCTGACCATCAATTAAGGAAATGATTCCCATCCCCCGCATGCGAATCCCAAGTAATATAACGATATTCTCGTGCTCCTAAATAATACAAGCATTCATTCTGGATATGATGCACAGCAAAATCAAGCAAATCTACCCGAGACGGAAAATGCCTGATGGTACGGCGATAATTACATGAAATCCAGTAATCATCTACAAAAATTTCCTGTCGACAAGAAGGATCAAGGCGGACAGAATATTTTTCTGTTCCAAATGAATCAGCTCTGGTAGATAGAATAATTTTCATTTGAAAGCCAAATTATAGATCAATTTAGAAATCTTGCGTCGCACGTGACGAATGTACACACAGGTTAAGATATTGTAAAGCGTCAAAACAGCGATAATAACTATTAATATGATCAAGGGAGGCACAACGGTTGTCCGAGCTGTTACAGACATCCCAGAAAAGATATCCCACCAGTGGTGCGCAGAGTGTTGTTCCACCATTCTAGCGGCATGTACCACCTCATTCTTTGTTATGACCGTGGATATCATGAGTCTGGAAACGTCGGACCTATAAGCATTGATTATCTTTCGGACTTCCGTGGAACGGTTCAGTGCGCATATGAATCGCTCCAGGGATACCTTCCATGGCATATGAAGAACATTCCATTGCAACATGGTAAGGTGAGATTCTGAAGTAAAATTGGTCAATTGATAGGTCTCATTTTTCCAGTGCCAGACATTCACGTTCCTCAAACATCCAGAAAAAGGTGTCCACGGCAACATTGGATGGAGGTTAATTGTGGCTATACAGATAGTGTGGGGACCTATCTGCCATAGCAAGTCAGAAGGTTTTTCTACATACCATTCGCATAGTGCCGTGTCTTCGGTTAAACATGGTTCTCGATATCTATTTGTCACAAAACAGGCCATCCCTTGATCCGTCTGATCACATGTACTAAGGTCATAGGTAAGATTATTCTGTGGACTAAACCAGTCGCCTTTCAGGATCACATACCAATAACCTGTGATGGTTATGACAGGCAAAACATGATACTTACATACTGGCATGTGTTCAGTAACATTCATTTGCACCCATCTGACAGTGCAAGCGGTAGCATTACATATGGTCTTCTCAGGATGTATTTGCAACCATAGTCCGTCAGAGATATTCCACAAATTCCTCCACTCGTGAGGATTGTTAGTTGTTACAACCCTCTTGAATCTGTCCTGTTGTAGACGCGCATTTAATCCTTGCACGTTACAGATCGTCATATTCAATGCTTTTGTCACGTTCTTCAACACCATGGCTGCCTCGTTAACTGCAGTCACAGTCCATCCAAACTGATGGAAAGAAAACTTTCGCCGCCTGCTGTTGGGTCAAGACAGTGGTTGGCATCCATGCACCCACAGAATGCAAGGCCTGTGAAGCATCTTGACCCGCGCTTGACAGCATAGAGCGAGTTGCCTCTGTATTTGCAGTGTTAGACAGACCAAGGATAGTTCCAGCTCCACCCAACAGGGTGTCATACCATGCCTGCTGTCGACGGACTCCATGGCAGGCAGGTATGGATGGCAGGAGCACAGTCCAAGTGACATCCACATGAGTCCTTTGTTGAGCCAGTTTCTGGCAGGTACCTATTACCGGAACAATGTTAGTTCGTATTACATCCGGGTCACTGGGCAAGACCATTACCATCCACAGGAGTGAGGTCCTATTGATGATAACAGTTCCGTTGCCGCCCCATATCGTCTCAGCCATTGTCATATTCCAATGAGTGCCATTTCTTTCGCTGGTTTCACACGATCTCATATTAGTGCGGTTAAACTGGCACGTGGTGACTATAGCTGCAACGAATAGAGTGCAATTCTTACGCACCATTGCAGCGTTGTAATTCTCTCTCCACCAATACATCTCGCAGTTGCTGGTCAGGTTTACCATCCCATGACAGCGTTGGTAGGCTGGACAGCTGAAGTCATCTTGCTTCCGGACCATCGACTCGTTTCTCCATGCGATCTGGAAGGGTTGCTCAATCGCTTTAAGTCGTGTAGCTGGCGTCCCGCTGCCGCCGCAGCAGAGGCTGACGAGGACCAGGATAGCAAAGAGTGCATGGACCCCCATGCCCCATGAGCCGGCACTGCAACCTCCATGGTGGTAGGACTGGCGTATGGTTCTTAGGTGGTGACCGTCCGATCAGCAGTCTCCACGGGAACATCCTGTAAAACATAGTTGCTTAACACACAAATTAATCTTCCCTCAAATAACATTTATTGGCAGGAACAATATCCCACTTCTCTTCCCCAGGATACATCAGTTAGTCATTCCTGCTAAAACATCCTTTCCAATTATCCATTCTTTAATGGATGTTATTATAACGGAGTATTGCTTTATTGGAATATTTTCAATTTCTAGGGGCAGCGTGACTGTTTTACCCATTACTATGCTCCCCCCTAACCCAGTCAATGTTACAGCTGAACCTTTAAATTTATGAGGGTTTCCCTATATCAGGGTGGCCTCTGCCCCAGTATCAATCAAAGCCATCACTGATTGAATTGATTTTTTCCAATAAATGTCTACCATAACATGGGGTCTAATGTCATCAGCAGACCACTTTACAGGCCGAATTACTGGGGCTTGGCCTGATTCCTAATTAAAATTAGGGAGATCCAACAGATTTGGGTAAAGACGGCTTTTCTTTTTGTCTTTATTTTTACCCTTTTTCCTCTTTCTTTTTCTGTTTCTTTCTCTGGATGCTTTTGCTATCTGATAAGACTCATCTTCATCCTCACTGCTTGAAGATTCAGAGGTTGACTCCTGTTGCTTTCGTTCTTTAGTGCTGACATCACTCTGTTCTGAGCTTCTATCATCACTCAGTGTTTGAGAGTGTGTAAGAGACTGTAAAAATCCCTTAAAGTCATACAAACACCATAAACATGTCACGATATTCTCCTTTTTTGGTGTTAGCTATAGAACCTTATTTAAGAGGTTACATAACATTACGAAAGAGTTTGCATAAGTATTCCTTTTTTTGGATGGTCAGCCACAGAACATTTTATAGAACACATCTTTAATGCAGGGCAGAAGGCCCCCCCCCTACCTACAGTGCATTATCCACCTCAGCGAGTGAGATTCATTCACTTTATGCTGCTTTCTGTAATGTAATGGTATATAATGACGAGCAGGAAGATGACATCTTTAAATATTCAAATCAAGTTAACTCAGGTCTGACCTCTGTACAGTAACCTATTCATCGAGTTTTTCATGACATTATGAGCTGTTGCGTTCCGGAGCAATACATAATGAATCCTATAACCCACATATTTCAATAATTGCAACTATTTTTAGTGAAAGCAGTCGATCTAATCATCTATAGACCTCAAAGCCATAAATGAGATTTGGATGGACACTAATCGAATTTCAGAGCCTTAAACCACACAGTTGCATCAACAAATCGTTGCATTGACTCAATGATACTTCTGTTTGAGCTGTCTGCAACAGCTGGAAGAATTGCTGCCTGATTTCCATAAATCCAGATGAATCTGCCCGTAAATATAAACAAGCAGAGGTTTTGAGTTTTTGTGACTGGAGCTGCAGGAACTTGGCTGTGTTCAGTCAGAAGTTGGAACATTGACAGGACCAGCATGATGCGGCTCGTCTCATCTGTCCGTGTCCGACAGGATCCAGTAACGGGACTCCTTCCGGGCAGCTTGGAGCAGCCAGATGCATGGGTGAGGGACAACGTCTACAGCATCGTCTCAGTGTGGGCCCTCAGCCTGGCCTACAGAAAAAATGCCGACCGGGACGAGGACAAGGCCAAGGCCTACGAGCTGGAGCAGGTGTGTGTGTATTGGTGTGTGCATGGATGGTTTGGTCCCACGTTCCTTGAACCGTCTTCCATGTCCTGCAGAGTGTGGTGAAGCTCATGAGAGGTGTCCTCCAGTGCATTATGAGACAGGTAAGGAGCTTTTTTCCCCACGCCAAATATTCAGTGTTTGCATAAGATTCACAGTTTTTCTATTGATGTTCATTCATAAGCACATATTATGGGATGAGGAATGAAAAACTCTCAGGGGAATCTCATGCAGAAACATTTCAAGTGTCGTCTACTTTAATTTCCATATGTGATTCTATTATCCTTTTGCAAAAATCAGAAATCTGCAGAAGCATCACAGTAATTTTCATCTATGTTCACTCCCCCCTCGGCAACACACGCTTTAGCAACCACTTCCAATGTGAATGTGTGTAAATGCGTGTTATGGGATTCCGGGTTTGAAACTCACGTTCATGCATAGCTACGCTAGTTTCTACAACTGTTAAGAGGCTCTACGTGCAAAACGCACAGCCATTAAACGCGTGCCATAACTTAAACCAGGTCATACTTTTGACCAATGAGGACTTAGATTTGGTAGTGACGTTATTGGAAGTGCTCCCTATTTGAACATTTATCATGAAGGAGAAATTAGTAATTGTGGTTTGTGCCACGCTTGAATTCAATGACACCAAGTCTTTCATATATTGGAATAGAGCTGTGAAAGAAAAAGCCTGGAGCATTTCACACCAAACCTCCTCCAACTGTAGGTGGTGGGCATGAGCTAGTATGGGGTATTGACAGTCCAGTGTGAACACCATGGGCTAAATCAGGGGTAGGGACATTTTTTGATTCATGAGCCACAACGGGTTCTAAAATTTGACAGAAGGGCTGGACCAGGAACTGATACATGGAATGTTTTGGTAATCCACCGCATAAGAGAAAGATATAACATAGAATCAGGGCAAAAACATGCTTTAACTTTGATTGAAACTTAATATGCAGTTGAAACCAGAAGTTTACATACACCACATAAAAACACACATATGCTCTTATTTTCTCACTGTCAGACATGAAATAAAAGTAAACTTTTCCTGTTGTAGGTCAATTACAATTAACAAAATTATTTCTATTTGCTAAATGCCAGAATAAAGAGACTCGTTTTTTTTAGACAAGTTTTATTACTTTTGTTAAAGTCATAAGTTTACATACATTTCCTTAGTATTTGCTACAATTGCCTTCAAACTACAGTACTTGGGTCAAACGTCTTAGATATCCTTTCACAAGATCCTACAGGATCTGGTAGGAATTTTGCCCCATTCCTTCTGACAGGACTGGTGTAACTGAGCCAAGTTTGTAGGTCTCTTTGCAGGTACGCACCTTTTTAGCTCTGACCATAAATGTTCAATAGGAATTCGATCCGAGCTCTGTGTTGGTTACTCCAAAACATTGACTTTGTTATTCTCCAGCCACTTAGTAACCAGTTTGGCAGTACGCTTCGGGTCATTGTCCTTTTGGAAGAACCATTTGCGCCCAAGCTTCAACTTTCTGGCTGATGTCTTCGGATGTTGCTTCAATATTTCCACATACTGTTCTTTCCTCATGATGCCATCTATTTCGTGAAGTGCAGCAGACCTTCCAGCAGCAAGGCAATCCCACATCATGATGCTACCACCCCCATGTTTTACAGTTGGGATGGCGTTTCGAGGTCTGCAGACTTTCCCCTTTTTCCTCCAAACATAAAGATGGTCATTGTGGCCAAACAGTTGAATTTTAATTTTGTCTGACACGAGGACATGTCTCCAAAAATTAAAGTCTTTATCCTTGTGCCCATTAGCAAACTTTAATCTGGCTTTTTTATGTTTCCTTTTGAGTAATGGCTCCTTCCTGACAGAGAAGCCTTTCAGCCCATGTCTGTAAAGTACTCGTTTCGCTGTTGATAATGACACATTCGTACCATCTTCACAACATCTTTTTCCTTCAACTTTGGGTAGTTCTAACGTATCGGACCAAAGTACGTTCGTCTCTGGGACACAGAACCCGTCTCCTTCCTAATGGCTGGACATTCCCATGATGTTTATACTTGCGTACAGTTGTCTGAACAGATGAACGTGGCACATTCAGGCATCTGGAAATTGTACCCAAGAATGAACCAGACTTGTGAAGATGCATGATGTCTTTCTAATATCTTGACTGATTTTGACTTCTCTGCTTCAAATGTGCCCTAATATATATCCACAGGTGTGTTTCTAATGAACTCAAATGCTGTCCATAAACGGATCAGAAGCTTCCAAAGAGATGACATCCTCATCAGATTGTTTAAAGGCATAGTGATCTTTGCGTATGTAAACTTTTGACTAAATAAAAGTAATAAAATATTGTCTAAAAAAACCTAGTCTCATTATTTTGGCACTTAGCAAATAGAAATAATTTTGTTAATTGTAATTGACCAAAAACAGGAAAAGTTTACTTTTGTTTCATGTCTGACGTTGAGAAAAAAAGAATATGTGTGTTTTTATGCTGTGTATGTAAACTTCTGGTTTCAGATGCATATGCCTAAAAAAAGAAATTTTTGGAGTTTTTATTTCAAAACTGTGGCTCTTGTTCTCATTTTAGTGCCAATTGCACCAATAAGTTGGTGTCTCTCAAGTAAATCTGGAAACTTAGAGAAATGCTGCGTTTATGCGGTTGTTGGAATGATCGGAAAAATGACTTGCTGACTCGAAATGTGAGAAAAACAACAAATCTTCCAACGTCACATGAATACAGAATAACTTTATGCTTTTAACAAAAGTTAATGTATTTATAATGCACCATCTATAGACAGAGAAAATAAAACATTTATAAGGACATCAATGAATTACCTTAGATTCCGTCCGTCCGTCCGTCCGTCCGTCCGTCCGTCCATCCATCCATCCATCCATCCATCCATCTTCCTCCGTTTATCTGGGACCGGGTCGTTGGGGCAGCGGTCTAAGCAAAGATGCCCAGACTTCCTTCGCCCCAGCCACTTCCCCCAGAGGAGCTGGAGAGACCCAGAGGTGTTCCCAGGCCAGCCAAGAGACGTAGTCTCTCTAGTGTGTCCTGGGTCTTCCCCGGGGTCTCTGCCCAGTGGGACATGCCCATAACACCTCTCCAGGGAGGCGTCCAGTAGGCATCCGGACTGGATATTTGAGGCACATTGACTAGCCCCTTTCTATGGGGAGGAGAAGTGGTTCTCCCCCGAGCTCTCCCCAGGTGACAGAACTTCTCCCCCTAAATCTAGGGGAGCGCCCCGCCACCCTACGGAGGAAGCTCATTTCAACCGCTTATATTCGGGACCCCGTTCTTTGGTCATGAGAAATAATATAAAAACGATAACAATATAATTAATTTGAGTTTGGTGGGTCAGATTAAATGGTTTTAGGGCTAAAGGTACGTTTAGCCCGTTCTGTTCCACTTCATATGCCTGGTTTGTCTGTAGCTTTAGACCTATTATTTCTAGAAACATAAATCTAAAGCTCCAACTCTGCAGTTTTATCCTAGTTTTACCCTGGTACATAATTTCCAGGCACGTGGCCCTTCAGTTTGGTTTAGTTGGTGTCAAAAAATGTGGGAGGGGCTCAAATCTACATCTCTCCTTTCAAGTCTCCCTGCAGTGTTTGAAAGTGTTTTGATCAAATCCTGTTCAGTGTCTTTGTCAATAAAGTTAGTCTCATTTGAGCTTTTTTGTTTATGGGATGTCCCACCAGTGTCAGGAAAATGTTTTTTTTGTCATGGCGTCACCTGGGGCGACTCCCAGATTTCTGGATGTGGTTACTTAATAATGAAATGATCACTTCTGCTGTCAACCCAATGAAAATGCTTCTTCTGGATCTGCAGCTAGACAAAGTGGAGAAGTTCAAATACAGCCGAAGTACCAAGGACTCACTTCACGCCAAGTACAACCCACGCACCTGTGCTACAGTGGTCGGGGACCACCAGTGGGGTCACCTGCAGGTGGACGCAACCTCGCTCTTCCTGCTCTTCCTCGCTCAGATGACAGCATCCGGTAAGATGCAGGGCAGATGTTTGCAGAGGCTGCTTCACTCAGCGTTGTGTGTTTCTTCAGAGTCGATGTTCTCATCCGTGTTCATGTGTTTTTGCAGGTCTGCACATCATCTACACGCAGGATGAGGTGGACGTCGTTCAGAACCTCATGTTCTACATCGAGGCAGCTTACAAAGTGGCTGTGAGTCTGCATTCCTCTGCCGTGCAGACGGCAAACACACACAGCCCGCTCAGATAATGTCTCCTGCTTGTGTCCAGGATTATGGGATGTGGGAGAGGGGGGACAAAACCAACCAGGGCATCACAGAGATCAATGCCAGCTCCATCGGCATGGCCAAGGTTAGTGCGCACACACACACACACACACACACACACGAAAACACACACACACAGCGCGTCAGCGGCTCAGGCTGAGTGAAGGCTGGACAGCTGCAGCTGTAAAAATATCAGGCACAGCTTCTGCTGCTGCGTCACTGCAGCGTCTGACATTTAAATGGCCTTTGACATCAGGTCTGCTGCAGAACCCGACAAGGCAAATGGAAACTGTACAGAACATGGAGATGATCACGGTGAAAGTTATTATTCCTAAGGGGGGGGCCTGCCTTTTGGGGTTGGGGTGCATCTCACATCCGTCATTCAGAAGTTATCGTCACATTTGTGTTTGTGAGGCTCCACTTGGTCTTTGGTTGTCTCATGGGGGTGTCGGGTTCTCAGGTCTGCTCATAAATAAGGCAGAACTCCAAGTGCTCAACACAGGAAGCACAGACACGCAAAGTTTAATAAGTGTTCAGCTTTGTTAATGACAAAAGCTTTTTTAGGATTCACAAGTCCACTGTCGCCTTCTGCAACACGAAGATGATATCAAACACTGCGCTGCCTTTATCACTCACATCAAATCAATTCAAACTTTATTTATAAAATAACTCTTCTCATACATTGCACAATCAAAAACAAAAACAGACACAAAATGTGAAGAAACTGGATTTTCTAGAAAGGACTGTATTGTATTAGTTCGTAACCCCGTCAGTTTTTTACACACAGAAATAATAAATAACGACTTAGAGACAGTTACTTAGCTTTTGTGGAGGTTTTACTTCGCACAAACACAAAGGGGACAGACAGATGAACATGGTACATTCAAAGTCCGAACCAACAAGCTCAGGGATGGGCTTTGGTATAAAAACCCTGCATTTGCATATTCAGAAGATCGTCCGATGGACCCTGTGTGAAAATCACGCCCACAGGTTACTGGTGGAGAGAGGTTCCAAGGCTAAAGTGAAGATAAGTCTGAGGCCTGCTCAGCAGAACACACAGTCACAGAAAAAAGGGAGTATGAGAATAAACTGTTAGAACAATAGTTTGGCTGTGCTTTCTTCAAATGTAATATAATTTTGAGATGACAATACATGCTCAGTGAATTAAGTTTAAACCATTAGTGTAATAAAAGTTAAAGGCAGTTTCTAACTATTCTTCACACAAACATAAAAACGAAAACCCAACCCAACCTTTACCCCCCTCCTCTCAATTAACCATTCTTAGAAAAGTAACTTCTAAAAGATATAGTCTATATGTGGGATTTTCCTCTCTTTTATAACTGCAACGTTCCCTCGCTATATCACGTTTCACCTTTCATAACCTCGCTGTTTCCTGAATTTTCTTAAGTGCAATTTTGCAGGGTTTTTTCCCGTTCTGCGTCCTGATTGGCTGGAGACTTTGTCAATCAATCTCTTCTGTCCTGTGTCTCTCGTACAGATTCGGTCAACCCTCCAGACCTACATCGATCTTTAAATGCTATTGGATCTTTGTTTTCTTAGTCTATAGTACCTGACTTATGTTTAAACTTTGAGAGTTTAAAGAAAAATGTGAAATGTGAAAATGTCTGCCAAACCACCGGAACGAATCAGTAAAAGCTGATTCGCTGCAGCAACCCCTAACGGGATAATTCAAAAGATGAGCAACAATCTATCTAAAGGACATTTGTATCTTTAAAAAAACGTTAAGTTAGTACAGAATAATTTAGAGCTTTTGAAATAACAATCAGTCCTTGTGTACACGCTTTGAAAATCGTTTTTTTGATGTCAAATATTTTTAGCAACCTCATTAGAGTTTTTAAACAGAAATAAGTGTTTTTTCTACGAGTGAACACATACACACACACACATACACACACACACACACACTGTTCTGTCTTTTGTGCCACTGATAGAAATCAATTCAGTTTCCACCATTATTTTTTCTAAGAAATCCCAAACAGCATTTATTTAATTCCACGTTATGGTTTTTACTAACAGCACTTAATTGCATCATAGTAATAATCGACATTATTGTAGCTATTGGGGATCTCCTGCTGTTTTTTTTCCAGTATTTTTTGCTTTATTTATCTCACTTTGACATTTCAGCCTCATATGCAGACATTTATTTACTGTTTTATATTTCTGAGTCATTTAAGATTAGTCTGATTGGGAAAGAACCAAGACCACCTCTAAAGATGGGTCCAAGGGCGGTTCCTGTTCTCGGATCCGGGTCCGCTTGGGTGTATTCAGACTGAAAGTTTGTTCTGGATTATTGCCAAATGTGTCCAGTCTGAATACACCCTAAGACATTTTGTGGACATGAAAGCGGGATTTTCTAGAAACGTGATTTATGTGAGAGTTGACAGTCCATCCTAATTCAGGACAAGCTTAGGAGGAAACACAAACTGAGTTTCTGTGTACGAGGAGGTCTGTACATTTAAGAGAAAATCCAGTTCTGTCTAAACATCATCACATCTACAGAAAAAATCTTTTTAGCCTTTAGAAGGCCATTAGATCTGTTTGACACAGACAGTTGGAATGGGAGCCAGGAGGAAGAAACACCTCAACAAGCACGACAGAAAGTGCATGTCGGCTGTAGGACACCCACACAAACTACCCTCTGATTGGCTAAATTGTGCACACGGAATGAACACAGCTCTGCGTATCACCTACTGCACCCTTACTTACCCTTACGTATTATTTAAGTGTGTAGCAATGACATGTTACCTGCAGCATTCCCGTAGAAAAAATGTGCATGAACGTTTTTGCTCCAAGGGTTCACCAATTGGCCAATGACTTTATTTCATGTGGGCCACCTGTGTGCCCCGTACAGGTGTGCCCATTTCCTCCCTGCAGCATCCCCATATAAGGGCGGTCGTGACCAAAGCCTAAGATTACTGCTTTCTTATTCTCCACAGTTGAGTCTCTTCAGTTTTTTGAGACCTTATGTGGTTCTCTGTCCTCCAGGCGGCTCTGGAGGCCCTGGATGAACTCAACCTGTTTGGAGCTAAGGGAGGACCGGGATCTGTGGTCCACGCTCTGGCTGATGACATCCAGCACTGCCAGGTCAGCAAACGCCTGAAACACAGAACCTGCATCTTAGAATTACCAACACTCATCTTTATTTCCTCCTTCCAGTCCATCCTCACATCCATGTTACCCAAAGCGTCCATCTCTAAAGAGGTGGATGCCGGAGTTTTGGCTATTCTTACCTACCCCGCCTTCGCCGTGGAGGACATGAGCATCGTCACCATGACCAAGGAGGAGATCATCTCCAAGCTGCAGGTTTCTGGAGCTTCTCTGCTGTATTGTTTTTTCGGTGTGGTGTGTGTTCAGACTCTAAAATCCATTCTGTGATCCGTTAATTAATTTAAACAAAATACATAATAGTACTTTTTCAAGAATTTAAAGTTTTGGGATTATAAGTGAAGCTAAGTTGAATCGATCATGAAGGTATGGTTGGGTTTTTATCCAAAGGAGGCTTGCTTCAACAAAGTGCTTCTGTGCTGCTTTAATGATGTTCAGACTGACTCGTCTTTTTGGTTTAGGGTCGGTACGGCTGTTGCAGGTTTCTCAGGGATGGACATAAAACACCCAAAGAGGTAAACGTGCTACAGAAAGCCTTTGTGTTATACCCCAAAACAATCTTATCAGAGCAGATTAGAACAGTGTTTTTCAACCTTTTCTGAGCCACGGCACATCAGCATCCAAAAAAAAAAAAAAAAGGAGAAACTCATAGTCTGTATTGATCTACAGCCGCTCTGCAATCTCAAATGCATTTTTGAGATAATTGTTGCAGAAAAAGCTGGAAGCTGCAGCTGTTTTTTTCTAAAAGATGCAATAAAAGTTAAGTTAGAAGATTCAAAAACAGTTTGATGCGTGTTCGTTGGTTTCAAGACGTTTGACAACAGATCTCATTGTGCGCTGTCACTCTCACAACCCAATGCATCATGGGAGATGTAGTGCATAAAACGGCCGGCGGAGATAGCTTTTCGGAGCTTCATGGTTTTGTTCACTTGTTCCACGGTCTGATACCGGATTCTGTGGAAAGCTACACCGCTAAAGACGAGCTTTAGCTGGTATTTTTGTTAGAACTGAGCGACTTTACGAGCTAAATCGGGACAAGTGCGGACTTTAATTCAATTCAATTCAGTTTTATTTGTATAGTCCAAAATCACAACAACAGTCGTCTCGATGGGCTTCGAAGTAAAACATGACCTCAAAAAGATCACGAATACAAAGAGTTCAATCGGAAAATACTAAAATGAACCAACAAACTGACTAAGCTATACTGGCATCCCTGCCCTTAGACCCCCCTTCACGGTAAGGAAAAACTCTTAAAAAAAAAACGGATTCCGGAAAAAACAAAGAAACCTCAAGGGTGTCCACATGAAGGAGGGATCCTTCCCCAGGACGGACAGGCGATTTACCAGAACTCTTAGAGAAGAATTAACCTATCTAAATCTACAACTACATATATAAAGTCCAGCAGACGAGCTTCATCCAGCTGTGGTTGGGGGGGCAGTCAAAGGCGCGAGTCGAGGCTTTGACTTTTACGATCTTTTATATTCCTAACTCCTCAGTGTTTTATCAGGACCTGTTTGGATGAACAAAGAGCTGATATCCTGGAGATGGGAAATGTTTTTAGATCAGTTAATGAGGGCAATTTCCCACGGCACACCAGACCATCTCCCGCGGGACACTGGTTGAAAAACACTGAATTAGAAGACAGCAAAGGCAGGAGGCTGGTTTGATTACATTGACTGCTGGACTTAAACCATTTTCCAAATAGAACTGAATTTAGGAAATCCACTAAATTATATTAAATTGGTCTTAAAATAAAGTGTGACGATTCATCTAATCTGCTTTTCTTTGAAGTAAATTTTAGATTTTAACATACAGCTTATGGTTGGACAGTTGCCTGCTAGCATCTCCAGTCAAAGTCGTGCTCTTCTGAGGTGAAGTCAGGTGAAAATGTGCAGCTGGGATGAAGAATCTCCTTCCTGTGTTTTTGTCTGAAGGATCCCAACCGCCTGTACTACGAGTCTGCAGAGCTGAAGCTATTCGAGAACATCGAGTGTGAGTGGCCTCTCTTCTGGACATACCTCATTCTGGACGGCATATTCAGCAACAGTCACGAACAGGTCAGTCACACCTGCAGGTGCGTTTCCATGGCAGCAGGAACACCTGTGCTTGTCCCGATGCCTCTGACCTGAGCTCGCCCTGGCTGGGATGCAGGTGCAGGAGTACCAGGAGGCGCTGGAGGGCATCCTCATCAAGCAGAAGGACGGCATACGACTGTTTCCAGAGCTCTACAGCGTTCCTCCAGATAAGGTCACCCTCCTCCTCCTCCTGAGAACCCCCCACAGACCACAAGAGGCTGGTTTTCATTGAAGCTCTGTGTGTTTGAACAGGTGGAAGAGGAATACATGAACCCCCACACAGTGGAGAGGATCCCGATGGGGAAATGTCCCCTGAAGTGGGGCCAGTCCCTTTATGTTCTGGGGAGACTCTTATCCGAGGTGAGCAGTCACCAAATGACGCCAACAACCCAAGTCCAGTCGCCGAGGACGACTCCCCAGGAGAGACCACTCCTTTTTCTGAAGATCTTGTTTGTCAGGAGATGGTTGAAAAGCTGTGCTGGAAGTTTTCTTTAGAGCAGGGGTCGGCAACCGGCGGCTCCGGAGCTGCATGCGGCTCTTTCCTCCCTGTGCTGCGGCTCTCTGTGTTTTTTGTAAAATAACTATCATGTTCTCAGATTGTCGTGGTGCCTTTAACACCGTCAGGTAGAGCGAGCAGGCAGGAGGAAGAGAGCAGCGTGAACGTGGAGGGGGCGTGTCTGCAGCTGTGAACGCCGACCAGAGTCTGTTCTGGGATGGAAAGTTTTTCTGGAAAGACAGTCAGTGGCGATGTAGGGGAGCTAGTTTAGCTCGTGCTGGTTTGCGACGCCTTCCGTCCGTGAAACTATGGTTCGAATCCGGGCTGCTCCCTATTCCCTTCTCTGCTTCTGTGCCGGTCCCAAGCCCGTATAAAATGAGGGGTTGCGACAGGAAGGGCATCCGGCGTAAAACATTGCCAAGTTAACCATGCCAATCATCCTCGAAAGAGAGGTTGTTTCGCTACGGCGACCCCTGATGGGAAAAGCCAGAAGAGTAAGAAGAAGAAGACAGTCAGTGGCGATCTCATAGGGGACACAAGAGCGCCAAAAAAGCCTTTTTTCCCCCCTAGACTAAAACCTCCCATTTCTGCGTAAAATTAATTAAATTTGCGTTAGGGCGCCCCCACTATCCTGTCAACCTACTGCTATGATGTCACTGGAGGGGGAAAATCTACAAATGTCCATAAACTGCTGCTGTTGAGCATGCACAGGGTTAACACCTGTTGGTTTTTCTGCTAGACATGCATGTCTGTTTTCCAATAGTTTCAGATGGTTTTTAGTGTTTTTCATTCTGGTCTTGATTTTGTTCAATTTCAGGGGTTTCTTGCTCCTGGTGAGATTGACCCTCTTAACCGCCGTTTCTCCACCGTGCCCAAGCCGGACGTGGTCGTTCAGGGTGAGTCTGCTGCAGATTCGCAGCATTGACCAGAGCTTCAGCCTAAATAGGATTTGTTTTTGTCTCCTTTCTCCTCAGTGTCCATTTTGGCTGAAAC
>CM074505.1:25801111-25952349 GCA_037389245.1 Oryzias sinensis | reverse complement strand
TGTGTGTGTGTGTGTGTGTGTGTGTGTGTGTGTGTGTGTGTGTGTGTTCACATGCATGGGTGTGTCTCTCCTGTCTGCAGTTACAAGAAATCACGTGACTGCAGCTGCAGCAGTCAATACGCTGCTGGGTCCTAAAGAGTAGGAGATTCAGCTCTGAGTTGCCAGTGGTTAAAATAATCTGATAAACGGGTTAGATTTTCAACTTTGATGTAACATTTGTCTTTCCAGCAGATCTGGTATAATTGTTACAGCTTAAAATAATAACTTATTCAAATCAGTGCTTGTATCCCCCACCTTTTCACCTCTTCCTTTTACACTCTTCCACCCCCCCCCTCCCCTCACATTCTCCCCTCTCCCTCCCCACACACACTAAATGTAACAAATAAATAAAAACTAATACGACAAAAAGGGGTTTATACAAAGCTACACTCTAGGTTATCAAAGCTATATAACCTCTTTTTGTGATAGTAAAACCTGTCCAACACAAAAAGCCTTCAGCTCTGATCTGTTTGCTCAGCTGTTGGACAGAACAAGTTAAAAGAGAGAAAAAAGAAATAATCTGATAAACGATGAACACTGATCAATTGTGTTTCACACTGATGCTCAATTGTGCACTAACCCCACTTGGACAGATCTGTGGAGATCTGCTGGGCTCCACATATTTTCATTTCACGTTTCCTTTTGTAATATAAAGTTATTTCCCTCATAATTGTTTCTGACATTATTCTAATGTTTATAGAGAGATTTCTCTACAATCCACTTTATAAACAGATCTGTGTCTGTTAGAATGAAGCTGCTGTTCCACAGAGAACCGTGTCTCTGATCAGAGCAGCTGGAGTCTCTGAGCTTAGAGCAGCTTTTTGGCGTCTGAGCTACTTTTGAATCCACCGTGTCTGAAGATCTACCTATATATCTATATATATGTATATGTTTATATATATACAGTGAGGTGAATAAGTATGTGATCAGCCTGTGATTTAACAAGTTCTCCCACTCAGAAAACATGGGGGGGTCTAGAATGTTCATCAGAGGTTCATTTCCACAGTGAGAGACAGAATCTGGAGAAACATTCAGAAATCACCTTGTACGATTTTTTCAACAATTTGTTTGTATATTACTGTGACAGATTGTCTTCCTGTTTGTCTTTCATCCAAATGACTGAGTGACAAAGCCACATGAATGTATCATGTTTTCTGGATTCTACACCCTATGAGGTGCAGAGGTCCTATGTTTTCCTTTCATTTTAGTGCATGTGTGTAATTTGTGTATTTGTGTACCGGGGTTGTCGCTGACGTCACCTCACAGCTGATGAGATCAGCTGGGGTGTGTTTACTCACAGCATGGCTTCCAGGTTAGAGAGGGACAGACAAGGTGGGCTGGAGGCCTAAGGAGAGAGACAGACTCTGACAAGACGGAAAGGGACACTAAGGCCGCCTTTACACTGCAGGTCTTGATGCTCATATCCGATTTTCTGACTATATCCAAATTTTTTGACGACCCGCTTACATCATCTTTTAAAAGTGACCCGTATCTGATTTTTGCATTTACACTATACAATGCTGAAACTATCAAACGTAAATGTTCTGAGGACTACGTAGCAGTATTTCCGCCCTCCGCGGACCTTTTTTGGACTTTTGTGATTGCGGTTGTCATGGAGGCAAGGCGGAGACGGAAGGAGGCGTGGCCTTGGGCGCTCCAGAGGGGAGAGGGAAAAGGAGGGCTGCTCGGCTCTCTCTGAGTTTTGAATGAGGAAGTGTTTGTAGACATGCTGTACTAACAGTTTGATCCAGTGTTGAACCTTTCCTGCGCGATGACTTCTCTTTTCCGACCGTAGTCAGAAACACACGGGAGATTTCCTCGGAGTTCTCTTTTCCGTTCTGAACCCTCAGCCTCCAGAGTGGGCTAAGAAAGACTCCAAAACTTTGGGGGGAGACACCTTATTTTTACCGGCGGCATCACTTCATCACCGGAGTGATAGCTCAGTGGCTTAGGTAGCGGGTTAACAACTCAGAGGTTCTGAGTTCGAATCTAGCATTAGACCGCTTTTGCATGTTTTTTTTTCCTTTGCCTTTCTTGATAAAATTTAGTTCGACTAACTCAATTATATTTCATTACATGGAAGAATTTTCTTTGATGTGGGGTTACTCATATTTGTTGGATGTAAATCCTGACAAAACAATTAAATTGAGTTCATCCAATGAGTTATTTTTTTGAGTCTGTGAGGCCAGACAGAATTTATTAATTCCCTAATGCATGCACATGAAAACTTGTAAAAGGCATAAGAAGGCAGGAATCATGGTAGAAATTCCCTAATTCAATTAAATATTTTATTTTATTTTAGCACATACAATGAAAAAGGGATCATGAATACAAAGAATGCATTAGGATAATACTAAACTTTAACAAAAAAGACTAAGCTAAACTGATATTCCTGCCCTTAGACCCCCCCTTCACAGTAAGGAAAAACTCCTTAAAAACCCGTAGGTGGCAATATTGCACATGGAAACTTGTAAAACCACCAAAGAAGAAGACGGCCTCAGCATGGGCGGGGCTAACATTCCACAGCGTGTTCACATTCCTCTGCAATCAAAGCATTCCACTATGATGACCCATTCTGCAGGCTGCAGCCAGGGGTAGTTGGATTAATCCGGAGAGCCTCGAGGCGCGCGCAACAGTTTGAATTTCTCTTCATCTGGCAGGTAAGCCAGTGTTTTTGTTTTTTTTAAATATTGGATAAATTACATGTAAATATTTAAACTGATCAAACTTTATAAAGAAGCTAACCTCGTGATTTCAAGCCACTATCTCTGTGTTTGAAACGTGGCGTAACTAAGAGCATGTCTACCTTACTGCAATAATTTTCATGTATACATTTTCAAAGTTTGTAATGAAAATCTACAAACATTGTTGTTACTTACCAGGAGAGAGGCACCTGTAAAACAAGCACGTAGCCTAAATGATAACGTTTGTTTTTCTGTGCTCGTTTGACTGAGCGCACGTCTTTCTGGGAAAATCAAAGAAAGGCGTTTATTTAAAATAATGATGACGTACTTCCGGCTTTTTACCGCTTTAGATCAGCTATGGTGAAGAAGACATTCCAGACGAATCCGTGAAGTCACAGGAGAGTAAGCTAAAGTAAGTTAAATCCTCTAAGTGGACATATTTACATTAATGAAGAGTTTAACTGTTCGGTAAAGTTAGAAAGATATTCACAGATTCGGACTTCCGGCCTCAATAACTCTTCCGATAAACGTTCAAATGTTCCAGCAAGTATCTAAGTCCTTTTGTATTAACACAGAGAGTGAACTACAAATGCATTTCAAAAGAAAAAAGATCGTTTTTTCACCTTTTGATCAAAATTGTTCTCTTCTAGGTGTAAATGCAGACACGCAGCGAGCCGGCAGCCAAGGGACCGTCAACAAAGTGCAACCTCTGTGAAACACCTTTCTATAAACATCAATACTCTTTTGAAAAGTGAATACATGTCTACATTTATATGAACTGGTAATGAATATCTGTCAGCATATTCTTGCTAAAATAAATATTTTGTGTGTCTTTCTTTATTATATTTTATTGCACATATTTTTCACATTTATTAGAGACACGAATCAAAATTAAAGTGATCAATGGCTTTTAAAAATACTGAAGCTACAGTCACCAAACTCTCTGTACTGATTAATCATGACCTTATTATCCGACTACATCAAAGACTTGGTCAGAAATTAACTTTGTTTATGTTTTTCTATTAGTCATATTGAAATATGGATCATATTCTGTCGAAAATCCTCAATAGCTGTGAAGATACTGAAGCTACAGTCACCAAACTTTATGAACTGACTAATCATGACCTTATTATCCGACTACAACAAAGACTTGGTTGTTGTTCATGGTAAATACCATGAAACGTGCAGCGAGTGCAGACCTAAAGGTCAAGGTACTTTATTTGTACTTACCTTGTTCTTACATGTGGTAAGTACCTTTGCACTTAAGACACCTTTGCAAAACATGTAAATACCCAGTAAGAATATTATAAATACCCAGTATGTACCACATAGGTATGAACCAAATAGTACCATATAAATATACAGTAAGTACCATGTAAGTACCCAGTAAAGTCCCATAGAAAGTACCATGTAAACACACTGTAAGTACCCAGTAAATTCCATAAAAAGTACCATGTAAGTACCCTGAAAATACCCAGTAGTTACACTATAAGTACCATGTAAATACCACTTAAGTACACTGTAAGTACTGTACTGTAAAAGAAAGCGTTATAGAAAACACTGTTTAGAAAGAACATATTCTAGTTCTGATTTGGTTTTTTGTGAGGTTATATAAAATTGTTTGTTAATAAACTGGAAGGAAAAACATACCTGGACAAATATTCAACCTTAGTTGAAAATTATTATTGAAAACTCTCACAACTTTTGTTACAACAGCTGCAACTTGCAGTTTTTTCTGCCTCGATTGTTGCAAAAAATGCAGATGAGATCTTGGAGAGACTCTACATCAATCCAGTCTATGGAGTCTCCTGTTTTCCATGTTTGGATGTTGGTGTATTGCAGGATTTCTGTTGAGGACAAAGTGTACCTTGGCCCCAAAAAAGGTTAAAAACACTGTTTTAAAGCATTTTGTCCTCCACTCAATGCTATACTGTATAGCTCATCTTTGGGCAAACTATAGAAGACCCAGTATGAGAAAGCTTGAGGTGGCGTACAATGACGCTCTAAGAAGGCTGTAGATAAGGCAAGAAGGACGAGTTCTAGAGAGTTGTTTGTCTCTGAGAATGAACACTCTCTGGGCTTGAAGGTGATCATGTTCAGGTTTATCTGCAGACTAAGGCCGCCTTTACACTGCATGGTTCAAGTGACCCAATTCCGATTTTTTTTCCTCTCACGTGGCACAGATCGGATATGATCGGTGAATGTGTAAGCAGGACAAAAGCGCATGGATTCCGTTTTTCTCAGATCGGATACAGGCCTCTCTCATATGTGGAAATAAATTGGAAACAAATCGGATACGTGCATTTGCGTGTGCCATGTAAGCAGACAGATCGGATATTCCCCAGTAAATGTGAGTCGTACGTCAGTGACGTCAACTCAGGAGACCACCAACTGAGATCACATGACTTATTATGGTGATTTTGTGCGCTGATGTTGCTGTCAGCGTGTTTCCTTTCAGCCTCAGGCTTCAGACCGTAGTTGGAAACCGCTGTTATGTTCGGTCCGGACGCAAATGGTAACTAATAAAGCGGGACACCGTTGCTATGGAACAGGCTAGAAGACGTTTATTTCCTTGGGGGGCGTGTATGATGGGGACACTGTGTGTGTGAGCGCGCGCACGCGTGCTTGCATGTGTGTGTGTGTAAGGGAGGGGGGGGGGTGAGCGCGGAGCGGTGGACTGTCGGAGAACCGTAAATTAAAAATAAGATGTCTCCCCCAAAAGTTTTGGAGTCTTTCTTAACCCACTCTGGAGGCTGAGGGTTCAGAACGGAAAAGAGAACCCCGAGGAAATCTCCCGTGTGTTTCTGACTACGGTCGGAAAAGAGAAGTCATCGCGCAGGAAAGGTTCAACACTTGGATCAAACTGTTAGTACAGCATGTCTACAAACACTTCCTCATTCAAAACTCAGAGAGAGCACATAAGACGGCCGACCAGCCCTCCTTTTTACTCCCCCGTGCATCCCCTCTGGAGCGCCCAAGGCCACGCCTCCTTCCATCGCTGCGTTGCCTCCATGACAACCACAATCACAAAAGTCCGAAAGAGGTCCGCGGAGGGCGGAAATGCTGCTACGTAGTCCTCAGAACGTCTACGTTTGATAGTTTCAGCATTGGATAGTGTAAATGCAAAAATCAGATATGGGTCACTTTTAAAAGATGATGTCAGCAGGTCGTCAAAAAATTCGGATATAGTCAGAAAATCGGATATGAGCATCAAGACCTGCAGTGTAAAGGCGGCCTATATGCTTCAGAGAATATTCTCTGTCTGTCTTCATGTGGACGACTTCTTCTTCTTCTTTTCTCCTCTTTTCTGGAGCTTGGGCTCCATGCAGTCTGATCAGCTCTGATTTGGGCTTCAGTTGATGTTTGTGATCAGGAACTCTGGATTCTTCTTAGAAGGAGACGTTCTGCCTCTTTAGCAGAGAGCAGAACGTTGATCTGATCTGTTGGAAGCCACTCCATCCTGAAGCTGCACTGCTGAGTTCCTGTCCACCAGGGGGCAGCACTCCTTCCATCCAGCTGCAGGAAACCTTGATGTTCTGCAGAATCTGCAGCCGTTCAGACACGCCCTGTTCCTGAGGAACACAGACTCATTCAGGAATGTGGTTCTGCTGCAGAACATTCTTCCAGACTGAAGCACAGAGCAGCTGGAAGATCCACATTCTTTCAGTTTCCCGTCAGCTTTGGGATCAAATCTTCCTCCAACTGCTGTTCTGACTTGTTCCCACTCTGACTTCAATCTGCTCCTTTCTCAGCTTCTGCTTCACTTTCAGGATCTTGTGGATGTGAAAGGTTGTGATTTTAACAGACATGGAAAGAAAAGCTTCTCAGCTTGACTGTCAGCCATTTTCCTGAGCTGCATGTGAACAAACTCTCTGTTCCTCTGAGTCTGACTGATGATCAGAAGGAGCTGTTTCCAGGAAATAGTCAGGCCCCTCCCTTCAGCTCCATCAGAGTTTCTGCTTCAGTGTCAGTAGATGACAGATGAGGGGGGGTCATGCACGTCTGGAAGCAGAAGGTCACATGACCTCACCTTTCTCAGTCACTGAGATCAACAACTTGTCAATCAGCTTGAAGCTCCGCCCCTCCTCTCAGCTGCTGTCAGGTCGTGTCAGGTTTCTTCCTGAACCTGTTTTCTGTCTTTAGTTCAGGAAACAAACATCCTGCAGCTCCTGACAGTCATTCCACCTCCAACAAGAAGCCCCGCCCCCTTTTTCATACCTGTTCACTACGTAGACAACAGGCAGGTTGAGGGTTTGATTCCAGGAAGACTCACAGTCTGAGTCTGACATTAAAATTCCACTTCAGCTGCTCCACCTGCTGCCCCGCCCACCTGTGTTGCCCCGCCCAACTGTGCTGCCCCGCCCACCTGTGCTGCCCCGCCTCCATCCAGGTGGACTCTTCCTGGTTGTGAGTCAGTGATCAGTGCTGCAGCTGCGTTGACACGGTGAGGGAGACTCTTCTTCCTCTTCATCTCTTTGCAGAAACTGAAGTGAGTTTGTTTCTGGAACTTTGTCTTCACTAACTTGACTGTTTGTTTCTGAATGTTTGGAGAAGATCTTCTTCTTTTCTGCAAACTCTCCTCCCTCTGCTGTTTCCAAAGCTTCATCATTGTTGGATCAACAACATGGAGGACTCTTCTTCATCACCTCAACAACAATCAGCTGATGCTAGTTGGCTTTTTTCATTTCTGACTCCAAACCTTCCTGTTCTCCTCCATCCAGTCTGTCTGAGAACTCCTTCCCAAAGTAATAGATTACAGTTCCAGGTAACTGTGAGCTGGAACATAGTAGAGTAATATTTCCTCATTCCATGTTCAGGGGGGTATTCCAGAAAGCAGGTTATGCTAGCTCTCACGATAAGTTTGAGGCTAAGGAAGTTGATAACCTCAGCTTTCGGTTCCAGAAATGGAGGTATGTTTCAGGGTAGGTCAAGTTGCCATAGCAACTCATGCTCTGAACATAACCTGGTCGGGAGCAGGTTTAGTTGAAGCTTAGTTTGTTTACAGAGAGGTGAAGCAGCATGGTGTGTCCATTTGAAGATGATTTAGTGGATGAAGAAGCTCAGATAATACTTTTTCTACTGTGAGAGGGTGATAAGACCACATATGGATGCTGGAAATATTATTTTTTTACTTTGATCTAACTTTATTATTTGTTTCAGTTAAAAGAAATAATATTTTTGTAAGTCGGTTTAAAAATTACACATAGTTTTCAGACAGTTATTTTACTTTCATTCAAAGTAATTCAATTAAGAAGGTGTAACTTTGGTGCTGCTGTTAGAGCGGCACCGCAAAGGATTGTGGGATATCATTCCCTTTGCCTGTCTGGACAGATTTGGGTTTAAGTGTGGGTTTTTGACCAAATGTGTTTAGTTATTTAGTTTTTATTCTGTGTTTTGCCATGCTTCGCCGAGTTATTTTGCCGTACTGAGCTTACGTCTCTGCACCATGAGTGAGAGTGAAAGAGAGGATGATGAGTTTATATAGCACCCCTACAGCTAAGCATTGTAATAGCAATCATGGTAAATTCTTTAACGAATTTTTGCAGTCCGTGCATTATTCCCCCCGTCTTTTTCCTGTTATAAAAATGAGTATATCTGCCGGCTCAAACTTAGGCATTTGAGAGTTCAAGAAATTTAATTAATTAAGATGGAGAAAAATATTAATTGAATTGGAGTAATATGACATTTAGTTAGATAAATACGTAAATTTGAGTTGTATAAACAATTATTGAGTTTTATAGACGTAAGAAATTAGGTTGAATAAATTTAACTCAATTTTTTGTTACCAATAGAAGTAATTCATTTAAGTTGGCAAAATTGGATGAGTTATATATGTATGTGCGTCACAAGGAAAATGGAAATACGATCAGAAACTCGGTTACTTTGTCTGCTCTTTTTCTACACGCAGAAACTCTTTTTTTTATCATGCAGCCGTGTTACTTTATTGAAGGTCGTGTAATCTTCATACGCCGTCATTAAAACCTCAGACTCCGTCTCACTGAAGTACAGCGTTTTCTTTTTTTTCACCACGTGTTTCCATGGTTACTCCAGAAATCAGCGATCCATTGAGAATGTCTTTATGTACCTGCTGTGCACGTGCATTAACCCAGGGTTACCAAGTCGAGCGTAATTACGCCAACTCATATCCGGTCTTTTGGAACCGACATACCTCGAGTAAGCAAGTTCAGGGGATTTCAGCCAGAGTTCAGGCTTAAAGTCAGGCTAGTTTAAACATGCTTCCTGGAATACCCCCCAGGAACTCTCATCAGACAAACAACTTAGAATAGAAATGTTTGTAGCAGAGACCATGAGGAGTTAATGGATGAAAACAAAGATTTTTCTGCTTTTCTTCAACTATAAATTCTTTTTTTAATCTCATCTTAAATGATTTTGCGGTTAGTCTTCATTGACCCTAAACTTTAGTTGTCTTCCTCATGGTCTGTTTTGTGTTTTTTTGCACACAGTTGTCTGTCTAGTTTTTCTTCTTCTTCTTTGAACTTTAGGACAGAGAATTGGAGCCACCATCAAAATTAAAAATTAATCCATTTATCAGAATAGCACAGTAATGAGAAAAAAGTTGTCCTTTCATGAGAATAAATTCTTAGGATTATGGGTAAAAGAGTCAATATTTTACAATAAGAAAGTTATAATTTCATAAGTTATGAGTTGAGAATGAAAGTCTTCATTTATAAAACAATAGTCTGTTCACTAAGAAAGTCTAAGTAAGGCTGGGCGATCAACTTTTTTTAATTTTTTTATTCGATTTCCCAAATTTTTTTCCCCATACTTAAGGATTTCCTATTTCCTACTTAAGGAAAGCAATAAGTACAAACGGCAGACAACTTAAAGCAAATTTTGCTTTCATTTAATCAAACCCAAGACAAATGTAACCCCTATTTCTGAGATGAATAATAAATAAATGAACACATTCTTGGAATCAAAGTCCCAGCTGTGTTTTTTTTCTTTTCTTGTTTTTAACTTGTTCTGTCCAACAGCTTAGCAAACAGATTAGAGCTGAAGGCCTTTTGTGTTGGACAGGTTTTACGTTGACAAAAAGAGGTTACATAACTTTGAAAAACCAGAGTGTAGATTTGTATAAACCCCTTTTTGTTGTTTAATTTTTTATTTTTTACATTTAGTGTCTGTGGGGAGGGAGAGGGGAAGAATGTGAGGGGAGGGTGGAAGAGGGTAAAAGGAAGAAAGGTGAGAATGTGGGGGATACAAGCACTGATTTGAATAAGTTATTATTTTGAGCTGTAACAATTATACCAGATCTGCTGGAAAGAGAAATGTTACATCAAAGGTGAAATTCTACCACAAAGATGAGTGAAAAAATATCTGTCCATCAATACACTGTGGGTTAGGAGGGGGGTGAAGCAGACAGGGAGCAGTGTGGCAGTGTGCACGTGCACGAGGGGGTGGGGATACATGCACGCTGCCAAAGTGAACCGTGTGTTCATAAGGGGAGCCAGATCCTACCCAGCCAGACCAGGAGAGGGTGAGGAAAGACTCCCAGACCAGGAGCCCCCCCAGCATCCGGACCCAGGCAGCCCGGGAGGGGGGGAGGAGGGGACCGCCCACCCTACCAGCCAGGCGCAAAGAAAGCCCCCCTACAGGGGCCCCCCCAACGCCCAAAGGCATTAGCAAACCCAGCGTCCGGCCCCCAGGCCACAGGACAAGAGCACTTAGCCGTACCAGGCGGCAGCCATGGGGGCCACCGGGCACCAGACACCAAGACAAGGGGCCAAGGACGAAGCCAGGGCCCCGAGAACCCATGAGCCGCCCACCACTCGACCGGCGCCCCGTCTCTGCAGGCCAGCCCCGGCACGCGACCTGAGCATGTGATGGGGAGGGAAAGCCCCAGAGGATTCCAGCAAGCCAGCCCCCAGGTCCGTCCCACCCATGCACTCTCGCTCACATACTCACATACCCCCCGCCGCCACTCAGTAACCCCCTCCGGCCGACCATGTGTGGGGGGCCCACCGATGCCAAGCCACAGAGCCTCCCTACTCCGGGGTCCCTCTGTGGGTGGTATGTATTTGCTGTGTGTGTGCTGCTAGCATGCAGTGTGTGTGTCTAAAGTGGAAGTTGAAATTGTGGGGGGGGACCAGTGAAAGATGAGGACGGATGTTTCACCGTGCCACCCTCCACCAGACCCTCCCCACAAGGCCCTAGATGAATCAGGGTGTTTAATATGCAAGTAAAAGCGGGATGGAGGGTGGGCGCCGACGCAACCCCAGAGAGAGATACCCCCAGTGAGCCCCACCAGCATAACCCACCCATCCAGTTCCTGGAGCCCCAGCTGTGTTTTGAGTCACACTTTGTAGTCTAGACTAAAAGGAAACAAACATTCACCTTGAGAGTAGCACCAGTTTCTGAAGGATTACAGCTCATATCTGAGGAAAAATACACAATGACATCTTTCATTGTATCTAGCCCAAATACTCCAACAACATAGAGGGATGACATGAATGGGTACCATGTCTCTGGCTATATGTAAAGCGACTGCTTCAGTGACTGTTCTCCACCGTGCCCCTTTCCTGTCATATGCGGTGCCTTGTGCAAATGATTCGGCTACAGTTAGCTGTTTTTAGCAATTTCTTTTTGGTCAGTGCAGTTTTGTTTGCCTCGGAGAGACTGGCATTTTTCAGATTGGGCTGGATGTCTCTATTTCAGGTGTTGGAATAGGTTTGTGGTGCTGCTGCCTTTTGACTGCGATGGGCCTTAGACAAATGTAGCAGTGTAGGGTCTCTTCCTCCACGTCTGTGGCAGTAAAGCCAGACCAGTTCCACACAACAGATGATTTTATTCCTTTCTTGGGAACAAACTTCCCACTCTCACCGGTAGCCATGCTGTTGCTTTATGTTTCGTGTATGCTATGATGTTGTTTGTCACTTGCCATACCGCTGCGTGAAACTAACGCTACGGAAGCTCTGGGGAGCCAAAAATGCGACATTACACAAAAACTCGATTTAGTTCTTTTTGAAATCACCCGGAACAAAAACTCTAATTTGTTCAATTGATTTTTTTCACCCAGGCCTAAATCTAGGCAAAAAGGAACCAGTATGGTGGCAGAAATGGAGCTCTTGTCTGTCATTCAGAATTGGTTTCACTTATAAGGAAATACATCTTTTAGTGAGTCCACATTGAAGGACATTAAAGAGAAATTGCTGAAAACTGGACCTCTTCAGAAGAAGATTAAATAAGAGTTAAAGTTTTCAGAGAGTAATACAGTATGGTAATGGATTACTTATGAACAAGAACCCTGTAATGCTTCCAGTTCAGAGGTTCAACGGTGGAATCAAAGTCTCTGTTGGAGCTTTGAGAGGAAGAATTTATGTCTTTCTTTCTTTTCTCGTCATTCTTTGATTTCTGACTGTTTTTCTTGATGCTTCATGTTTCCTGAAGTGTAGAAACAGGAAGTTTGTTGTTTCTGTGTCAAAGTGACTGAATGGAAATGTTGCTGCTGCAGCTCCATGTCTCCACCTGGTGGAGGGAGAGCAGAAGTGCAGCAGCTGATGGCAGCTTCCTCTGATGATTAGGAGGGTTTCCTCTGCAGGTGAAGGTGTGTGTGAGCTGATGTGGATCCAGTGAATCCAGCAGCATGGATCAGTGGGAGGAGCCACAAGAGGGAGCCCCTCCCTCTAGAAGCAGAGATGGTAACCATGACAACCAGAGCAAAGCTCAGAGGTGAGATGAAGATCTCCAACTGTCCATGATCTTCTCCATGTCAGAGCTCAGGACTTGCACCAGCAACGTGCATTCTTCACAGGAACCAACCTGGACCTGGACCTGGATCTGGACCTGGATCTGGACCTGGATCTGGAATTGGAACTGGACCTGGACTTGGATCAGGATCTGCATCCAGCAGTGTGTCCTTCAGGAGGGACCATTCAAAGAATAATAATCCAGACCTCAAAGACTTTTGTTCAAGATTGGAACAGTGAGTGTTTGTTAGAGTTATAGGAGGCTGGATTCTAGTTCAGATGATCAACAGTTTTCAGATGAAGGCCCCATCCCCCAGGGAGCAGTGAGCTGCAGACACAGCCGCGCTCAGGAATCATTTGGTGGTTGAAGCCTCACCTTCATCAGCCACAATTGATCCTTCTCCTTGAAAACCCACTTGTTGTTAAAGCTACATTTGATTAGCATTTTGGAGCTTTTCACAATCCATGAACAGCAAGTAAAAAGCGTCACGCACTGAACTGAGGAAAGTTCCATAAATGACATAAAGATTTCTATTGCAGTCTAACAAATCTGTTAATTAGAATTTCACTTTTCAACAGTCTTAGTTTAACATTGATTTTCTACTTATCAGTAATGTTCTATTGATAAAAAGAGTTGATCCACGATGATAGAAACTGAGGCTGAAAATAAATGAGTAAATCTGAAGAATGACTTGATGGAAATTGGACAGAAATAGCAGAATCCTGCTGATTTGAAAGTCTTTCCTTCAAAATAAAGTCCCTGGAAATGTTCCCTACTGTGGTTAATGATTCTTTCTCATTTCAACCTCTAATCAGACAGTGACTAAGTTTTGGGGGTTTAACTTTGTTGAACTTCATTTCCAGCCTGATGGAATTCAGAGTTTGATGACGTGTAGAAATGTCTCCTATATGAACGATTTATCGTTCAGCCTGATGCCTTTGAAAATTATCTTGTTTTTTCAAAATAAGAGAGTATCATCTGAAAACTAATTTGACATTTAAGATTAGTGTTTTATCCACAAACAAAGACATGATTCCAGTGACAATCCCTACATGCAGTGTCACACAGTTGTCAGAATAAGGCGTTGGAACAGACTGTCTCACTGCAGATCAGTCTGATCTGGGTTCAACAGTTCAACTAATAAATGCTAATAAAACTATTGTGTTTTCATCAGGATCCTACAGAGATGTGGACTTAGATCTGGACCTGGATCTACCAGTGTGTCCTACAGGAGTGACGCGTCAAAGGATCATAATCCTGACTTCAAGGACATCCATCCAGGAGTGGAACAGTGAGTGTTTGTCAGAGTTTTTGGAGGCTGGATTCTAGTTCAGATGATCAACAGGTTTCAGATGAAGGACTTGAGGTCTGGTTCAGTTCTGGATCTCTCTGATCAGACTCACTTGGAGCATCATGTGTGTGATGAGATCTTTTCAGTTGAGTCTTCTGAGAGTCTCTGAGAGACATCAGAGATGTTGGAGAAGAAAACATGTTGACTGCTGACTCTGACTTACAGCAGCTCCAGTCTGATTCCAACCAAATCAGGAGAAAAGTTCCCGGACGGGCTTAATCTGAGAGATGTGAAAAGACGGGTGTACCTTGAGGGCAGCGGGCAGCCGGAGGTAGACACAGGATGGATTAATGATCTGCTCGATGACGTAGAGTCCAATGAAGCGGGGCCAGTTTCCGGGAAGTAGCTTGAAGGGAAATGTTCCGCAACAAAAGCCAAACCCTTTGACCACCCTGTAATGTTTGGCAATGTGGCAGTTGCTCTCCTTGGTGCGCAGTAGAGCAGCCCTGGTCCGGCGCCAGAGAAAGAATAAAAACAAATAAGATAAAAAATATCTATATATAATAGTTAAAATTATAATCAAAGTAAAAAGAATGCAATAACAATTAAAATAAATGCAAATAATAATAAAATAAATGAATTAATAAAACACACAAAAACCCTACACATACGCATCCCTCCATTAAAATAAAAACAAATAAAATTAGCTGTTAAAACTTTATAATATCAAATAAAAACATGTGGACAAGTAAAAACTATGTAAAAGTTTTACTAAAAAGATGTGTTTTAAGTTTTTTCTCAAAAAGCTCCACAGTGGCTGAAGCCCTCAGGGCCTCAGGCATGGTGTTCCACAGGCGAGGCACACAGTGCTGAAAGGAGGCCTTGCCGTGGGTTTTAGTTCTGACCTTTGGGACCACCAGCAGACCTGCACCTGTGGACCTGAGGGCTCTGGGAATGTCATAGACTAAAAGTAAATCTGATAAAAATGAGGGTCCAGTTCCATGTAAACTTTTATAAACTAATAAAAGAACCTTAAAATCGATCCTAAAGCTGACATGGAGCCAGTGCAAAGACTTCAAAATTGGAGTAATGTGCTCCTTCTTTCTGGTTCTGGTTAAAAGGCGTGCTGCTGAGTTTTGAACAAACTGCAGCCGGTTTATAGTATTTCTCTTAGCACCAGAAAGAAGAGCATTACAATAGTCTATCCTAGAAGTTATAAAAGCATGGATTAATATTTCAGCACTGGCTTGTGAGAGAAAGGGTCTCACTCGGGCAATATTTCTAAGATGATAAAATGCAGTCTTTGTAACTTGGTTTGCGTGTGTTTCAAAGTTAAGATCTGCATCTAAAATCACACAGAGGTTTTTTACTTTACTGCACACATTCAGATTAAAAGTTGATAAATAGGATTGGACCCTTTCTCTCTCAGCTTCAGGACCAACAATTAAAATGTCAGTTTTGTCTTGATTGAGCTTTAGAAAGTTCTCTCCCATCCATGTTTCAATATCTAAACACAACTTAAAAGGTCATCAATGGGTCCCATGTCATCAGGAGACACAGCCACATATAACTGGGTGTCATCAGCGTAACTATGAAAGTTTATGCCACGTTTCCTGATGGCATAATTCAATTATACCGCCCTCACCGGCCAACTTTAATCAAGGCTGGTCAGAACTGCGTATGCTAATTATGCTAACTATGCTAATGTGGCTAAAAGTGCTAGCACAGCGATCAGCATCATCAACTGACTCAGAAAAACACATTGCTGAAGATGCTAATTATGCTAACTATGCTAGCTATGCTAATGTGGCTAAATGTGCTAGCATAGCAATCATCATCATCAACTGGATCAGAAAAACACATTCCTCCATTGGTGAGAGCTATATGTCATAAGTTGATAAAAAAAACCCACTTTTTTTCAAAATGGCGGCTTTTGTGTTGATTCTATCTCCATAGCAACCCTTTTATGTTTTGTTTGCCTCGGGAGGACGGACGGATTGACGTCAGTTTCGGAAGAATCAGCAAAAGTAAACTTTAGTCCTTAGTCCTTAGCAACAGTGGTTTCATGCTAACCACGCCCACATTCTTTATATGTCCATATCCAGTGTTTTCCAACGTATTCAGTTTCAGGCATTAATCCATACATTCAAATTTCACAGTAGTCCATAGAAAAACATAGGAGTTATAACAGTATGCCACTTTGCTAGCTCGCCATGTGTACGCCATTCAAAATCTACAACTTCTAATTTCAAAATTTTTCCACAGTAGCTTGCCATTGATGCCCAAAAAGTTTCGAGACGATCGTTAGAAATTCCATGGGGGGTTTTGCCTGTGATGCGCCTTGGGGGGGGAGCTACTTGGCAGTGGTACCCATCCCATGGTTGCAGTATGGAGTGGGCCCCCCCTCTTTCGGTTTTACTTGCACCTTAGACATGTAGGGCCCTTGATGGGGAGGGTGCTTGGACATCACATTACATCCTCCCCCTGCAAAAGAGTGCAGACGCTTTTTTCCCTGCTCCTGCCGCTTCCTGCTTTATTTGCTTTTTAATCATTTAATTAATCATTTTTAATTATTTTACCTCATCCAAAAATCCTGGAATATCAGACTGGTCATCCTTTTTTGTGACTTCCACCTAGACAAATCAATATTTTTACGTCTGACAAGCCAGCGACATGTCCGGAAGAGGAAGAAAAACAAACTCCCACTGTTAACGCTGTCGGATCTACCAACAAGAAATAAAAGAGCTACAAACACCGATATTTACTTTGGAAACTGAAAATGGACTTCACAAGACCCTTCCAGTAACATCGGGTGGTAAGAAGCCTGCTACAAATGAGAAGAATAACAGTGACATAGACCTGAGTGATGTTGTGTCCTTTCCGAAACTTTGTGCAGAGGAACTCTGTGTTAAGCCAAAGCGTAAAGATGACAGAACATCCGAAATGAAGCTCACAAACAGATTTTTACCCCTAACACAATGTGAAGTTAAAGAACAAAGTGAAATTGGACCACAGAATAGGAGTCATGAAGTTGGCAACAAAGCACAGGCAGAAAGAAAATCTATGCCAAACGTCAAGGTCAGAGATACGCTGCTGCTTGGAGATGGCGCTATCAGTGGAGTCAGCCACAGAAGAATGCAAACTTTGTTGCCCAAGTTCTACTGTTCCAGTGATTACAGGACTCTTATCTAAAGTCTTGTACCAAGGAGTTAAACGAATAATCCATGAAGGTGCAGTCGATATCAAAAAAGAACAATCTGAACGTTTGAAAAAAGACTTCATGAAGTTATTTGAAGAGATTGACAAAGTAGAGGTTGAAGCATTCATCAGTGGACCTCTTCCTAACATCGATGGGGTGTCACTCAAGTTCAGCCGTCTGTTTCAGCTGAACAATTGGCTCTCCAGAGAGTGTGCTTCCAGAGGATTCCATTACATTGAGAACTTCAATACATTCTGGAAACAAAAGGACCTATTCATGGGAAGAGGCCCACACCTGAACAGAGGTGGAGCAAGAGAGTTAGTGAAGAACCTCCTCCACGCTCTGGGGCATAGAGGCCAAGGCCCTGAAAAGGCAGTAAGGAAGGACCGAGCCAGTGTCCCAGGAACCACAGCACAACGGCAACAACAACTACCTCCACCACCCCCGGTCAATGACTTGGATCCAGCAGCACCAGCACCACAACCACCTCCATCTAAGGACTCAGCTGCACCAGCATCACAACAACCACCGCCAGCTAAGAACCCAACCGCAGAACCACAACAACAACCACCAGATTTGGCCCCAGAAATACCACCATCTGACCAGCTGTGGGCGCCCCCTGCTACATCTACTCCCAGTGAAGATTCACTTTCCTTTTCGTCTCCCCGACTTTCATCCATGGCCCTACCTAGCCATTTTGATAGCCTCATTAAGTCAGGAATTAAGATGGCTCCCCTAACACCTGTGAGCCTCACACCACACAGGAGCTCTCCTACCCCTCCAGCGCCCCCTCCTTGTCCTTCACCCAAAGTCCCTCCAACACGTCCTTCATCCAAAGCCCCTCCAACACGCCCCCTCCATCGTTCACCCAAATCCCGTCCAGCTCCCGCTCCTCCTGGTCCATCACCCAAACTACTCTCAACTCGACCTCCCCTGCGCGCCTCTAGACGTGCTATCCCCCAGAGCTAGGATGAAACGGGCCCCCAGTGTCCTAGGAAAGGTTATGTCAAACTGGGGCCCTGTGATGAACAGCTTCCTTCTGGTGCTATACCTGTAGTTGCACCACGTAGAATGCAAAAAAGGGCAGTTGGACTGTCCAATCAAAGAAATCTAGTTCACATCCCTTGCAAGAAGGTTTTGACCAATCCCAAGGAAACTAATCTCAAACTTGCTGCACTCAATGTCAGATCTTTATGCAACAAATCATTTTTAATCAATAATCTTATCTCTTCTTTTTATCTTGATTTTATGTTTTTAACTGAAACATGGCTTGACAAAAACACAGAAAATATAGTTCTAGTCGAATCAACTAGACTAGATCAACTCCCCCGAACAACAAACATGAATCAGAAATACGAGAAAATAAAAAGGGTGGAGGCGTTTCTGCACTGTTTGTTTAGAGATAATATTGCAACCCGCAGACTATCATTTGGTGTGTTTTCATCATTTGAGTATGTGTCCTTTAAGATTGAGTTAAAACAAACTCCTCCCTCACTCTGCATGGTCATGTACAAACCTCCTCAGCACAGCCAAAGTTTAATTGATCATTTCACTGAAATGCGCTCAGTTGTGTGCACAGACTTTGATGGTCTAGTCATTACAGGTGATTTTAATGTTCATGTTGATAATATCAATGACAGAAATGCAAAAGAGCTCAATGCTGTCCTTAAAACCTTTGATCTAATTCAGCATGTAAGTTGCCCCGCCCACAGCAGAGGGCACACTCTGGACCTGCTCATCACAAAGGGGGTTAATATTCACAATGTCAGTGTGGTTGATGTCGCCCTCTCTGATCATTTCTGTGTATTCTTTGACCTGTCTGTTGCTCCCAAACCACCGCCTGGTCCTGCAGTTGTCCAAAGGAGACAAATAAATGAGAGCACTAGGGCACAGTTTGTAGAAATGATAAACCCTGAAAACTCCTTTGGTGCCAATGTTGATGAAATGCTGAATTCTGTTACTTCTAGCATCTTGAATGTTCTGGATGCCATTGCCGCTATGAAGGTTAAATTGAGAAAACATAGACAGAAAGCTCCCTGGAGGAACGATGATCTAGTCAGGGCACAGAAACAACAGTGCAGCAGAGCTGAGCGAAAGTGGCGCAAGTAAACTCCAGGTTCATTATGAAATGTATGAGGGGAAGTTGTACGCTTACAACCAGATCTTATGCAGAACAAGGTAAAGGTACTTCTCTGAAATCATTGGAAGTTGCAGCAGCAACTCTTGTGTCCTGTTCAGAACAGTAAACAGATTAACTAACCCTCTAACCCAGCTACCAATAGAACTGGTTTGCACACCTGAATGTAATGAGTTTGCTGTATTTTTTAATGACAAGGTTCAGGGCATTAAAAAAGCCATCAACTCCACAACACATATAACTATCCAACGGCCACCTACTTACTCTAAGCTGACTCACTTTGTACCTGTCACTGACCAAACTGTCCAAGAGACCATCACCCGTCTGAGCCAGTCTACATGCTGCCTTGATGTGTTACCCACTAGATTTCTAAAGTCTGTCCTGAACAGTGTGTTGCCATCAATTACTCAAATAGTTAACATGTCTCTTCAATCTGGAATATTTACAGAGGCCTTAAAAACTGCAGTCATTAAACATCTCCTGAAGAAAAGCGGTCTTGATCCCACTGTACTGAATAATTACAGACCTATCTCTAATCTGCCATTTTTAGGAAAAGTCCTTGAAAAAGTTGTCTAACAACAGCTCACTGATTTTCTCTTATTAAACAATTCATTTGATGTTTTCCAGTCAGGTTTAAGACCCCATCATAGCACAGAAACTGCTCTTATCAAGGTAACCAATGACATCCGCCTGAACACTGATGATGGCAAAGTCTCTGTCTTAATCCTGCTAGACCTGACCGCTGCCTTTGATACTGTTGATCATGGGATCCTTTTGCACAGACTCCAAGACTGTGTTGGCATCTCTGGATCTCCCCTAAGTTGGCTCAAGTCTTATCTAGAAGACAGGAAATATTTTGGTGAAATTGGGAGTGGTGCCTCAGACCATATGGCCTTGACTTGTGGTGTACCCCAGGGATCGATCCTGGGACCCCTTCTGTTCAACCTCTACATGCTGCCACTAGGGCCGTTAATACGCAGTAATAACATATCTTATCACAACTATGCAGATGATACTCAGATCTATGTGTCACTGACAACAGGTGAATATGGGCCGGTGGATTCACTCGGCCACTGCCTCCAACAGATCAGTGCGTGGATGCAGAACAACTTTCTCCAGCTAAACTCAAACAAGACCAAAGTTATTAATTTTGGCCCACAGAAACAAAGAGAAAGAGTAAGCAGCTACCTTCATTCTCTGTTTTTATAAACCCTCAAATCAAGTCAGAAACCTAGGGGTAATCATGGACTCTGACCTGAACTTTAACAGTCATATCAAGTCAGTAACATCAGCGGCATTTTACCATCTGAAAAACATTGCCAAAATCAAAAACATAGTGTCAAAGCCAGACCTGGAGATACTTATTCATGCATTTGTCTCCAGTAGGTTAGACTACTGTAACGGCCTGCTCACCGGCCTCTCCAAACCAGCTGTAAAACAGCTTCAGTACATCCAGAATGCTGCTGCTCGAGTCCTGACAAGCAGGGGGGTGCTTCCTGGGGGTGCACATCTCCGACGACCTGTCTTGGAAACATAATACTGCATCACTCGCCAAGAAAGCCCAACAACGCCTGTACTTCCTCCGCAAACTGAAGAGGGCCAGAGCTCCTCCCCCCATCATGCAGACCTTCTACAGGGGGGCCATCGAGAGCATCCTGACCAGCTGCATCACCGTGTGGTACGGAGCCTGCAATGCGTCCTGCCGGAAAACTCTGCAGCACATTGTGAGAACAGCTGAGAAGATCGTTGGTGTCCCTCTTACTGGCCTCTCGGACATTTACCGCTCCCGCCTCACCCGCAAAGCCATCAGGATTGCAGGGGACCCCTCCCATCCATCCCAGAGACACTTCAACCTGCTGCCATCAGGGAGGAGGCTGCAAAGTCTGCAGGCCAGAACCAGCAGACTAAAAGACAGTTTCCTCCATCAGGCGATAAGGACACTCAACTCCCTCCCTGCCCTCCCCCCTCTGGCCCCTCCACTCCGTCCTACAAGCCCACACTGAAAACTTTCACAACAGTTCAGATCACCACTTTCACCAAAGACTGCCATCACTAACACATCCACTTACTGTTCTCAGCACTGTTGTCACTTTAAACTGCCACTTTAACCACCTCATTGCTCTCTGCACTGTTTAGACTACTGCTATTCTTATTATTATTCTTCTTATTATTGCTGTCTTTTTATCTATTTTTTAAGTCGTTTATTTATTTATTTTTTATATGCTGCTTGCACTGTGGGGTGAGAGGAAAGGAATTTCATCTGTGCTGTATGTCTTTATGGATGCAGTACATTTGACAATAAAGCTGACTTTGACTTTTTGACTTTGACTGACCAGAACCAGGAAGTATGATCACATTAGTCCTGTGCTCAGGTCTTTGCACTGGCTCCCTGTACCTCATGGAATAGACTTCAAAGCAGCTCTGCTTGTGTACAAGTCTCTCCATGGCCGAGCACCAAAGTACATCTCTGACATGTTAGTGCCATATGAACCATCTCATACTCTGAGGACCTCAGGGGCCGGCCTTCTGTTGATTCCCAGAGTCAGAACTAAACAAGGGGAATCAGCGTTTCAATATTCTGCAGCTAAAATCTGGAACAGCCTCCCTGAAGTCGTAAGACAGGCCTTTTCTATGTTCATGTTCAAATCTAGACTTAAAACATTTCTGTTTAGCCGTGTCCTATCTGCACTTTTCTGTCCTTTCCTTCCTTTATTTTTAAATCAATTTTCAAATTTTTTCTTTTCTTTTAAAGTAAATTTTACGTTGATTATATCTATGATGTGTTGTGATTTGAATGCATTTTTCTGTTTTGTGAAGCACCTTGAACGAATTGTGCTATACAAATAAACTTGCCTTGCCTTGCCATCACTGCCAGAAAGCAGCTGATGTCCTCCTAGCACCCTACCTGCCAATTTTAACCGCACCTTAGGGGGGGACATCACTTCGAGTAATTAGGAGATGTCCCCTCAGTGCCCTACCCGCCAATTTTAACTGCACCCCCCTTAGTACACACACCCCTCCCCCATCAAAATATACATTCCAACACAAACACACACACATGCACACACACACCCTCACAAACACACATACACGCACACACATTTTGCAAGGAAGGTGGGACCTAGGACCATCTGTCCCCTACCCCTTCCCTTGTGGGGGGTACGGGGCCCTTGGCAACGGCGGCCGTGTCCCCTGGGTGCCGGTTTACTGGGCCCAGCGGTGCTATCTCCGGGTGGGGAGGGGGTTCACATTACACCTCCCCACCCGGTGTCCGTGTCCCTGGGGGGTGGGTTCTGGTCCTTACCCCTGATTGCTGGGCCCCGCCAAATTTCCAACTGTGGCCGAAACCTGGTCGGGCCAAGTTTACAACACCCCTTGTGGGCCCCCTTTTTCCCCAGGGTGCTCCCCTTCTGGACCAACCGTGGGCCAGGTGGGTGGCTGCCTGGAGTATGGAGCGGGTCTCCCTTGGGGGGTCCTGGCTTGTACCTGGGGTTGGGGCGGGGGGATGCCTAGAACTCCTGGGTGGTGATGGGGTGCTCGTCTGGGGCTGTGGGCGTCCTTCTCAGGTGGGGCCCTGCGTCTGGCTCTCCCGGCGCAGCGGGGGGCTGCTCTCCTGGTTGGGCTGGGGCACAATCTTTTTCCCCCCATGCCTCCCTGCTCTCTGGCTCTGGGGGCCTCGCAGCGGTCCTGCTGGCCCTGGCCTGGGTGGCAGATTTGGTTTCCCGGGGGGCGGTTGTTCCCTGCTAATGCCATGTGGCGTTGGGTTGGCTGCCGCTGCTGCTGCGGCAGGGGTCTGGGTGTGGGGATGGCTGGGCACTCTCCTTCCTTCTTTTGACATCCCACCGTCCATTTTAGAAGAACATAAACACTCACCTGAGCACAGGCGTTAGTTCACCTTTGCACTAATAGTTTGCATGATTGAATGACTGAAATTTTTCGCACTAGTTGGTTTTAAGGCATAGGTATGCATGTTGACATGTTGACATGTGGAAATTTTTGCAGCCAGCAGGTTTGTTGATAACATTTGAGTGTGTGGACAGGCCCCACCCTTTTTGTACTACATTTGAACCGTACCTAAATGATAAACAACCAGTAAACTTGCTGCTCTATGCTGCTTCATGGTCTTATCCCCCCCCTCCTATTATCACCCTCCTACCCCCCCCCCCTAACATCACTCTCTCTTCTTCCCTTCTTTCCTTTTCCGTCCGGTCCAACACCAAAGGTTTTCAAACATGATTGAAATTATGTTCAGGTCTCATATGCCTGCCCAGCTGTTGGACAGGACAAGTTAAAAAAAAAAAAGATTTACATATTAATTACATACAGATGTGCCACCAATCCTCAGCTACTTAAAAATATTTACACTAAATATTTAGACATTTTTTTCTTAACATCAAGACATTCTTTCTAACTAGACCTCTTTCAATTTTAGTAGAAGACCCTTGCTATAAACCACCTCATCCCAGAGAGAGTCAGCCCCTCCACTGCAGTCTCAACTGTAAATGTAACAGGAGTGTTGTTGTGGTGTTTGGGTTTGCAGTTGTGGCTGTAGGGCGTGTAGATCAGGGGTCTCAGACTCGGTTTACCTTGGGGCCACTGAAAGCAGAGTCTGGCTGAGGCTGGACTGGAACCTCAGCACGCATGCACATGTTTGCAGCTCATGGGTTTCTGGGAGCCAATTTGAATAAAAGAAACAATCCAATATTCACAATATTTATGAATGGGCAAAGCAGTAATGTGCATTTTGACTGTATAAATACGTGTAACACTTCATTTCCATTCAGTTGTATTTGTATAGCACCAATTCACAATCAAAATGATCTCAATGGGCTTTGTTCCGGTAATTGTAAAGTAAATATAAAATCAAAAGGATCATGATTACATAGAATTCAATAGGAAAATACCAAACTTAACTAACTAAACAGGCCAAACTAAGCTGGGAATCCCTGCCCTTAGACCAGGGGTGTCAAACATACGGCCCACGGGCCAGATCCGGTTTAGTCCGGCCCACACATGAAAAGTAAAAATCCTAAGGATGTTTAAAAAAGAAATCAAGTTTCTAGTCCATTCCTGTGGCGCGTTATGATTTTTTAAAGAAATAACCGAAATGCGCAATTCCGCAAGGGGGAGCAAAGGAAAAGCAACACAGGTGAAACAACATAACAAACGAAGGAACAAACGAAGGAAAAACGAAACGTAACAGCTCTGCGTCTGGGTAGGCAGTAGTTTGGTTCCCTGTGAGCCTCACCACTGAAGGATGATCAGTATTGACTCCCTAATGACCAAAACGTTGTCAAAAAGAAAAAAAAGGTTGAAGTGAAGTCCTGAGCTTTCCAGGAAAATGGAAAGGGTTTTATTTGTTCACGGAGCTGAATGCAAACCTGCATGCTTCGTATGTCATCAACAGGTTATCCAAGAATATAACATTCAGCACCACTATGAGACTCTCCACAAAAAAAAGTTTCACCATTTGCAGTTAAGAAAAAAGAAGATTTAGCAACTATTAGCTGGACCGATAAATAACCATCTGGATTTACTGCAGCCGTGACGTCAGTGATGGAGCAGTGACACCTAGCTACCTTATTGCAGACAAGTTGGAGCAAACATCCAAATCATTTTCAGATGATGAACATATTGGAAAAATGCTGCAGGCTGCAGAAGTCTTGTGCCCAAAAAGCAGTCGACCTTAAATTTGAGTCTGTCAAGGATTACGATCAGATCCAACATCTCTGATGAAAAATGCGCTGCCATATGAAGGAATCCAGTCATTTATTGTATTTTCAGTCACTATTGATGAAAGCACCAACATCACAGATATGTACAGATTTGCATATTTATTAGAGGTGTGGAAGAGACGTCACGGTGGAGTTTTTGGAGTTGATGGACACAACAAAAACTGATGACATAGTCAGCTCTCTAGTTACTGTGCTGGACAATGTTGGAGTGAACTGGTCACATGGGCCGCCTTTACACTGCAGGTCTTGATCCTCATATCCGATTTTCTGACTATATCCGATTTTTTTGACGACCCGCTTACATCATCTTTTAAAAGTGACCCGTATCTGATTTTAGCATTTACACTATACAATGCTGAAACTGTCAAACGTGGACGTTCTGAGAACTATGTAGCAGCATTTCCGCATTCCGCGGACCTCCTTCAGACTTTTGTGATTGCGGTTGTCATGGAGGCAAGGCGGCGACGGAAGGAGGCGTTGCCTTGGGCGCTCCAGAGGGGATGCACGGGAGAGGAAAAGAAGGGGGGCTGCTCTGCTTTCTCTGAGTTTTGAATCAGGAAGTGTTTGCAGACGTTGTGCTGTCCGAACAGTTTGATCCAAGTGTTGAACCTTTCCTGCGCGATGACTTCTCTTTTCCGACCGTAGTCAGAAACACACGGGAGCTTTCCTCGGGGTTCACTTTTCCGTTCTGAACCCTCAGCCTCCAGAGTGGGCAAAGAAAGACTCCAAAACTTTTGGGCGAGACACCTTATTTTTAATTTTCGGTTCTCCGACAGTCCCCAGCTCCGCGCTCACACCCGCTCTCCTCTCCTTAAGTTACACGCACACACACGCAAGCACGCGCGCGCGCACGCACAAAAACACATACACACTGTCCCCATCATACACGCCCCCCAAAACATAAACGGCTTCTAGCCTGGTCCATAGCAACGGTGTCCCGCTTCATTAGTTACCGTTTGCGTCCGGACCGGGACGGGACCGGACATAACAGCGGTTTCCAACTACGGTCTGAAGCCTGAGGCTAAAAGGTAACACACTGACAGCAAAATCAGCACACAAAAGCACCTTAATAAGTCATGTGATCTCAGTTGGTGGTCTCCTGAGTTGATGTCACTGACGTAAGACTCTCATTTACTGGGGAATATCCGATTTGTCTGCTTACATGGCACACGCAAATGCACGTATCCGATTCATTTCCGATTTATTTCCACATATGAGAGAGGCCTGTATCCGATCTGAGAAAAACGGAATCCATGCACTTTTGTCCTGCTTACACATTCACCGATCATATCCGATCTGTGCCACGTGAGAGGAAAAAATCGGAATTGGGTCACTTGAACCACGCAGTGTAAAAAGGCGGCCATGAAGTAATTTTGGTCACTGATGGCGCCCCATTAAAGGTCAGGAAGAAGGCAGGTGTTGCCAAAAAATTCAGGCAGAAACCAGGAAAAGATTCTTATAATAATGAATGATAATAATAATGGACATTTCATTGTGTTTTGCACACTTGAATGACAGTAAATGTGTTTCTGCTCAGGATTTCAATCCTGATATTGACGGTCTGGTGAAGTTTCAGGAGAGAAAGGAGGTTAACTCCAAACTCTTATGTTCACAAATGTTTGCAAGTTCAATTGTGTAATTTTGTGTTTTGTCATCATTTGGGAATTAACATTTTAGGAAGATGTTATATTTTTTTCTGTAGCCCCTCTTGAATTTATTATCAGGATTGCTTCAGTGTCAGATTTAAAATATTCAGGCTGTATAAAATTGAATAAACCAATATTCTTTTTAAGTAAAATTAATTTTATTTAAGATCCAATGGCCTCTGTGAATGAATGTGTAATAAGAAATGACGAGGCTACCATGTTGGTTGAGGCATGTTTTCCAATTGGGTAAAAAAACAAAAACAAAGCTGTTATTTTGCCTTAACGCTACTGGTCCGGCCCACTTGAGATCAGACGGGTTGAATGTGGCCCACGAACCAAAATGAGTTTGACACCCCTGCCTTAGCCCCTCCTCGGCTGTAAGGAAAACCTCCTAAAAAAACCTATTCCAGAAAGAAAGAAGAAACCTCAGGGGTGTCCACATGAAGGAGGGACCCTCCCCCAGGACAGACAGGCGATGTACCAGAACTCTTGATGTACCAGTTTAATTTAAACATCTTAACAGTGAGACAAATATTATCTGATTACTAACTAGTCTGACAATAAGCCTGTCCAAAGAGGAATGTTTTCAGTCTAACTTTGAATGTAGAAACTGTGTCGACCTCTCTTCCATGAGCTGGGAATTTATTCCATAAAACAGGGGCTTGGTGACCAAAGGCTCTACCTCCAACGTAACATTGGCCTTTTTTCTCTGGACATGATTGTTTACACGGTTTCACAGGACTGCTTGAAACATCATTTCTGCATTTCAAAAGCCGTCCCCGGAGCTCAAACACTGTACTGAACCCACTTTTCTGCTCCTCTGTTCTCCTGGGAGAGAGTTCTCTGGACTCAGGCAGCTCGCTATGACTGGAGTAGCCAGAAGTCCACAAGTGTCTCTATTGGTTTGTTAGGGAGGATGGTGTTAAACGCTGAGCTACAGTCCACAAAGAGCATCCCTGTTAGCTCTCGTCTAGCTCTAGGTGGGACAGAGCATCATGGAGGGCTGTGGTCACAGAGTCATCTGTGGATGTACTGCCTTTTTGGGCAAACTGGTCAGAATCCAGACATGGGCCGCAGTGACATTAATGCAGCCTTTGGCTCCAAGACAGTCTAGACACTTTATTGACTCTATAGACATGGACCGAGAGGTGTTGATATGATCCATTGGTTTGCTGTTCGACATCTGAACTGTGAAATGAGAATCAAATGACAAATTGGAATTTCAGTATTTTTATATATTTAGATTATATTAAATGTAAACTGATGAGATTTATTTAAAGACTCCCAAAGTAAATTTTTGAATGAGAAATGTAGCCACACAGGAAAAAATACTGTAATTATGCTGACATGTGTTGTTCACTTGGAGCCTTTTCCATTGGAGTGAATGGAAACTGACCTGTTTGTAGAACATTCTAGCTGTGACATGACTCTAGTTATTTTGGGTTAAACCCACCAGTACAGACAGAATGGATCTGATTGTTGCTGATTCTCCACAGACTGGACCAGCAGAGCTCAGAGACTCCCAGTGGTCCGTCTGTCCAGCAGCATCAAACACAGCTGGACTCCATCTTTCTGGTCTGTACATGAACAACAACTACTTTCCCATCATTCTGTCCACAGTCGTCTCCATGCTGCACTTTGGACACCAGTGGACTGTCAGAGTGTCCAACATGGAGCTGATGTTTGGCTCCATGACTTCACTCTGATTGGCTCATTCATCTGGAATTCTGTTGCAGCTGTTGGAGGACAACATTGTCACTTTTGTCAAGAAGGAGCTGAAGAAGATCCAGAAGATTCTGAGTCACAGGGAGGTTGAGGAGGAGCTGAAGGATGAAGATGAAGAGCAGAGGAGCAGCAGAGAGTCACTGATGAAGATCACAGTGAACTTCCTGAGGAGAATGAAGCAGGAGGAGCTGGCTGATGGACTGCAGAGCAGTAAGAGGATTTCTCTGAAGGTTTCAGCTGCTGAGAAATGAAGATTTCCTGATGTCTGAACACATGTAACCACAGGGATTCAAACCCTCGTCATTCAGGGCTGCAGAGAGTTGATTTACTGTTTGTTGTCTTCATTCAGGATCTGCTGCAGTTTGTCGACATGAAGTCCAATCTGGTCTGAAGAAGAAGTTCCAGTGTGTGTTTGAGGGGATGGCTAAAGCAGGAAACCCAACCCCTCTGAATGAGATCTACACAGAGCTCTTCATCACAGAGGGAGGAAGAGGAGAGCTGAATGAAGAACATGAGGTCAGACAGATTGAAGCAGCATCCAGGAAAGCAGACAGAGCAGAAACAAGCATCAGACAAGAAGAGCTCTTCCAACTCCCAGCTGGAAGACCAGAACCAATCAGAACCGTGATGACTAAGGGAGTGGCTGGCATCGGGAAAACAGTCTTAACACAGAAGTTCACTCTGGACTGGGCTGAAGGCAAAGCCCACCAGAACCTCCACTTCACATTTCCATTCACTTTTAGAGAGCTGAATGTGCTGAAAGAGGAGAAGTTCAGCTTGGTGGAACTTGTTCATCACTTCTTCCCTGAAACCAAACAAGCAGGAATCTGCAGCTTTGAAGACTTCCAGGTCCTCTTCATCTTTGATGGTCTGGATGAGTGTCGACTTCCTCTGGACTTCCACAAGACTCGGATCCTGAATGACCCTAGAAAGTCCACCTCAGTGGCTGATCTACTGACAAACCTCATCAGGGGGAACCTGCTTCCCTCTGCTCTCCTCTGGATAACCACACGACCTGCAGCAGCCAATCAGATCCCTGCTGAGTGTGTTGACATGGTGACAGAGGTCAGAGGGTTCAATGATCCACAGAAGGAGGAGTACTTCAAGAAGAGGTTCAGAGATGAAGAGCAGGCCAGCAGGATCATCTCCCACATCCAGAGATCCAGAAGCCTCCACATCATGTGCCACATCCCAGTCTTCTGCTGGATCACTGCTACAGTTCTGGAGGATCTGCTGAAGAGCAGAGGAAGAGGAGAGCTGCCCAAGAGCCTGATTGAGATGTACATCCACTTCCTGGTGGTTCAGGCCAAAGTCCAGAAGGTCAAGTATGATGGAGGAGCTGAGATAGATCCTCACTGGAGTCCAGAGAGCAGGGAGATGATGGAGTCTCTGGGAAAACTGGCTTTTGAGCAGCTGCAGAAAGGAAACCTGATCTTCTATGAATCCGACCTGACAGAGTGTGGCATCAATATCAGAGCAGCCTCAGTGTACTCAGGAGTGTTCACACAGGTCTTTATAGAGGAGAGAGGTCTGTACCAGGACAAGGTCTTCTGCTTCATCCATCTGAGTGTTCAGGAGTTTCTGGCTGCTCTTCATGTCCACCGGACCTTCATCACCTCCAAACTCAACCTCATGGAAGAAAAGAAGAAAAAATCCTTAAAGATTCTCAAACTGAAACAAACCAGTCAAGTCCAGTTGTACCAGAGTGCTGTTGAGAAGGCCTTACAGAGTCCAAACGGACACCTGGACTTGTTCGTCCGCTTCCTCCTGGGTCTTTCACTGCAGACCAATCAGAGTCTCCTACGAGGTCTGCTGACTCAGACAGGAAGTAGCTCACAGACCAATCAGGAAACAGTCCAGTTCATCAAGAAGAAGATCAGTCAGGATCTGCCTGCAGAGAAAAGCATCAACCTGTTCCACTGTCTGAATGAACTGAATGATGGTTCTCTAGTGAAGGAGATCCAAAAATTCCTGAGGTCAGGACGTCTCTCCACAGAGAAACTGTCTCCTGCTCAGTGGTCTGCTCTGGTATTCGTCTTACTGTCTTCAGGAGATCTGGAAGAGTTTGACCTGCAGAAATACTCTCCCACAGAGGAGGCTCTTCTGAGGCTGCTGCCAGTGATCAAAGCCTCCAACAAAGCTCTGTAAGAACTCTCAGGAAAATCACCTTCAGTCAACAAATGAATCTGAGTGGAAACATGAAAGATTCAATAACCGCTGTCTGTCTTTGTTTTCTTCAGACTGAGAGAGTGTAATCTGTCAGAGAGAAGCTGTGCAGCTCTGTCCTCAGTTCTCAGCTCACAGTCCTCCAGACTCAGAGTTCTGGACCTGAGTTCCAACAACCTGCAGGATTCAGGAGTGAAGCTGCTGTCTGCTGGACTGGAGAGTCCAGACTGTAAACTGGAGACTCTCAGGTCAGGTTTCATCATATGTTGATTCTCTACAAATTCTGCCTGTTTTTCTCTGTTTCAGCAGAAAGTGTTATGTAGTCATCAGTGCAGAGGAAACAGCAGAGGACTGTTGCATGGAAGTAAAAAGAAAACAACATTCTGCTTGAGTTAAAAATCCAGTTTTTTCCTTATCTAATTACAAATGTTCTGGTATTTTGGACCAGACTAAACAGGAGAACCTAAGTCCAACCAGGTGTTCATATCTGGGAGAAGTTCATGTTGTGTTCTTTGAAAGAAAACATGAATCAATCCCAGAACTGCAGATTTCAATGGACAAACAGTTGCAGCAGATTTCTGACCAACAGAGCAGCAGCTCCTTATGAAGAGATATGAGGAGGTCAAACTGCAGTAGACTGACAGGTCTTTCCCACAGACCTGGTTCTGGTGACTATTCAGAACTGAGCTTGGGTCAGAACCAGTTCATTTATTTCCCTTTAGGTTAGCTTCTAGTTCTCAGTCCTGGTGCTTAAACAGAAAATAAATCTATGCTGTTTTAGAGTGAAGAACCTCTGCTGGTAGTTTATGTTCAAGGCTGGGGGCGGAACTACCTGCCAAAGGAATAGATCAGCTGACCAAGAAACTTAAGAAGATCCTAAAAGATTTCTGGGATTAAAAGTGGGATTTAGGAAGCAGCAGACTCAGTGAACCTCACTAAATGTTATTCTCTGCAATCTCCCAACACACAGCATATCCATTTACACAATGACACATGGAATGACTAGTAACTGACTTGGACCTGTTTTTGTCCACACATAAACACACAGATCACACTTGGGAAACACTTGAACACAGATGAAGAATGAAGAGAAAAATGATTTAATTTTAACCATTGTGAAATAAATAAGTCATTCTGAAAATCAGCAATGTGAAATAAAAACAAAGCTACTTTGGAAAATATTGATTTTGAAATCTGAGGTTCTAAAAAAACAGACTTATAAAAATATTCAACATGGATAAAAATGAATAGTTTAAAATGCTGTTTTAAATAAGGAACTGGTTTTTAAAGCAAAATGAAATATATTTAATAATATAATGGCTAATTTAAAATCAGTGTGCAGGTTTTTCACAAATTCATGATCTCTTTATTTATTTATTTTTAGTGATTAAATGGTTGATTGTGGGATTGTATAGTCATATTTATTTATTTAATTATGAACAGTTTGGTACTCTATCAAGTGAACATGTTGTCTTTTGCACATAATGTGGATTGTCAATGTTTGGTATTTTGTATGTGCAATATTTGTTAGTAAAGTTTATTTAAAGACAGGAAGTTGGAGACAGAGCACATGGTGACTTTTCCCTCCAGAGAGACGGCTTCCAGTTTGTTTGTAGAGACATTTGGACACATTTTGATCAGTAATGAGCTGGGATTGGTAAGTGGAGGTACTGCGGGTGAATAGCTGTTTTCTGGATGGGAAAGGACAGAGCGGGAGTCGGAGTGGAGGCTGTGGAGCTAACGTGCATCACGCTGGTCACATGGAAGCAGCACCATTGGGCCGCCCCTGTTCGAGTACAGTGCCACGAAGGGAACATGTTATCTAGTGGATCTGCTATGTGTGACCCGGCACCATTGACTGTTGGGCCGCCCCCGTTCGAGTACAGCGCCACGAAGGGAACATGATATCTAGTGGATCTGCTATGTGTGACCCGGCACCATTGACTGTTGGGCTGCCCCCGTTCGAGTACAGCGCCACGAAGGGAACATGATATCTAGTGGATCTGCTATGTGTGACCCGGCACCATTGACCGTTGGGCCGCCCCTGTTCGTAGAAACCACTAGGGGAACATACTGTCTGAAAGAGAGAGGGAAAGAAATAAAAGGGGAGCCAACATGAGAATTACTCATACCTGATCTTAGAACGTAAAGCTCACGTCTGCAAAACGCTGTGCAGAACTATAATTTAAACCGCCAAAAAACCCCTATGAGACACTAACTTAACATCCAATCCAATGCTTCCAATGGCGTATTATGACATGCTTAAGTAACATTCATTATTCAAACTTCCATTAATCTAAGAACGAGCTTGAAGGCCATAAACTTCTTCCATTTTTTGGCAACTATTTATACGAGCTTAAGTAACATCCATTATTTCGAAGCTCCCAACGACAGTACTACGAATGAGCTTAATGGCCATAATTTTCTTAATTTGGCATACCAATTATATGCGCTCAAGGAACATCCATTTCGTTGAGGTTCCATCTAAATATTAAGAACGAGCTCAACGGCCATAATTACTATGCTTCATTGGCATACTACAAACATAAATGAGCTTAAGAACCAAATTCGAGCTCCAGCGCATACTATGATACAACTTAGAACCTCCTAAATTTTGAGGCTTCCACCTGGCAAATAATTTTCTTTGAACATCCATAATCCAAGAATTTACATTCATTCTGCTGTTGACATCGATTGATTCAGTCAGAAGTGTCATTGGAACGCAGAGGAGGTCCACCGCCCCTTCACTGTCAGTGCAGCAATAGGTGCGTCGAGCAGTCATCGTTGCAGCACCAGATCAAGGAATGCAGGGGTGACATCATTCGCTGGAAACGGAGAAGCTGACAGGGGAGTAGGGGTTCGCAGGCTCAGGATGCGCTACATAGATAAAGAAAAAAGCAGTATTAGTCTCGGCAAAAAATATATAAAAACCCAGAAACAGATTCGTTTCAAAATGGAATAAAAGTGCTTCTAAAGGACAAATCTGAGAAAGTGAAATTTAGTAGATAGTTAAGGTAAGCACCCATAGTGGATTTATCGCACCATAGAAAGCGCCAGAATCACAAATTCCAACAGTGAAATGATAGTGAAATATAGAACCTGCACGAAATCTTAACACCAATTTTTATATACACCAATGATAAGAGAAGTAACCTTTGACAGATTCAGGGGGACGCACCTTCAGAAGGTCATCAAGGAGCAGGTGATGAGAAGGGTAACCAAGGAGATTTGAGATGAGGAAGGTCAATATCCCACGTAGCAAAGGATTACAGCTCGCTGGATTTGATGCTTTGTATTTGATTTTAGTGGTTCTCAAATTGGTGGACAACAAAGTACAGACTACTGAATTTTTTAATTAGCCAAGGGCGTCTGGATACTGCAAGAGAGAACTTGAGATCCATGAGGGATCATAGGTTTTGATAGTATTTTTAGCTAGACTGAATTCCCAAGGTCCTTAGGGGCGTGACGTCACAGATGACCGTGTCAACCAGGAAGCAGAAGCCTTAGAAGAACAACACGGGGAAAAAAAATTGCATGCCGCTCACCGTAGAAATTCTGATGACCACGGCAGACGAGAAGACCCAGACAGCTCCTGATCGCGCACCACCAACAACCCGAACACCGTGGAAAGCACACCCCCTACAGATGCACGTGACCGCGGCGACACGAACGCGCTTGGCGACGTCATCCGCCCACTGAATCGCAGCAGGAGAGGCAGCTGCGGCGAAACAAAAGCACCACATCAGAAAAATGGAGATCATCCATCCGAAGGATGGGGGGAATACAGCAAGATGCCGAAAGAGAAGGAGACCCGCGGGCACAGAGGACGGCGAAGAATGAGCGCTGAAGGTAAGAAAGAGAATGAACAACTGTGCACCTGGGCTTAAATAGGACGCTGAGCAGGTGAGTTAATTGACTGAACCGCCCTAGGGTAGTAAACTATAAAACACTGCCGAGTGCCTGCCTGAAATATGACAAGTCGCTATTTCAAGTCCTTTCTAATCTATTGCATTTTCAGTCATGGTCATGTTTTTGGGTCCAAATCCAAAAGAAATGAGCAAACAGTGAAAATGTCATCTGTCAGTCTGTCATCAGGGCGGGTCCCACCTGACTGAATGGACCAAGTTCCTGGACCTCCAGCTGCATCACTGCTCCTGAACACACTTTTCTGTCTGATTGCAGGTTGGAGGACTGCAGTTTTTCAGAGATCAGCTGTGAAGTTCTGGTCTCAGCTCTGAAGAAAAACCCGTCTAATCTGACAAAACTGGACCTGAGCTGGAACCAGAACCTGCAGGATTCAGGAGTTCTTCTTCATCTGTGTGGTTTTCTGGAGAGTCCAGACTGCAGACTGCAGACTCTGAGGTCAGTAAAGAAGCTGAACTCCCTGAAGGATGAGAAGAACGGATCAGGTGAAGAACTTTCTGATGTTTCACTGGAAGATTTTCTGTCTACAGTCGTGTTGGAAACAAACTGATGATTGGTTCAGATTTTCTTCATCAATTGAATTGATTGTTCTGATGATTGATAGAAACTGAACTGTTTCAATCAGGATCTTGTAAATCAGGATCTCCAACCTATTTTAGAACACAGATCCATTTCATGTCAGAAAAATGTTCACAGATCGGCCTGTAGAAAGTTCAAGTTGGAGTCCAAAATAGTTTCAGCTTCCAGTTTTCAGAAAACCATTCAAAGGATTCTACATCAAATCTATTTGAAGAAAATAGTTTGAAAAGATCTTTAAATATTGAATCTAGAAGAGACACTTCCTTTGAATGCCACTAGTACAACAAAAACACACAAAGTGTTCTTTGGTCAGTGCATCATTCTGAAAACCAGAAATGACTGCAGATTCATTTACCACTAGAAAAAGTGATGAAGTCCAAATCCACAAGAAAGAACAATTGTCTGTGTAGAGCATCAAGAATGGAAGTGAAAGAAGACTTTCATGTTCTGCACTAGCTTTCTGCTTTTCTGCTGAACTGCAGGAACAAATGGATGGCTGCCCCCAGATTTTTGGCTCTTTGCACTGAGCCACTTCCTCAAACACACAAGCCTCGAAGTCACGTGATGATGGCTGACTGAGGGACGTGTTTTTGTCGTGCTCCCGCTCCCACTTCTACCTTGGATCACTCTTCTCTTTTTTGCCTCAGCTTATTGGATAAACCAGATACATCTAATCCACACCGGTTACCTGACGAGCAGTTTCAATTCAAAAATGTCGAAACAAACGAAAATACAGACGCGGAAAACGATGCTAACACCCTCTGCTAGCACATCGCTAAATGTAGCAGATAACTCGCCTGCGGACAACACTCGGTCTCCACCAAGAAGTATGGAAACATCCGCCTTGATACGGGAAGTCTCTCAAAACTTTTGTGAAATAATGGAGGACAAATTTTCAAAACTCTCCGAAACCTTGGATAGATTCTTGGTGACTCTGGACAGCCACTCTAAGCGTATTACGGAGGCAGAGCAGCGCGTGTCATGCGTGGAGGACACGCTGTCTGTCCTACAAGAAAAAGTCACCAAAACTGAAAAGAAAATCAAAGAACTGGAAGCTGGCATGGTCGAAATGGAAAACCGGAGCAGACGTGACAATATCCGCATCCTAAATCTAAAGGAGGGTACGGAGGGAAACCAACTCTTGCAGTTTTTTGAGTCGTGGCTGCCGACCCTGCTCGGGCTTGACACGAACCCCGCGATCAAGTCCCGCATCAAGATCAACCGTGCGCACCGCGGCTTGGGACCGCGAAATGCACGTCCTCGCCCGGTGATTATTAAACTCCACAACTCGAGGGACAAATCGAGGATACTCACAGCGCTCCGAAAAAAACCCACGCTGGAACACGACGGTCAGCGGATCTACATCCAGCAGGATCTCTCTGCGGCTGTCAGAGAGAAACGCCGGGTGTTCAACGGAGTATGCCAGGCGTTGATCAGTAAAGGGATCCGCTTCAACATGCGCTATCCAGCCACACTGGTGGTGCACCACAACGAATCGGATCACAAGTTTGAAACAAAGAGTGCTGCTGAAGACTTTCTCAACGCATTGGTCTAGATGCTACAGAAGAGGATCCAACAAGTTTGTAAAGCTGTTCTTTTTTTTTTTCTTTTCCTCCTCTTTTTCTCTTGCATTATGTGGTAAATATTCATCCACAACTGAGAAATACTTCAAACTGAAGGAAAAGTAATCTCCTGTCAAGATTATTTCTTTTTAAGTATGTCTTAAATGCCATAGAAATGCTCATGCGCAATTTAACATTTTTATATAACTTTTATTCAATTTATTTTATTATTTATCTATTTTTGAAGTCCTTCACGTTTATAATCTAGATAAGACTTAAAGAGTATTTCTGGTTACTTACCTTATGAGTGATATAAAAATTTTAACACTTAATGTCAAAGGCATCAACCACGTGGTGAAGAGGCGTAAACTACTCTCCATGCTTAAAAAAGATAAGGTGCAGGTAGCACTTCTACAGGAAACCCACCTAACTGACCCAGAACATTTGAAACTCAGACGAGATTGGGTAGGCCAAGTCTTCTTTGCCTCATATACCTCAAAAAGTAGAGGAGTGGCAATACTCATTCACAAACACTTGCCATTCACAATTGATAAAATTGTACAGGACAAAGAGGGACGATTTGTCTTGATCACTGGATTTTTGTATGGGGAACAAATTATGATAGGAAGTGTTTATGCTCCAAATAGCTATGAAAGCTCATTTTACTCAAAATTATTAGCTGAAGTTTCGGCAGTATGTCCTGGCCACATCATACTTGGAGGCGATTTTAATTGTGGCTTAACCCCTATTTTAGATCACAAACCAGCAAAAAAAAGTCCCCCTTCCAAAATCTCTCATGCTACAACAGATTTGTGCACAGCTCTTGGATTATTAGATGCATGGAGGGTCATCAACCCTCAAGGAAAAGATTTTACATTCTTCTCTCATCCTCACCATTCCTTCTCAAGAATTGATTATATCTTTGTCTCCAGACCAATTATGGATCAGACTAAATCATGCTCTATTAACACTTGTCCCCTCTCTGATCACTCTTCTGTCACAGTTGAACTCATGCCCCCTTACTATGACCCACAGGCTAGACAATGGCACCTGAATTTGCTTTTACTTAGCAACCCTGCTTTTATATCATACTTGGAAGCAGAGTGGAAACTTTACATTTCCAAAAATGATACATCTGATACTTCAGCTTCCATCTTATGGGAGGCTGGAAAAGCCTTTATGAGAGGTTCTATTATCTCCTACACAGCAGCGAGGAAAAAAATTGTCTTGTCAAAACAACTAGACTTAGAACAACAAATTAAAAATTTGGACAGAGAGCTCAAAGTGTCTTTTTCTACCACTGCTTTTAAAAAACTGGAAGCTGCCCGATCTGCGCTAGATCATTTACTAACTCAAAAGGCTGAATCTGCTGTATTCTTTGCCAAACATCGTTTATTCACATCTGGTAACAAACCTGGTAGACTACTGGCCCGACTGGCGAGAGGTCGGACTGCCCCTACCATAATATCATCTCTCAAAGACCATACTAATACTCAACATTTCAAATCCAAAAACATTTGTAATATAATGAAAGAATTCTTTCAAAATCTGTACACCTCAGAGTGTCAAAACACATCAATTAAAAGAAAGCATTTCCTGAATGGAGTTGTCCTTCCCTATCTGTCAGAGGAAAAGTGCCGTAATCTGGGTAGACCAATTACTGAGAATGAGGTCATGGAGACCATCAATTCCCTACCCAATGGAAAAGCTCCAGGCCCCGATGGATTCGGTCCCGAATATTATAAAAAAAATGGCTAAATTGGTTGTAGGACCTCTAACGAAGATGTTTGCCGAGTCGGGTATGAGGGGATGTCTTCCACCTACCCTGAATCTGGCCCACATCTCTTTAATTCTAAAAAAAGACAAACCTGCAGATAATTGTGCCTCTTACAGACCAATCAGTTTACTTGGTACTGACATTAAAATACTTGCAAAACTACTCGCCATAAGGCTGGAGTTAGTACTGCCTACTCTAATAAATCCGGATCAGACTGGCTTTATTAAGAATAGATACTCTCATTCTAATGTTCGCAGGTTACTTAATATTATCCACTTTTCCCAATATTCCAGAACTAGAGCCCTGATACTATCGTTAGATGCTGAAAAAGCATTCGACCGTGTTGAGTGGGAGTATCTATTTGATACGCTAGACAAGTTTGGACTGGGTCCAGATTTTATAAATTGGATTCATCTTTTATATAGATCTCCAACTGCCAGGATTCGCGTAAACGGGTCAACATCTGATATCATTCCCCTATCTAGAGGTACTCGCCAGGGATGTCCCCTATCTCCGTTACTATTCGCCCTTGCATTGGAGCCACTGGCAGAAACCATCAGACATCACAAAAATCTGTCTGGTGTCACCTTAGGAAACACTGAGCATAAAATCTCACTCTATGCTGATGACGTCCTTTTGTTTATTACGAACCCGGAGGATTCCATACCTAACCTAATCTCAATTATTAATCAATTTGGTGAGATATCTGGCTATAAAATCAATTTTGAGAAGTCGGAAGCGCTGCCTCTAGGCAACTTTGGAGACCACACCACACTAGTTGACTTCCCATTCAAATGGTCACTCTCCGGTTTTATTTACCTGGGGATTAGAGTATCGACTTCAATTAAGAATCTGTATAAACTAAATTTTACAACTACTGTAAAATCAATCAAAAATGACTTAAATAGATGGTTTGATCTTCCTTTTTCATGCATGGGTAGGATCAGCTTAATTAAAATGAATGCTCTTCCCAGACTCTTATACCCGATGCAAATGCTACCACTTAGGATTAACAGATTGGCTATATTAGATATCCAAAGATCTATATCCCGGTTTATATGGCATGGAAAAAGACCACGACTAAAAATGAGGACTCTACAGTTGCCGGTGAACAAGGGAGGCCAGGCGCTCCCCAACTTCTTATACTACAACTGGGCCTGTCATGCCAGAGTAGTGTATGACTGGCTCAAACATTTCCTCAACCCGGAAGAACCTCATGTGGATGCTTGGAGCTGTGCCCCCCACTCTCTATTAAGTTTGCTTTCAATAAATCTTAACGAGCTCCCAGGAGAGGTTGCAAACAATCTCATCCTTAAAAACACACTCAAAATATGGCGAGACATCACCAAGCAGGCCGGCCAACAAGGCCCCTCACTGGCATTACAGCCTTTGATACATAACAAAGCTTTCCCCCCTGGCTGGGGAGTAAGCATCTTCAATGATTGGCACTCAAAAGGGTTAAAATTTGTGGGTGACTTATTTGATGGAGGAAACATTGCCTCGTTCTCACAAATTCCAATCAATTACGGGATCCCACGCTACCAATTCTTTGGTTTTCTTCAAGCTAGGCATTTTGTGGAATCGTTATGCTCTCTCCCACTAAATCAACCTATCAAAAATCCAATAGAAAGCTTCTTGTTGAACCTTACCTCCTCAGCTATTAACAAGAAGTTCATCTCCCTCTTTTATAGAAAAGTTATTTTATGCGATAACTTTGAAGACTCTAGATCTAAAGGGCTGTGGGAAAACGATCTTGGGATTGACTTAGATGACGGAAGGTGGTACAAGGCCTTTGAATCTGTAAATAAATTATCGTTGTGCAACAGGCTGAGAGAAAACCAGTACAGAATATTACACAGACTACAATGCACCCCTTACCTTTTGCATAAAATCAACCCCCAGGTCTCCAAAATATGCATCAAATGTAAAAAACAGACAGGAACCTACTATCATTGTTTCTGGCTGTGTCCATTAATATCTAAATTCTGGAAAAACGTTGCAAAAGAACTCACCTCAATACTACTCAAAACAATAAAACTAGATCCAGCCCTCTTCCTTCTGAATATATCTTCAAAGAAACCTCCTGTAACTGCTGCAGAGTTGATATTCTTGAAGAAACTCTTGCTCCTGGCGAGACGATGTGTTCTTTTGCAGTGGATCAGGGAGAAACCTCCCACAGTTACCCAATGGTACAAAGAAATGTTTCAGATTTTTCCAATAGAGCATCTTAGTGCCTCCTTAAGGGGGAATGATGATGATTTTTATCGGATCTGGCAACCACTTCTTAACTATCTTCCTGATGACCTTATCGGTCTACTACAAAAGGGATGCTCCTCCTTTGTCTTCTCAAGAAACCGGTGAGGAGAAGTGAAGCAGTTTTGGTCGGATAAAACATAGAGTGTTAAGTAATGTCCATGTGTACGCCTTATCTTTTACATTATTGCAACTTGTGTAACTGACTGAGTTTACCCTGTGCTGACTTGTTCATTGTTTTGTTATGTAAAAATATAATAAAATACTGTTCAAAAAAAAAAAAAACTAAAGAAGAAAATTGTAATGAAGGAAAATTCTTAGAAATTAAACAACAACATAAAGCCACACAAATTCTCCAGCTGCTCCAAAAATTGCAAGAAATGAGGGATAAATTGGACAAGCAACTAATGGAAGACTTGGAAAAAAATACCAGATTTTTGAAACAATCTTATAATGAGGTAAGTCTACAAGCAAGTAAATTATTAGAAAAAGATAAAGAAAACAGAAAGTGGATCAAACATTTCACAAGATTGTAAAGCCCAGATACAAGCCAGTACATAAATTACCCCAAGTAGATTGAAAATAAGTTAATTAATTATTATCCAAGTCTCTTTTTATTTGACCATACAGTAACATATACCATTGTTTTACAACCTTTTTTGAGCCAAGGCACACTTTATCCTTGACAAAAATCCTGCGGCAAACCAGCATCCAAAAATTGAATCGGTTAGTTCAATAGGGGCCCAAGTCCACAATTTTTCCAAATAGAGATATTAACGGTATATGTTCTATGGTCTTCAAGGGAAAAGTTATCTGATTATGTGCAAAAAAAAGTCCCAAGTCCGTTGTAATGTATTGACCATTCTTGACATTTAAAATGCATTAAGTGCAAAATTCCTGAACTTGGGCCTGTCTTGCATGGCTTTTGCTTTACCCCATAGATGGCAGCACTAGTTATCCAATATGGTAGCGCCCCTGTTTAATTCAAGAAGGGCCCAAGTGCAGAGACTTTAGTTTGTTAGTCCTCTGAAATTATAATAGTGAGGTGCTTCAAATTATAGCATTTGTAAGCTCTGAAGTGGTGCTAAATCTGGGTAAAGTATTAATCATTTGGTGTAGCCTCCCTTTAAGCTATGCGATTCAAATCATTTCCTGGAAAAACAAACCTCTTGGACTTGGGCCCCTTTTGAACTAACCGATTCAATTGGAAAAAGGAGAAACCCATAGTCTGTATTGATGTACAGTCCCTCCACAATCTCACGTGCATTTTGTGATAATTGTGGCAGAAAAAGCTGGAAGTTGCAGCTGTTGTTTTTAAAAGATGTAATAAAAGTTGAACTAGTTTTCCGTAACTAAATTATTTGAAATTTTACCCTGGTAGTTGTTTATCCCTCCAGTTTATTAACATGCAATTTTATTTAACCTCACAATATATATGTGTGTTCTTTCTAAATAACGATTTAATTTTTAAATGTTGGTACAAAGACAACTGTAATTTTTTGAACAATAATATGATCACAATATGTTTGATAAAATTTACACAAAAAGACTTACATTTTATTATGTTTTATGTAGAACATGTTAAAGTTTTATTAGTTTTTCTCCGTCGTCCATTCCGCTGTCTTTCTCCTTCGGTATACCGTCAACCTTTTGGACTCCAGCCAACGGGATGGGCACCAGTTCCAACAAAGGGTTGACTCACCTAGGAGTCAGCTGTGGCCACAGTCTCCTGGGGCCCACCACGCTCGCTGAAATCCTCAGGTATGTTGGTATCCGGCTCGGAAGGACCAAATTAATGTTGGGTTCAAACAACCTGCAACATCATAACAATTCAAAAAGGAAAGAAAGACCAACGGACAAAGGTACCTTTACGAGGAGAGCAGACAGAGATCTACCCAGTAAACAATCTCTCTCCACTCTGGCGCAAATTCTGCTGCCCCCTCTTTTAATAAGTTGATTTGGGATGTCCCTAAGTTACACACGCACTGAGCTCTAAGGAGGGGAAACAGATAAAAACACAGCTGCAGCGCTATCAGAAAGCATTTATTACAACATGTCTGTCCTTCCACAGTCTTCTCAAATCATCTCTGGACCTGCAAAGCCGTTTCTCACAGATAAACTAACACAGAGCGTCCTTCGATTCATTTTAGACATAGCTAACACAGGTTCTCAGGAGAATGCTGAAAAGACGCAAAGATAAACATTTTCTCCCAAGGGTGTCACCTCCACCTTCCTGTGAAACAGATTTGGACACACACAGACACTTCTGCAAACATGATTAAATCACCTATACATATATAGCTAGGTGATGCATAAAATAAGCAAATATGAGATAACCTATATACATTATTCCAACATGAAGACATCCACACAGGTGACACTCGTGGGTGAGAATCCTGAAGCAGGACAATAAGGTTAGCGAGGCAACAAGACAAGGTTGGCTAGCTAGAGTAGACTAGAAAAGGCGTAGTCACCATAAGGGGCAACGAACTGGTGTTGAATACTGGAACTGGGTCTCCTTATGAAGAGCAGAGGCTTGATGATGAGAGTGGTCACAGCTGGTGGAGTCAGGAGCAGAGCAGATGGGGAGGGGGAGGAGAACTGACAGAGGCACCATGACAATTCCAATTCCTCCAATTCTACGTAACTTGCTGCCTTTCCACCTTGTCTCCTGCACACACAGTACATCGACCTTCCTTCTCTCCATCATGTCTGCCAGCTCTCTGCCTTTCCCTGTCATTGTGCCAACGTTAATGCAGCAGACTTTAATGGGCATGTTGGTGAGGGCAACAGAGGTGATGAGGAGGTGATGGGCAGGTTTGGTGTGAAGGAAAGGAATCTGGAGGGACAGATGGTGGTGGACTTTGCAAAGAGGATGGAAATGGCTGTAGTCAACACTTACTTCCAGAAGAGAGAGGAACATAGAGTGACATACAGAAGTGGAGGTAGGAGTACTCAGGTGGACTACATCCTGTGTAGACGAGGTCATTTGAGAGAGGTTAATGACTGCAAACAGGTGGTAGGAGAGAGTGTAGCCAGACAGCACCGCATGGTGGTGTGTAAGATGACTCTGGAGGTCAGGAAGAAGAAGAGAGGGAAAACAGAAAAGAAGACCAAGTGGTGGAAGCTACAGAATGAAGAAACTTGTGAGGAATTTAGGCAGAAGTTGAGACAGGTCCTGGGTGGTCAGGATGAGCTTGCAGATGACTGGGAAACTACAGCAGAGATTATAAGGGAAACAGGTAGGAAGATGCTAGGTGTGTCATCTGGAAAGAGGAAAGACGGTAAAGAGACTTGGTGGTGGAATGAGGAAGTACAGGAATGCGTCCAGAGGAAGAGGTTGGCTAAAAGGAAGTGGGATGTAGAAAGGACTGGGGAAGGTAGACAGGAGTACAAGGAAGCGCAGCGTAGAGTGAAGAGAGAGGTGGCAAAGGCCAAACAGAAAGCTTACGATGAGCTATATGACAGGCTAGACACAAAGGAAGGAGAGAAGGACTTGTACAGGCTAGCCAGACAGAGAGACAGAGATGGGAAGGACGTGCAACAGATAAGGGTGATTAAGGACAGAGAGGGAAAGGTGCTAACAACCCAGGAGAGTGTACAGAAAAGATGGAAGGAGTATTTTGAGGAGCTGATGAACGAGGAAAATGACAGGGAAAGAAGGGAGGAAGATGTGGTTGTTGTGGAGCAGGAAGTAGCAGAGATTGGAAAGGATGAGGTTAGGAAGGCTCTGAAAAGGATGAAGAGCGGAAAGGCCGTTGGTCCTGATCACCTACCTGTGGAGGTATGGAAGTGCTTAGGAGAGACAGCAGTGGAATTTCTAACGAGTTTGTTCAATAGGATTCTAGAGAGTGAGAAGATGCCTTAGGAATGGAGGAGAAGCGTTCTGGTCCCGATCTTTAAGAACAAGGGTGACACGCAGAACTGCAGCAACTATAGAGGAATAAAGTTGATGAGCCACACAATGAAGCTGTGGGAAAGAGTAATGGAAGCCAGGCTTAGGAAGAAGGTGATTTGTGAGCAGCAGTATGGTTTCATGCCCCGTAAGAGCACCACTGATGCCATTTTTGCTTTGAGAATGTTGATGGAAAAGTACAGAGATGGTCAGAAGGAGCTGCATTGTCTGTTCTTAGATTTAGAGAAGGCGTATGACAGGGTGCCGAGGGAGGAGCTGTGGTACTGTATGAGGTTGTCTGGAGTGGCAGAGAAGTATGTCAGAGTAGTTCAGGACATGTATGAGAGAAGTATGATGGTGGTGAGATGTGCTGTAGGTCAGACAGAGGAGTTCAAGGTGGAGGTGGGACTACACCAAGGATCAGCTTTGAGTCCTTTTTTGTTTGCTATGCTGATGGACAGGCTGACAGATGAGGTAAGACAGGAATCTCCCTGGACAATGATGTTTGCGGATGACATCGTAATTTGCAGTGAGAGTAGAGAGCAAGGTTATAATAGTTTTGGATTTTTTATCAGTTTTAGTTTTTATTTCGTTTTGAATTTTTGTTTTTAAATTTATTTAGTTTTAATTAGTTTTTAGAGGCAGCTTTACTAGTTTTTATTTTTTGAAATTGCTTCGATTTAGTTTAGTTTTTATTAGTTTTAGTGTTAGTTTTAGTTTTATCTTTTTTTTTTTGTAAATTTGGATATTTGTCAGGTGCATGATTCAAAATCACCAGAATAAGTATTGTATGATAAAAACTAGATCAAAGATACATTTTGAAACACTTATTATTCAGAGGACACAAGGACAACCATCCTTAAATTAAAATACAACAGCCGATAACAGCATTACGTTATCTGCTCTCGCTTCTTTTTCGGGGGAGGGCGGGCGACAGGCTAGCTTGTCTAGGTACTGTTGATTTGCGTTTTTGTGTGCGCTTTTTAAATGTACTTTTTGATTCGTAGGGTTTTTCCCTTTGAGGAGCGTTCCACAAATGTTGTCTCCTGCTTCGACTACAAGGCACTTACTTTAGTTATCGACGCTGTTATAGTCAAAAAAGTCCCAAATAGGCCTCTCCCGCTTTCTCCCAACTTTTAATGCAGCCATCACGCTCATGTAAATGACAACGCTAGCCGGCAGTGTCTGACAGACATCACGTGACGTCACAGACAACGTAATGCCGTGGGGGTCAAATACACAGTAAAACTAGCAGGGTGAAGTAAATAGACTTTATTTCAACCCAAAAGACTTATGTATTAACAAAGACGAAAACGAAGTATTTTTTGGGGTTAATATTAGTTAGTTTCAGTTCGTTTTATACTCACAACAAACAGTTTTAGTTAGTTTTCGTTTTTTTCAAAACTGTCGTTTTTATTTTTATTTCAGTTAACGAAAATGTTTTTTTCAGTTCTAGTTTTAGTTTTTTCGTTCGTTTTCGTTAACTATAATAACCTTGGTAGAGAGCAGGTGGAGGAACAGCTAGAGAGGTGGAGGCTTGCTCTGGAAAGAAGAGGCATGAAGGTCAGTCGTAGTAAGACAGAATACATGTGTCTGAACGAGAGGGATCAAGGTAGAAGCGTTAGGTTACAGGGGGCTGAGGTGAAGAAGGTGCAGGAGTTTAAGTACTTGGGGTCAACAGTTCAGTGTGATGGATAGTGTGGAAAAGAGGTGAAGAGGCGAGTGCAGGCAGGTTGGAGCGGTTGGAGGAAAGTGTCAGGAGTGTTGTGTGACAGAACAGTTTCAGCAAGACTCAAAGGAAAGGTGTACAAGACAGTGGTGAGACCAGCTCTGCTCTATGGGTTAGAGACGGTAGCAGTGACACAGAGACAAGAGGCTGATATGGTGGTAGCGGAGATGAAGATGTTGAGGTTCTCCTTAGGAGTGACCAGGTTAGACAGGATAAGGAACGAGTACATCAGAGGGACGGCTCATGTTGCCTGTGTTAGCGACAAAGTCAGAGAAGCCAGACTGAGATGGTTTGGACATGTTCAGAGGAGGGATAGTGGATATATTGGTAGAAGGATGTTGGAGATGGAGCTGCCTGGCAGGAGGGCAAGAGGACGGCCAAAGAGGAGATATATGGATGTCGTAACAGAGGACATGAAGTTGGCTAATGTTAGGGTAGAAGATGTCCATGACAGAGTGAGGTGGAAAACGATGATTCGCTGTGGCGACCCCTGATGTGAAAAGCCGAAAGAGAAAGAAGAAGAAGAACAGTACAGACGTAATTTGTTGAAAAAACGTTTCTAAAGTGAAACAAATGCTTGAGCCTGTAAAAGGGTTTGTTCTTTTTCAATGTATAATAGAGTATTTAATTGTATAGTAATTGTATTAAAAAAAAAATAAAGGTTTCTACTTCACGAATTTTGCCTATTACTGGTTCTTTTTGGAACGTAACCCCGCGAAAAACAAGGGTTTACTGTACAGAAAAACACTCCAAATATACAAATAAAGCAATATTACAGCCACAGCCGGAACACCAAAGTAACATCTGGAGACTGCAGAGCATCAGTGCCAAATGGGTCTCGTGCTCACGTCTGGATACGACAGAAACAGATGAATCCACAGTAAACTGTCTGGGCACTGAAGTAGATACTGTTTTAATGGTAGCTGTGCAACAGATCCTGTCCGATGACTCAAATTGTTCAAATAGAGGATATGAACCTCCGGTAGTTCCACGGCGATAACTGAGCGAGTCTGTGTTGAGCGGCATACATGACCCACCTTCTGACAGTTTTTTTGACAGCATCCGGACATTCCGGGCTGTTTGCAAGATGTTTATCAGCACCACAGCAGTAGCAGGAAAGTGGTGGAGTCGGAGTAGCAGTAGAATTCCGCACAGCAGGTGCAGGTGTCTTTTGGTGTGGCTTCTGGAACCGCCTCCGAACAGGCGATGGTTTTGCGTGAACAGCTTGAACAGGAGCCATCAGGGTGGAAGTTGAAATGGACCTGGCCTGCTCTGTAGATGCTTTGATTTGAGCGGCCAGTGTAACAGCTTTTTCCAATGTTGAGTCAGCTTCAAGCAGTAATCGTTCACGTATGCGCTGACTACGTACATGTTCAACTAGCTGGTCTTAGATCATTTTATCCTGCTTATCGTCAAAGCCACAAAATCTCAGCTGCAGCTAAATCTCTTAGGCCGGGCACGTACTGCAAGACAGATTCAGTTGGACTCAGTTGGACGCGTTTTCGAAAAAAACATGGCGCTCTGCAACGGCATTCCAATTTGGATTGAAGTGAGCTTTCAAAGTCGCCATGGCATCCTCCCTTGTAGTACCTTGTTCTGGAAGTGTGTAAAACTTTCTGTCCCCAGCGTGTGTGGAGGATGGGCTATCTTTGTCTACTCTGGCCATTCATCACCCGAAGCCACAAGCACCAGCAGGTAATTTCGGAACATTTTCTGCCATGTGTCAAGCGGTATGCTAGGCTCACCCGGGCACGGGAGAAAAGGAGGTGGAGATGGCCTTGCAGCTAAAGCCATTCGTGGTCAAGTAGATCCTCTTCGAATCCTAGTCGGCACCTGTTATGTTGTGAAGTCATGGAGAGCTCACACAGCATATCTTTTAAGATAGACTTTATAAATCCAGTCGTTGCAGAACATGTCGGCAGTATATGCAAAACACTTCCTCCTTTCTCATTCCTTCTTTTCTCTTCCCATCTTACATCGCCCCCTAGTGGCTACATCAGAACACAACAGAAGTGTCTTTTATATCAATGTTTCAACTTAAATGCTGTTTTAATGAACCTGCATTCATTCAAACCATATCAATAAGTTGCTGTGTCATATTGTTGCTCCACATTTGTCTGCAGCTCAGCTTCCTTCCTGCTCTGCTCACATCCCATTATACTCGGATACGATGGCCTTTTTGGTCAAGTTGTTCTGCTCCACACATGGAGCCTATTCAGGAAGCTCAGAGCGAACCTGATCTCAGTCCGATTGTAAATTAACAGAGATAACCTTGAAAGATGGGTCCTGGAGCGGTTCCTGGTCCGGGTGTATTCAGACTGAAAATTCCTTCCGGATTATTGGGGGAAACCAACTCTGATTCACTTTGAGCAGGTCAAATGTATCCAGTTTGAATAAACCCTTAGACTCCATGTAATATGAGATCTGAGGTAAAAGATATGAAACTTATATGCTTCAAGTCAGCTTTATACTCAAATGATCTTAAGTATTTCTTATTTTTATACCTTAAATCTGACGACCATTACCGAACGCAACACAAATCAACACTTCTAATGGGACACCATTTAATTTTTAATTTTTAAAAAACTGTTCACATAAAATTACATCAAAGGGGAATCAAGTTTTCTACATAATCTTGTGTAATAAAAATAAATTAAAAAAATTATTTGGGTTAAAAAAGAAAGTGAACAGCTGCTTAGGACTTGCTGAGCAGAACTCCACTAAAGGTGGTGACGAATCCTTCCCCCCAAACAGCTGTCTTTGCCAAAAGGGTCACAGACACTTCATTTCCCTGCTCCAACTCCAGGAAGACGGCGTTGCCTGCGTTATCTGCAGTATCAGCGTTTGACGGGTGGTCGTGGATTTCAGCAACAACAGTACCATCCTTCTTGAGTTGTAGTTGAATGCGGTCCATTCCTCCACCATGAGCAAAGAAGGTGAAGTAATACAGGCCTTTGACAAGCGCAGTGAAGATCCCTGGGGGAAAAATACTGTCTCAATCTGGAAGCACTCATGGAAACCTGACATTCAAACAACTATTTGACGCTGCAGATATTTCAAACCATGTTTTAAGACATTGAAGATATTTTGCCAGGTTTTAAGTTGTTATTTTTAAACAAACTGGAAATTTTTTATTAAAATGGGTCACAATTCTCTTGCTCCATTTATCTTGACAGCAGAAAAACTTAATTTAAGAATAAAAAAGAACCTCAAGTATCATTGTAGGTTATGGTTCCATTGGATGTTATTTCAAAGTTCAATTTCCGAACTATAAGACGCTACTTTTTCCGTGTGGCTTATTCAGTGATGCGGCTAACTTATAGATTTTATTGGCAGCCGCCGTGTATGTATTCATGGACACAGTGAATGGTATGAATTTTCTAACACCAAGCACAAGTCATTTATTTTTCAACAAACCTCTAACAGCCAAACAGCATGGACCTGACTTCAGGTCTTAGACACTTCAGTCATGGTTCAACAAAACGAAACACGCATGCCCAGCCGCATCCCAGAATCCTTTGGTGCCATTAGACCCAACGTGCACGTGATCGCCGCTACAATACGATGAAGCTTTCAAGTTAAAAGCAATCGTTAAAAGCAGCGTGAAAAAATCCACCATCACCAACGGGTTTGGAAAAGCCGGTCAGCTGCGTGACGGAGAGAACAGCGCATGGAGCGAATTTACCTCTGAGTCATAGTGACTCGGCTAGCTGCACGTAAATATGTGGGAATAATATCAGCCTTTATTTTGTCGGGACACGACAGGAAACACAAATTGACGTGATCGTTTTAACGGTTATTATGTCATGGACTGAGCGGAGTTTTGCATTGAAACGCTCACAGCCTCCGTATGAGCTGGAGACTGCGTGTCGTGTGAGCTGCGGGGCCGATGGCAGTCTGAAGGCTCCCACACGTAACAACGCATCCGCCCCTCATACACAAAACGTACAGTATTAAGTCCGATTGCTCTGCACACGATTTGCTCCGTTCACCGGCGTAATGGGGACGAAGCGCTCCTCCTTGAAGCTGCCCTGGCCAGAGCTGTCGGAGTAGATAGGAAGGGGAGACAAGGAGCGCGCGGAGGCGTCGAGCCATTCTGCAGGCTGCAGCCAGGGGCCTGTTGCACAAAAGTAGAATTAAGACATCCGGGATAAATGACTGAGCTGAGCTCAATGAATCCAAAACATGTGCGTCCCGGCTTAATCGGTTGCACAAAGACCAAGCCAGGATGAGCAGACACGGATTCATCAAGCCAGGTGTAACCAATCCTGGATAGGTGCGCGCTCACGGCTCACTCAAACAGACCCCGCCGAAGATCACAGATAAACTGACTTACCATGGCAACTAGAGCCGCGTACCTTTCCCCGTCGGAAGCACAAATCCTCATGGAGGCATACGAGGAGGTAAAAGATATAATTAAGAAGAAAGGCAACACCGCCACAGTGATAAAGCACACTCAAGATTTTTTTAAATTAAATCACCAGCCAATTAATTTTATGAAAATGTAACTTGTCATTTCAACCAGAGAATGTTATGTTTGTAAATCTTACGTGAATGAATCATGTTGATCGTACATAAAAATAATCCATTTAAAAGTTACTAATTTCAATCATGTTGATCCAACATGATACCATTAAATTGGATACATTGGTAATCGCAAGGAATTGTGGGATTCCATTTTCTTTGTCTATCTGGGCAGATTGGGGTCTAAGTGTGAGTTTTTGTCCATGGGTTTTATTGTCTAGCTGTTTTACTCTGTTTTAACTAGTGATTTAAACTGATATGTTTTATTTCTTTTCTGCACCATGAGTTAGAGTGTGGGAGAGGATGATGACCAAACTCCTTGTGCGGTAAACTGTTCATGTAATTTAAAACACAATTCGTGTTATTTGAACTCCTGTCTTGTGATGTGGGACATTACTGCTTATGTCATGTCTTTGTTGTGGAAATTAAAAGACCCATTGGTTGAAACTTTGGAAAACTTTATCAATGTCAGATGTATAAATAAAATTAAAGCAAAAAATTAAGTAATATCAACATAAATTGTGTTAGGTAGTCTTACAAATTTAAGTTGAATAAACTTAATTTAATGAGGTGTGACCAATTGAAGTGATTCAATTAAGTTGGATCAACTTTTATCTTTTGAGAGTGAGCAACAATATTAATTTAAAGTTGGGTCCAACTGCAGTATTTAGATTGAATCAACTTAAATTTATTAGTTTGAACCTAAGTACATTAAGTAGGACCAATATGATTCATTTTTGTCCACGTAACGCTGTCTAATCATGTGGAAATCATTTCCATAATTTTTTTATGTTCATTCAAAGTGAACGTTTTTTGAGTGTAGTTTACCTGCTTTGTTTTGTCCTTATTCAATAAAGGAACATAATGTTACACATTGTGTTTTCATATTCATATTGAATGTGTATTTGTTTATATGACAGAGTACTTGGGCCCCACTGAGGAAAAAGGATAAAGTCATAAATTTATGAGACTGGTTCTTTCTACAGAAAAGCAACATATTCTTTTTACAGTTTTGATAGTTATGAAAATGTGATACTTCATATTCTGGCACATCAGCATGTCTTCGTTTATGAAACCATACTGAAGGACAATTTCACGAAATGCCCCACATCTGTCATTTTAACAACTATCCTCCTTTAAAACAACTGGTTACAATATTATGACTTGTCTTTTTTTCCCTCTGTGGCCCTAATATTGTATCATTTTATATATAGCCTTATAGTCTATGGGAAACTGTAAATTATCTAATGATAGCAACATCATCTAAAACTCATTATTTATCCAAAATGATTGAAATTAATGATCACAAACGTTTAAATAATGACAGCGGATCTAGTTATATGTGATAACAATGTATAGTGAGCAATGAAATAACTATTGGTTTCCATTTGTGGCGACTGCTGACTGACATTAGGGATGAGATTAAATAGATCCTGGAATTTAGCCTGGTCTGGAGCAGGCTAGCTCCACAGAATAAATCTCCATGGTAATTTATACCATAACATATCCTCCTGCCCCCTATCCAGCTTTAGTGCAACCGGATTGGGGATCAATTGAGCCAGGATCACCAAGATATCCTGGCTTAATCCCTTATCCTACTTTTGTGCAACAGGCCCCAGGGCTTACTCGTCCGCGGAACAACAGTGTTTGTTGTGGAAGGAAACTTCTGACCCACGCGCCGCGAGGAGGCGCGCGTATCGCGCTGAGGCGCGCGCTTTTCAGTCCTCGCTGCTTTATTTTACTAGCGTGTTTTTTAACCATCCCTGTTACTCCCATAACGCTGCCGCGACACAAGCGGAAGGAGAGCTTTACCCGTTCACCCCTCCGTGCACTGCTGATACTTGCTCATTCTTAAACACGTACAACAGAATGGCGAGCCGGGCGTTGGCCCCGCCTTTAGCCCTCTAAGACTCATGGGAAATGGGGGATCGCAGATGTAAATTTCCTCATTATAACTGAGGGATGTAATGTTGATTATATGGTTACTGTTTGTAATTTTATGTATGATACCTAGATTGTCAATAAGTAAAAAAAAAAAAAAACACCATAACTGAGGAACTTGTGAACAGAATAGAGTTCCATGCTGTTTGGCAGATGTAGATATACTCAATTACACGAGCTTGAGGCAAAGCTTCTTAAAGTAATTCAATTTGATGGCTATTATTAAGCTTGTTTTTCCATGTATGCATCCTCTTGTGAAAAATGTTTCTAGATTTTGAACTATATTTTCTTGTACAGTAAAAATATTAACCTGCATGCACAGCTCATTTGTCTTTCACTTTCTAATGAGGCAAGGCAAGTTTATTTGTATAGCACAATTCATACACAAAGTAATTCAAGGTGCTTCACAAAACAGAAAAATGCATTAAAATCACAATACATCATAGAAATAATCAACATAAAATTTACTTTAAAAGAAAAGGAAAAAAAAGATTTAAAAAGAAAGGAAGGAAAGAAAAGTGCAGATAGGACCTTTCAGTCATATACACGGCTAAACAGAAATGTTTTAAGTCTAGATTTGAACATGAACACAGAAGAGGCCTGTCTTACGCCTTCAGGGAGGCTGTTCCAGATTTTGGCTGCAGAATATTGAAACGCTGATTCCCCTTGTTTAGTTCTGACTGTGGGAATCAACAGGAGGCCGGCCCCTGAGGTCCTCAGAGTACGAGATGGTTCATATGGCACTAACATGTCAGAGATGTACTTTGGTGCGTGGCCATGGAGAGACTTGTACACAAGCAGAGCTGCTTTGAAGTCTATTCTTTGAGGTACAGGGAGCCAGTGCAGAGACCTGAGCACAGGACTAATGTGATCATACTTCCTGGTTTTGGTCAGGACTCGAGCAGCAGCATTCTGGATGTACTGAAGCTGTTTTACAGCTCGTTTGGAGAGGCCGGTGAGCAGGCCGTTACAGTAGTCTAACCTACTGGAGACAAATGCATGAATAAGTATCTCCAGGTCTGGCTTTGACATTATGTTTTTGATTTTGGCAATGTTTTTCAGGTGGTAAAATGCCGCTGATGTTACTGACTTGATATGGCTGTTAAAGTTCAGGTCAGAGTCCATGATTACCCCTAGATTTCTGACTTGATTTGAGGGTTTAAGAGACAGAGAATGAAGGTAGCTGCTGACAATTTCTCTTTGTTTCTGTGGGCCAAAAACAATAACTTCGGTCTTGTCTGAGTTTAGCTGGAGAAAGTTGTTCTGCATCCACACGCTGATCTGTTGGAGGCAGTGGTTGAGTGAATCCACCGGCCCATATTCACCTGTTGTCAGTGACACATAGATCTGAGTATCATCTGCATAGTTGTGATAAGATATGTCATTACTGCGTATTAACTGCCCTAGTGGCAGCATGTAGAGGTTGAACAGAAGGGGTCCCAGGATCGATCCCTGGGGCACACCACAATTCAAGCCTATGTAGTCTGAGACACAACTCCCAATTTCAACAAAATATTTCCTGTCTTCTAGATAAGACTTGAGCCAACTTAGGGCAGATCCAGAGATGCCAACCCAGTCTTGGAGTCTGTGCAAAAGGATCCCATGATTAACAGTATCAAAGGCAGCGCTCAGGTCTAGCAGGATTAAGACAGAGACTTTTCCATCATCAGTGTTCAGGCAGATGTCATTGGTTACCTTGATAAGAGCAGTTTCTGTGCTATGATGGGGTCTAAAACCTGACTGGAAAACATCAAACGAATTGTTTAATGAGAGAAAGTCAGTGAGCTGTTGGTAGACAACTTTTTCAAGGACTTTTCCTAAAAATGGCAGATTAGAGATAGGTCTGTAATTATTCAGTACAGTGGGATCAAGACCGCTCTTTTTCAGGAGGGGTTTAATGACTGCAGTTTTTAAGGCCTCTGGAAATATTCCAGATTGAAGAGACATGTTAACTATTTGAGTTATTGATGGCAACACACTGTTCAAGACAGACTTTAGAAATCTAGTGGGTAACACATCAAGGCAGCATGTAGACGAGCTCAGACGGGTGATGGTCTCTTGGACAGTTTGGTCAGTGACAGGTACAAAGTGAGTCAGCTTAGAGTGAGTAGGTGGCCGTTGGATAGTTATATGTGTTGTGGAATGGATGGCTTTTTTAATGCCCTGAACCTTGTCATTGAAAAATACAGCAAACTCATTACATTTAGGTGTACAAACCAGTTCTATTGGTAGCTGGGTTGGAGGGTTAGTTAATCTGTTAACTGTTGTGAACAGGATACGAGAGTTGCTGCTGCAACTTCCAATTATTTCAGAAAAGTACCTTTCCCTTGTTCTGCATAAGATCTGGTTGTAAGTGTACAACTCCGCCTTATATATTCCATAATGAACCTGGAGTTTTGACTTGCGCCACTTTCCCTCGGCTCTGCGGCACTGTTGTTTCTGTGCCCTGACTAGATCATCGTTCCTCCAGGGAGCTTTCTGTCTATGTTTTCTCAATTTAACTTTCATAGGGGCAATGGCATCCAGAACATTCAAGATGCTAGAAGTAACAGAATTCAGCATTTCATCAACATTGGCACCAGAGACGTTTTCAGGGTTTATCATTTCTACAAACTGTGCCCTAGTGCTCTCATTTATTTGTCTCCTTTGGACAACTGCAGGGCCAGGCGGTGGTTTGGGAGCAACAGACAGGTCAAAGAATACACAGAAATGATCAGAGAGGGCAACATCAACCACACTGACATTGTAAATAATAACCCCCCTTGTGATGAGCAGGTCCAGAGTGTGCCCTCTGCTGTGGGTGGGGCAACTCACATGCTGAATTAGACCAAAGGTTTCAAGGACAGCATTGAGCTCTTTTGCATTTCTGTCATTGACATTATCAACATGAACATTAAAATCACCTGTAATGACTAGACCATCAAAGTCTGTGCACACAACTGAGAGCATTTCAGTGAAATCATCAATAAAACTTTGGCTGTGCTGAGGAGGTTTGTACATAACTATGCAGAGTAAGGGAGGAGTTTGTTTTAGCTCAATCTTAAAGGACACATACTCAAATGATGAAAACACACCAAATGATAGTCTGCGGGTTGCAATATTATCTCTAAACAGTGCAGAAACGCCTCCACCCTTTTTATTTTCTCGTATTTCCAATTCATGTTTGTAGTTGGGGGGAGTTGATTCGACTAGAACTATGTTTCCTGTGTTTTTGTCAAGCCATGTTTCAGTTAAAAACATAAAATCAAGATTAAAAGAAGAGATAAGATTATTGATTAAAAATGATTTGTTGCATAAAGATCTGACATTGAGTGCAGCAAGTTTGAGATTAGTTTCCTTGGGACTGGTCAAAACCTTCTTGCAAGGGATGTGAACTAGATTTCTTTGATTGGACAATCTAACTGCCCTTTTTTGCATTCTACGTGGTGCAACCACAGGCATAGCACCAGAAGGAAGCTGTTCATCACAGGGTCCCAGTTTGACATAACCTTTCCTAGGACACTGGGGGCCCGTTTCATCCTAGCTCCGGGGAATAGCACCTCTAGAGGCGCGCAGGAGAGGTTGAGTTGAGGGTAGTTTGGGTGATGGACCGGGAGGAGTGGGAGCTGGACGGGATTTGGGTGAACGACGGAGGGGGGTGTTGGAGGGGGTTTGGATGAAGGCTGTGTTGGAGGGACTTTGGGTGAAGGATGAGGAGGGGGCGCTGGAGGGGTAGGAGAGCTCCTGTGTGGTGTGAGGCTCACAGGTGTTAGGGGAGCCATCTTAATTCCTGACTTAATGAGGCTATCAAAATGGCTAGGTAGGGCCATGGGTGAAAGTGGGGGGGACGAAAAGGAAAGTGATTCTTCACTGGGAGTAGATGTAGCAGGGGGCACCCACAGCTGGTCAGATGGTGGAATTTCTGGGGCCAAATCTGGTGGTTGTTGTTGTGGTTCTGCAGTTGGGTCCCTAGCTGGCGGTAGTTGTTGTGGTGCTGGTGCAGGTGAGTCCTTAGATGGAGGTGGTTGCTGTAATGCTGGTGGAGCTGAGTCCTTAGATGGAGGTGGTTGTGGTGCTGGTGCTGCCGGATCCAAGTCTTTGACCGGTGGTGGTGGAGGTAGTTGTTGTTGCCGTTGTGCTGTGGTTCCTGGGACACTGGCTCGGTCCTTCCTTACTGCCTTTTCAGGGCCTTGGCCTCTATGCCCCAGAGCGCGGAGGAGGTTCTTCACTAACTCTCTTGCTCCACCTCTGTTCAGGTGTGGGCCTCTTCCCATGAATAGGTCCTTTCGCTTCCAGAATGTATTGAAGTTCTCAATGTAATGCAATCCTCTGGAAGCACACTCTCTGGAGAGCCAATTGTTCAGCTGAAACAGACGGCTGAACTTGAGTGACACCCCATCGATGTTAGGAAGAGGTCCGCTGATGAATGCTTCAACCTCTACTTTGTCAATCTCTTCAAATAACTTCATGAAGTCCTTTTTCAAACGTTCGGACTGTTCTTTTCTGATATCGACAGCACCTACATGTATGATTATTCGTTTAACTCCTTGGTACAAGACTTTAGATAAGAGTCCTGTAATCACTGGAACAGTAGAACTTGGGCAACATAAAGTTTGCATTCTTCTGTGGCTGACTCCACTGATAGCGCCATCTCCAAGCAGCAGCGTATCTCTGACCTTGACGTTTGGCACAGATTTTCTTTCTGCCTGTGCTTTGTTGCCAACATTATGACTCCTATTCTGTGGTCCATTTCACTTTGTTCTTTAACATCACATTGTGTTAGGGGTAAAAAATCTGTTTGTGAGCTATATTTCGGATGTTCTGTCATCTTTACGCTTTGGCTTAACACAGAGTTCCTCCGCACAAAGTTTTGGAAAGGACACAACATCACTCAGGTCTATGTCACTGTTATTCTTCTCGTTTGTGGTAAGAGCAGGCTTCTTACCACCCGATGTTACTGGAAGGGTCTTGTGAAGTCCATTTTCAGTTTCCAAAGTAAATATCCTTGTTTGTAGCTCTTTTATTTCTTGTTGGTAGATCCGACAGCGTTCACAGCGGGAGTTTGTTTTTCTTCCTCTTCCGGACATGTCGCTGGCTTGTCAAAAATATTGATTTATATAGGTGGAAGTCACAAAAAGGATGACCAGTCTGATATTCCAGGATGTGTGGAAGAAGTAAAATGATTAAAAATGATTAATTAAATGATTAAAAAGCAAATAAAGCAGGAAGCAGCAGGAGCAGGGAAAAAAGCGTCTGCACTCTTTTGCAGGGGGAGGAGCAATGTGTAATGAGTGGTGATTCAACCTCAAACCACCACACAGGTGATAGTATTTCTTTATTTTTCTTTAAATTAAAACGTTAATTTTTACTTTGTTTACTTAAAATAAATTAACAATTTGAATAATTTGTTTTAAGTGAGAAAAAGTAGTTGATTTACTTTTGTTTGTTTTCTGAGTTTCCATCTCAGGGGGGTATTCCAGGAAGCATGTTAAAACTAGCCTGACTTTAAGCCTGAACTCTGGCTGAAATCCGCCTGAACTCGCTTACTCTGGGTATGTCGGTTCCAAAAGACCGGGTATGAGTTGGCGTAATTGCGCTCGACTTGGTAACCCTGGGTTAATGCTCGTGCACGGAAGGCACATAAAGACATTCTCAATAGATCGCCGATTTCCGGAGTCACCATGGAAACGCGTGGAGAACCAAAGAGAGCGCAATACTTTAGTGAGATGGAGTCAGAGATTAATGACGGCGTAGGAAGATTGTACTTCCATCAAAAAAGTAACACGGCTGCATCATCAAAAGAAAGAGTTTCTGCTTGTAGTAGAAGAACAGACAAAGTAAACGCACGAGTTTCTGACCTCATTTCCATTTTCCTTGTGACGCATATATATATATAACTTATCCAATTTTGCCACCTTAAATGAATTACTTCTATTGGTAACAAATAATTGAGTTAAATTTAATCAACCTAATTTCTTACGTCTATAAAACTCAATAATTGTTTATACAACTCAAATTTATGTATTTATCCAACTAAATGTCATATTACTCCAATTCAATTAATATTTTTTCCATCTTAATTAATTATATTTCTTGATCTCTCATATGTCTAAGTATGAGCCGGCAGATATACTCATTTTTATAACAATAAAAAGGACGGGGAAAAAATGCATGTTGTGCTCAAATTCATTAAAGAATTCTCCGTCTTTGTCATTACCTTACTAATCAATAGGGGTAATATAAACTCATCATTCTCTCCTTCACTCTTACTCATGGTGCAGAGACATAAGCACAGTAGGACAAGATAACTCAGGAAAACATGGCAAAATACAGTAAAACAGCTAAACAACTAAACACATTTGGTCAAAAAGCCACACTTAAACCAAAATCCATCCAGACAGGCAAAGGAAATGGTATCCCACAATCCCTTGTGGTGCCGATCTAACAGCAGCACCAAAGTTACACCTACTTACCGGTAATTGAATTAATTTGAATGAAAGTAAAATAACTGTCTGATAAATACGTGTTATTTTTAAACTGACTTAACAAACAAATAATTTATCTTAACTGAAACAAATAACTAAGTTAGATCAAAGTGAAAAAGTTGAATTTTCCAACATCCATATGTGGTCTTATCACCCTCTCATGGTGGAAAAAGTATTATCTGAGCTTCTTCATCCACTAAATCATCTTCAAATGGACATGCCATGCTGCTTTACTTCTCTGTAAACAAACTAACCTTCAACTAAACCTGCTCCCGACCAGGTTATGTTCAGAGCATGAGTTGCTATGGCAACTTGACCTACCCTGAAACATACCTCAATTTCTGGAACCGAAAACTGAGGTTATCAACTTCCTTAGCCTCAAACTTACAGTGGGAGCTAGCATAACCTGCTTCCTGGAATACCCCCCAGGTGAGCCATCCACAGTATTCAGCAGAGGAGATTGGGAAATTCCACTGGGGAACTGCAGGGGTTGTCAACTCTCCTCATGGACTTTATTTTGCTTATTTAAAGGAAATGATTTAGTAAACTTTTTGTTGAAGACTACTTTTGTATCATATGAATTTTGTTTGGTTTCTGTTTCTGTTTTGTAATCAGATTAATTAGTTTGAATGTTTAATTAGTTAGTTTCCCCTCCCTCATGTGCTTAGTATGGTTTGTCCCTGTCTATAAAGCTTCCCCAGTGTGTCAGTGTAAGGGCTAAGTCTGGTCAGGCCTGTTCAATTTAGTCCCACTTGTTTTGTTTCATTTAGTTATGTTTTCAGTTGGGCCCAAATTACTTAAGTTTTGAAACTATTCTGTTTTTGTACCTTTTTTATCTTCCGTTACAAAGAAAAAAAACAAAAAAAAAAAAAACACCTATTTTTGTCCATTGACTAATTGTGAACCTTCACAGTGATTTTTTTTTTCTCAAGGTTAGTGTTATTTTCCTTTTTTTAGGCTCTCTGTTTTTCAAGAAACAAGTTACAGCTTTGTTTGTTTTGGATCAAAGATTTTTTTGCACAATTCAGTTATGACTGTAGCATCAATGAAACATGAGGTTTGAAGTGGAAAAGTACGTGTCTGCCATAAACAATTAAGTTCATATTAGGACTTCATTATTCTTCATTTGGAAATATAATAATTGTATGCTCAAGATTATTTAAAAAAAGGGGGGGAGTGGGAAGTTTTTGCTTTAAATATTTTTCTTTTACAAATAAAAGACAAAACTACAACTAAACTGTTAATTTAACCAAACCAGCATTGATTCAATTGTGGACCTACCTGTGGCTGGATTATAAGCATACCCAACATTGGTTATCACTGCATTGTAGGTCAGAGTTCTGTCATCCTGGATATTTCCATAGGGCCCTCCTTTAGATGTTCGGGCAGAAAAAGCTACTTTGGGTACATCTAAAAAGAAAAAGAAAAATATAAAATACATCTTAATTAAATGTATTTTTACTTATTCTAAAACACAGAGAATCTTTTATAAAATCTTCATAGTTGTCAGAACATCACCTCTGGCTTCCAAAGCTTCTTTCAAAGCATTGATCTCCTTCAAGACGTTACATGGATCAAAAGGGCATGGCTCAGGAGGTCCAGCAGCAGCATAGTGGGCCACAGTGAGGCCACTGATGAAGGTCAGCAACAGCGTGGTTGAAGTCATGTCGGCTCCTGATGCGCCACACAAGCTCCCTGCCTTTATTCTGGATGATCTGTAAATGGTTACTGTGGGGTGGGGTGTTCTTGATGTTTGCCAGCCCAATCATACAGTTTCGTTTCTGCAAACACAAGCTCTAAATTCAACATTGAGATTACATGCAGACATTTTATGCAATTAAGCTTACGTAATTACATAAAGGCATAGATAGACAAATCATAGTCAATTTAGGAATTTTACTTCCCTACATTTATAAATTAATTATGACACCTTGACTGCACTGCACCTCTGTCAAAGATCTGAATAAATGTTTTTTTTTTATTCTATTTGTTACATCATTGCATTGCATTGCTCCATTTATTTCTATGAAATATTTTATTTAATGCATTAAAGCTGAAAATAGTATACCCGTATCATTGCCAAATGGGGTTTCATGTTTGTCTTTCACTCCTACGAAGTGCAGGTTTGCAGGGACATCAGTTATGTCATCATGTTAATGTTTAGTGAAAGTTTTTGCTTTTTTCTGAAGAAAGTTGTTTAGCTCGTTGTTCCAAATAAGTATGCCAAAGTGGCAAAAATGTGCTCCTGTTTTTTACACCCTTATATATATTTGCTCACACTGTTAATCCGATAATGAAGTGCAGGAGAAATTTGAAGAAGAGTTTTCTGATTTTTTTAGTAATTTAATCGTCAAAATAAAGTCGGGCAATCAATAAGAATACAGAAGGTTGCCCTGGCTTATGTTTGATGTGAATTAACCCTTTAACACGAGAGCTTTAGCTTCACTGTTTACTGTATTTTCCAAAGTCGTGTTTTATTTTCCTAGTTTGGTTAGGGATGCAACTTCTACTCAGGAGTGACTTGAATGTGATTTTTTTTAACATAAATAGGTTCATAAGTCTGTTATTTTTATTTTTAAATTTAACAACCATTAAAGGGCACTGAAGGTGTGTGTATCAGTATTTGCTACTGTCAGCAACGCCGAAGAAGAAGCGCCGTCTAAAACAAACATGGAGGAAAATGTACTTGCTCTCTCCCTGAACTTGTTATGCTTATCTTCTCTGCATTGATACATTATTGTTTTCCTTTTTTTCTTTCTCGGACTACTGCAGGTCAGCAATTCATCAAACTGGGATTCAGAGACACAGAAGCCTTGGTGAAAGGGCCGTCATTCAGACGCAGCTTCTACAAAAGACGGTGAAGCTCACTGTACTGGGAGAGTCTTAGAATGATGTCATGAACGCAGACATAGAGACCAGATTACCGATGCTTTTGTAGAATGTTTCAAAATAGATAAACCTGATCTCTCAATATCATCTGTGTCTTGTGTAAGTTTTGCAGAATTATAAAATGCTTTATGTTAGTTATCTGTTAAGTGCTGCATCAGTCCAAGGCCAACATAGAAAAGATGCTTTCCTCCAGATCAGATCAGAATCAACTGATTCACGGTAATCAAGTGAACAGTTAAAGAGTTATGGTATGTCAAAGATGGTCAAAGATTGGACTGTGAAAGTACCAATGCTACTCAAATCATATTTGTAATAATCAGAAGTGTTACTACATGTGTTCTGCTACATACTAAAACACCTGCTGTTCTACTCTCTGCCATAAAATCATCAGTCTTACCTGAATCTTTTGTGCCTATAAAATCTCTTTTATTTTTGTCTACATTTGTAGATTTCAAATCTCTCTGTGCCTGACTAGTGCCTTGTGCCACGATATAAAGAAAAGGAAGGAGAAAACGTATTGTTAGTGCGAACTGAAGCTTTGGGGGAATAGTAAAGTAGTTTAACCCAGTCGACAAACCCTCTCCCCAGTCCGAATCGGGATAAAACGTTATATAGAAAACTCCACTCGACCCGATCGAAGCCCTTTTCTGCGTCAAGAGAGAGAATGACCTCAGGCATTACAGAACAAGGTGAGGAAATTATTTTAAAAAGGCGTCTGGTATTACACGACGATAGCCTACCCGGCATGAAACCTGTCTGGTCCAAATCTATGATAGTAGACAAAACGCATTGTGGACGGGAAGCCAGAATTTTAGACAGAATTTTAAAGTCAACATTGAGAAGGGAAATAGGTCTGTAACTGCTGCAAAGTAGAGGGTCTTTGTCTTTCTTAAGGAGAAGAGATATTGCGGCTTCTGAGAGAGTGTTTGGAAGGCAGCCGGAGTGAAAGGCTTCATTATACATGACTTTTAAAAAGGGGCTAAGCACGGAGGAAAAGGTTTTGTAATATTCAGTGGTAAAACCATCAGGACCAGGTGCCTTACCACTTTGGAGTGATTTGATGGCTTCAGAGACTTCTGCCGTAGTGATGGGTTTACCTAGAATTTCAGCATCCTCATCAGTGACACGTGGAAAGGTAATTTTATCAAGTGCAAGATCTGGAGAGTGTGGACACTCAGATGTATAAAGAGCCGAGTAGAACTTCGCAAATGTCTCGTTTACACAAACTGGGTCTGTGGTCGTCACACCCGCTGGAGATAATATTGCTGGAATAAGCCTAGAAGATGCCTCAGCCCTTGCCTGGTATGAAAGAAGCTTCCCCGCCTTGTCACCTGATTCATAGAAACGTCTGGGTTTAAGTAGCAGCGTTCTGACCTCCGTGGTAGAGATAAGATCAAGCTCTGTCTGTAGTGCGAGTCGTTTCTTATACATGTCTGGATCAAAACTAGCAGCTAATAAGTGGTCTGTGTTCTTGATGTCGTTCAAAAGTAGATTTGTACGAGCAGACTCCACTTTCCTCTTGTTAGAAATAAAAGAAATTAGTTGACCTCTAATGTACCCCTTAGAGGCCTCCCAGAGATTGCTTCTATTTGTTTCTGGCAGGTCATTAAGTTAAAAAAATAGAGTTAGTTGTGATTGTATAAACTCTTTATAGGATTCCTCAGCTAGGAGGACAGCATTGAACCTCCACTGGTTCAACGGGCGAGGCCGGGAGAGTATGGCCAGATCAAGAGAAACCGGAGAATGGTCTGATATGGCTATACCGTGATAGTCGACAGAAACCAGATTAAACAGAAGTCGTCAATCTAAAAGAAAAAAGTCAATACGAGAAAAGGCGCGATGAACATGAGAGAAGAATGAAAAAGATTTTCCACCTGGGAATTTATGCCTCCATGGGTCAGTAATACCGAACTGTTAAGAGAGAATCGATAGTAAGGATGGCCCGTTTGACACGGGGCTTCGGCGCGCGGTTCACCTTCATGAAACAGAGTGTTTCGGCACAATGTTTCAAAGCGTGTGTCAACCAGCGCAGATCACGTGATTGATGACACGCCAAATGCATCATTCACCTGAACCAGGTTTCAGATCTCAGGTGTGTTTGATCAGAAGGGCGCGCTGTTGTCTATAAATACAGATGAATCCCAAACAACGTTTCCCGACCAGTTCTGTTGTTTCCCATGTATCGTAAGAATCAACGTCATGGCACTCGGTAAAAATCGTTCTGTGGCTTGGGATCATTTCAACTTGATTTTTCCAAATAAGGTAATACACTATTAACGTTATTTTATTAGTAGCCATTGCTGATTATGTCAGTTTTATAGGTATATCTGTCAGTTGAAAGGAATCATTTTTTTTCTTTCCATTTCTTTTTTAGGTGCAATGTTTGATTTGCAAACATGAATTTGCATTTAATGACAGTACATCCTCCATGATGCGACATCTCTGCTCCGTTCATCATGTTGAAACTCCGCAGTCGGCAAATCGAGCCTTCAATCCACCTCATATTGGTAATAAGAATATATCCAACTAATGGCACACTAAGTAAGAACTTAAACAGATAGCTCAGTGGAAAAATCAGTGACTTGAGTATGCTGAGGTTGTGGGTTTGAGGCTCAGCTTCTACAATTATTATTTTTTTTTTTATCTTCATATGTATATTTTGCAGTGTCAAGAAAGCAAGAACTTGATTTTTGCATTGGTGGATATGATTGTAATGGATGCACAACCATTTTCAATTGTTGAAGACAAAGGCTTCAAGGTAAGGTGGCTAATATTATATAGCATTTACATTATTTATGTTTTTGTGTACATAATAAGCTGTATTTTATTTGTCACTATTGGCCTTTTGTAAACCTTTTGGAGCCATCCTACATAATTACTAATAGGAAGGCCTTGAGGACAATGGTGGAGGAGAAGTACAAAGCCAAAAAGGAGAAGGCTTTAGATGTGGTTAGCAGGGCCTCTGCTGTCAGCCTTACAGCAGACATGTGGACATCCATTAACATGGACGCTTACTTGGCTGTAACATGCCATTTTATCACCGAGGAGGTAGGTATCCCCTGCTTTGTGCAATGCTTTGGTTTATGTATCTCAGTTTGATTTTGTTCATTCTAGGTGGAGCTGGCCTCTGTGGTCTTGGGGGTTCTGAAGTTTCCCCAAACCCACACTGCAGCTCACTTGGCTGAGGCCAAAAATCTTCTCATGGAAGAATGGGGAATTAAAGGGAAGGTGCGAGCCAGATCAATAAAGTACAAGATCATTCATCAATATGGCCTCCCACTACCTAATATACATTATTTGTGAACATGTAATCTTTCTTCCAGGTGACAGGCGTGGTTACAGACTGTGCTCCCAACATGGTTGCATGTGCTAATACATTACTAATTCGGCACATAATGTGTTTTGCACATATGCTTAATTTGGTGGTGAAAAAGTCCCTTGCCCAAACCCCTGAACTAGAGGATATCCGAAGTAAGGGGCGTAGGATTGTTGGTCTTTTTAAATCCAGCACAACAGCAAAGGAGAAGCTGTCAGAGATGCAGCGACAGCTGGCCAGGCCAGAGCACAAATTAATACAAGAGGTGAAACATTTTTTTTTATCTAAGATTTTACATGTTTTTGCAGTTGTTTATTGTGTTACTTTCTTCTCTCCTTTAAAACGTGCTTGCTGTCTTATCTTAGGTGGAAACAAGATGGAACAGCACATTTAATATGTTGGAAAGGCTGTCTAAGGAGAGAGAGCCACTGGGGGCAGCTCTGGCCACCCTCCATACGGACCTTTCTCCACTCACCTCAGATGACTACCAGGCCATACACCACTGCTTGAGCGTTCTTTCACAGTTTCAAGAGGCCACAGTTGAGCTTTCGACAGAGAAACGAGTTTCAGCATCCAAAGTCATTCCCATGGTCAAAATGCTGAAACATTACATCTCAAGCAGGTGTGGTCAGATCACACACCCACTTGGTGAAAAACTGGCCAATAACTTGAAGAACAATCTCTATGAGAGGTTTTCAGCTCTGGAGAAGGTCACTTTCTCTGTCAATGGCAACCTTGTTGGACCCAAGGTTTAAAGAGCTGGGGTTCTGCAGCCAAGGCTCCTTCCACACGGCCATAGAGCGACTCACTAAAGAGTGTGCTGCAACAATGCAGGCGCTACTTCCAGAGGCACAGCCATAGTCGCCACCTAGAGAAGGTCCTTCAAGTCAGCAGGAAGATGGTGGTCTCTGGGCCCTGCTGGACAGGCATGTGGGGGTTCAACAGCAGGTGAACAGCACAACTGCCAGTGCAACAGTGGAGGTTCAGAGGTACAGTAAAGATTAGAATCCTCATCATAACTTCTGCTCATTTTAGACTGGTGCATGACAATAGGCTATTAATTTCCTTCTAGGTACTTAAAGGAATCTCACATCCCAAGGACTCAGGACCCACTGAGATACTGGGTTACCCACAAGGTTTTATACCCACATCTCTACAAGCTGGCAATGAAGTTTTTATACACACCAGCTTCATCTGTGCCTTGTGAGAGGATCTTCTCCAAGGCTGGCGAAATCGTCAGCCAAAGACGAAACAGGCTGAAGCCCAGCACAGTGGAGAAAATTCTGTTTTTAAATAAAAATCTATAACATGTATCCCACCCAGTCATGTTAGACCCTGGTTCACAAGCACTCATTCTCACTTTATAGATGGCATTCACAATGTAACACAAGCACTTCTCACAAATCTTCAAACATTGTGTCAGGTACCAGGGGTCAGGGCGGTTAGAATTGTTTTCATTTTCACTTCCGGTTTTATTTTGACAACTTCCGGTTACGTTCCTTGTTATGTTTGCTGTCTTTACTTCTGTGATTTGTCGCACCTGGTTCGCACCTGTTTTCACTTCTCTGTGGTGTATATATTCTGTGTTTGGCCGGTACTTGTCACCGGATCGTTTTGGTTGCTTGCCTTCTTGGTTCTAGTCGTATGATTAAATCCTTCTTACCTACCTTCTGGCATCCCGGGCTTGTGTCCACCTCTCCAGTCCTGACATTACGATCCGGTCAAACTATGGACGCAGCGGGCGCAGATTCTTCCAGAGCGGACTCCGGTAACCAGGAGCAGCTCATCCGTCACCAGGCAGAACAGCTTGAATCCCTGCGTCGAGGAATGATGGAGATGACCGATCGCCAGGAGCGTCAAATGACTGGGCTTTGCAACCGCCTAGACCTCCTAGCCACACAGGTCCAGCAGTCGTCTCCACCTATCACCTCCTCTGTGGTTCCTGTGGCTCCCATCCAGACTCCTCCGGCTCCTGCGGTGCAGCTGGCTCGACCAGAGAGGTTCTCCGGTGACTCCGGGGATTGCAGGGCATTCATTACGCAGTGTGAGCTGCATTTCAAGCTGCACGCCGCTGCCTTCCCGACGGAGCGGTCCAAAGTCGCCCTTCATCATCTCTCATCTCACGGACAGAGCCGGAACGTGGGCCATAGCTAAGTGATAACGGGGAGCTGCTACCTGCGCTTCTCTTCCTGCATTCCTGGAGGCTTTCTCTCAGGTATTTCAGCACACTAAGCCAGGGAGAGAGGCGGCACGCGCCCTTATTCGGCTGAGACAGGGGACTCGGCGAGTGGCGGATTATGCCATAGAGTTCCGCACTCTCGGGACTGAGAGCGATTGGAACCCCGCAGCTCTTACGGACGCATTCCTGGAGGGTCTTTCCGAGGAGATGAAGGATCAGCTCGCGCCGTTGGAGATTCCGTCCTCCTTGGAGCCCCTGATAGCCCTTGCTATCAGGATTGACAATCACCTGCAGGATCGCAGACAGGGGCGTCGGACAGAGGTTCCCCGTTCTGGGTGACGCGCAGAGGATTCATCTTACTCTTCTCATGCTCGTTCTGTCACTTCCACAGACCCCCCGGACGAACCCATGCTTTTGGGACGTGGGCGCCTGTCCCCCGCCGAACGGAAACGCCGGCTGACGGCAAGTGAGTGCCTGTACTGCGGACAGCGGGGTCATATCTGCAGGGATTGCCCAAATGCTTCCGCTCGTCATTAAGAGTGGGTACATTGACAAGCGGAGGCCTAGCGCCCACTTTTTCTAATCCTGCTGCTTGTTTATTAGAAGCTCATGTTATGTTTCAGAATGGGGGAATTCCTGTTCGAGCTTTATTGGACTCTGGGGCAGAGCAGAACCTCATGGATGCCGAGCTGGCCAAACAGGCAGGTTTCTCTACCAAATTACTCCCCCGGCCACTACAAGTCAGTTCTCTTAATGGAGAAATAGTTTCCACTGTTAACCGTGTCACTGAGCCAGTCCACCTTATTATCTCTGGTAATCATCACGAGTTCACCCGGTTTTATTTATTTAAATCCTCTCTCAATCCTGTAGCCCTGAGGTTCCATTGGCTCCTGGCTCATAACCCCACCATTGATTGGCCCACCAACCGCATTACTCGTTGGAGTGAATTTTGCCATAAGACCTGTTTGCGCTCGGCTCGACATCCAGGAGTTGATCCCGCGGTTCCAGTAGGGCAGCCGCCCTCACCTGACCTATCCCGGGTTCCCCCCGAATATCATGACTTGGGGGAGGTTTTTTCTAGGGATCAGGCTCTCTCGCTCCCACCTCACAGGCCCTATGACTGTGCCATTGAACTGCAGCCTGGAGCTCCGCTTCCTAAAAGCCACCTCCATACCCTGTCGAAGCCGGAGAGAGAGACTATGGAGCAGTATGTGGATGACTCCCTTAGGTCGGGTTTGATCAGGCCATCCTCATCACCTGTGGGGGCTGGTTTCTTTTTTGTGGGGAAGAAGGACGGTTCTTTACACCCCTGTATTGATTATTGTGGGTTAAACGCCATTACCATCAAGAACTGTTCTCCTCTTCCCCTAATGAACTCTGCTTTCGAGTCACTGCAGGAGGCCAGGGTGTTCACCAAGTTGGACATTCGGAACGCCTATCACATGATGCGTATCAGGGAGGGTGACGAGTGGAAGACCGCCTTCAACACCCCACTCGGACACCATGAGTACCTAACGCCCCTGCAGTGTTTCAAGGACTGATTAACGACGTGCTCCGGGACTTCATTCATCATTTTGTGTTTGTCTATTTAAACGACATTCTTATTTTTTCTAAAGACCCCAGCGAACATCGGCGGCATGTTCGTCTGGTTCTCCAGCGGCTGTTGGAGAACAAGTTATTTGTAAAGGCGGAGAAATGTAAATTTCACTCCTCTTGTGTGTCCTTTTTTTGGGTTATGTAATAGCAGGAGGGGAGGTTCGGCCCGATCCTGCGAAAGTGAGCGCGGTTGTGAACTGGCCCACCCCTTCCAACTGCAAACAACTGCAGCGGTTTTTAGGGTTTGCCAATTTCTTGCGTCGGTTTATCAGAAATTTTAGTGCAGTTGCTGCACCTCTGACTAGTCTGACCTCCATCTCCACTACGTTTCGGTGGTCTGAGGCTGCAGAGGCTGCCTTCCTTAGACTCAAGCACTTGTTCACCACCGCGCCTGTCCTGATACAATCTGATCCCTCCAACCAGTTTGTCGTAGAGGTTGATGCATCTGATATCGGCGTGGGAGCCGTGTTGTTGCAGCGGTCTGGTAAGGGTAATAAGCTCCATCCGTGCGCCTTTTTCTCCCGCCGGCTTACTCCGGCAGAGACCAACTACGACATAGGGGACAAGGAGATCCTAGCCATTAAGCTGGCTTTGGAGGAATGGCGACATTGGTTGGAGGGGGCGGCTCAGCCGTTCGTGGTCTGGACCGACCACAAGAACCTCTCCTACATCCGGACCGCTAAACGGCTGAACCCCAGGCAGGCAAGGTGGTCATTGTTTTTTACCCGTTTTGATTTTTTTTGTGTAGTACCGCCCTGGCTCCAAGAATGTTAAACCCGTCACCAGACTTCCTGGAGTACCAGGGTCAGGGCGGTTAGAATTGTTTTCATTTTCACTTCCGGTTTTATTTTGACAACTTCCGGTTACGTTCCTTGTTATGTTTGCTGTCTTTACTTCTGTGATTTGTCGCACCTGGTTCGCACCTGTTTTCACTTCTGGCGTCCCGCGCTTGTGTCCACCTCTCCAGTCCTGACACATTGTCTTTGTTTTATTTCCACACTGAAGTATTACAAGGGCAAGGAACTTGGTGAAGTAGATGATATACGTCCTGTCTGCCACCAGATGCCGCTGTTATGTGTGGTTTCTAAGCCCCAAATGCTTCATTCGTTTTTCTTGCACATTTACACCCTTAGAAAAGTGTAACTACAATAATTGTAGCGACTTAAAAAATAGAAATGTAAATAAACACTTAAAGTGAAAAATAGGCGACGAGAGGCAAAATCGGTGGCATCTTTCACTGAAGGAAGATGTTTCCTGGAGCCATCCTCCATCACGACAAATAGCTTAGCTGGGTACCTCAGTGCAGCTTTTGGCCCAGCTGGTAAAGCTTCCTCATTACGTCTTGATACTGGCTGCGCTGCTCCAAAACCTCCGGGCAGTAATCCTCCACGATATATCAATAAAGGTGGGGAGCTCGGACACACACGTCTACTCCATTCGGCAACACCGGAAGTCCCCTGACTTGAGTTTTTTAAACGCGGCATCAGCCTCCGGGTTCCAGGAGTAGACTCTGTTGACAGAGGTGAGTTGGGTGAGTGGGGCAGCAATGCTGCTGTAATTACAGAGAAATCGGCGGTAGAACTTAGCGAACCCTAGGAATTGCTGGAGCTTCTTCCGGGTCGGACGAACTTCCCACTGGGACACTGCCTCAATTTTAGCAGGATCTGGGCGGATATTGCCAGCCTCTATGATGTAGCCAAGAAATGGGATGGTGGACACATGAAACTCACATTTCTCGGCTTTGACATAGAGCTGGTTTTTGAGCAGCCTTTCGAGGACAAGGCGGACATGATGCTCATGCAGTGCGGGATCGGTGGAGTAAACTAAAATGTCGTCCAAGTAAACAAAGACGAACCGATTGAGGAAATCTCTCAAAACGTTGTTAACTAAACGTTGGAAAATAGCTGGGGCGTTGGTAAGACCAAACGGCATAACTAGGTATTCATAATGCCCTAGTGGTGTGTTAAATGCTGTTTTCCACTCGTCCCCTTCACGCATACGCACCAAGTGATAGGCGTTGCGAAGGTCGAGTTTTGAGAAGATCTTTGCCTGTTGGACCGAGTCAAAAACTGAATCAAGTAGCGGAAGAGAATACATGTCCTTGACCGTAATTTGGTTGAGCTCACAGAAATCAATGCAAGGTCTAAGAGTCTTATCCTTCTTCTCCACAAAAAAACCCCCCGCCCCAACAGGAGAAGAAGAAGGACAGATATGACCCAAAGAGAGGGCTTCTTGTATGTAATTTTCCATGGCGTTTTTTTCGGGTCCAGAGAGATTATAGAGCTTCCCCTTGGGAAGTGGGGCTCCATTTAACAGTTCGATGGAGCAGTTGTTAGGGCGATGAGGTGGCAAAGCACTTGCTTTAGATTTAGAAAAAACGGAGCGGAGGTCATGGCAGCAGGCAGGCACGTTAGTGAGATCAATATCATTAACGAGACCCGGATCGGGCAACTTGGTAGTAGGCATGGCGGAGTGTAAACAGTTGGCCATACAATAAGTGCTCCAGTTAAAGACACGAGGAGCGCTCCGGTCAATGAGAGGATTATGAGTTTTGAGCCAAGAAAAACCTAAGATTATGGGCGTTTGAGGACACTGGGTAACAAAAACTGGTGGTATTCACGGTGATTACCGGAGGTAAAAATGAGAATGGGACTAGTGCGCTTAGTTATGCGTGTGAGTTGTTTACCCCCCAAACAAGCAGCATTGATCGGGGAGGAAAGAGTAACCACAGAAAGCGAGAGATCCTGAACGAGGCGTTGGTCGATTAAACTATGTTCAGCTCCGGAATCTACAAGGGCTTGGAGTTCAATAACTTGGTTTCTATTCCTAATTTTGACAGGAAGAAACAGGGACTTAGCACATGAGGTGAGTTCAGAATTTTCCCCCCATGGCCTGTCTTCTAACGGGGGGTTCGGGAGTTTAAACGTGAGTTGCATTTAGAGACAAGATGGCCAGGCTGGCCACAGTAAAAGCATAAACCTTCCTTCCTTCGTCTCTGTCTTTCTTCTGAAGACAGCTAAGCATGACCGATTTGCATGGGTTTGTCATGATGGTTGGAAGATGTTTCTTGGTTGGGAGTTGGGACCAACATAACGGGTGTAACGAGATTAGCCGGTGGTGGCGGAGGCTTACGTTTTTGTTCATTGCGGCGTTCTCGTAATCGGGCATCGAACCTCAGGGCGGCGGAGACTAGCTCTTCAAAAGTGTTGGCTTCCGGCCGAGAACATAGGTGGTCTTTTATTTGATCGTTCAATGACTGATAGAAGATACCTTTAAGAGCGAATCCGGCCAACCAGCTTCAACGGCAAAAATGCGTAAGTCGATGAGATGGTCACTTACCGGGTGGTGACCTTGTTTGAGACTCAGTAACCGCCGGGTGGCTTCTTCCTGCTTTCGTGGCTGGTCAAACACCAGTTTGAACTCCCCAATGAAGCGGTCGAACGGAAGATGAGTAATGGGATGGGCGGCCAGAAAAGCTTGAGCCCACTGAAGTGCTTTGCTGCGGAGAGAGTTCACAATCAGAGATATGCGGCTGTGATCTGCCTGATAGTACCTGGGAACCTGTTGGAAGACTAATTGGTATTGAAGCAGGAACCCTCCGCAGGTTTCAACGTCGCCGTAAAAAGGTTCCGGCTGCAGACGGACAATCTATCTATACCCACAGATCCCCTGGATAGACCTATCGAAGCTACCGGTTTGGGTGGCCAGCACTTATCCCGTATCAATCATTGCACCAAACCCATCCTGCTCGTTTCATCAGGCAATCATCGTGAGTCCATCCGTTTCCTCATCACTCAGTCATCCCACACTCCCATTATACTTGGATTTTCATGGCTCAAGTTACATAACCCGCAGTTTGATTGGTCCCAAGGGACGATCATCAAATTGAGCCCGTACTGTCTTGCTAACTGTTTACTGTCTGCCCTTCCCACTGTAACCTCCCATAGCGCCGAGTGCCCTAGTCATGTCAATCTGTCCAGCATTCCTCGCTGTTATCATGATTTAAAGACCGTTTTCAGCAAAACTAAAGCCAGCGCTCTTCCCCCCCATAGACCATATGACTGCGCTATTAATTTACTGCCGGGCGCCCCTTTGCCCAAGGGCCGTTTGTTTAACCTATCTGATCCCGAGAAAACAGCGATGGAAGAGTACATCCAGGAGGACCTCTCCCTGGGGCACATTCGGCCATCCTCCTCCCCTGTGGGAGCCGGATTCTTTTTTGTGGAGAAAAAGGATAAATCTCTCAGACCGTGGATTGACTACCCCGAACTGAATCAAATCGCCATAATGGATAAATATTCCATGCCTCCACCGTACAGTTTCTCGGCTACATCATCGAGGCTGGCTGTATTCGTCCGGACCCCTCGAAAATTGAGGCCGTCACTAACTGGAACCCTCCGGACAGTCGTAAGAAGCTACAGCAATTCCTAGGCTTTGCCAATGTCTACAGGCGATTCATACGCAACTACAGTAGCACTGCAACACCCCTTACACACCTCACCTCCATCAAACACCCTTTTGTCTGGTCCACCGAAGCACAGCAGGCCTTTGACAAATTAAAGAGTCTCTTTGTATCTGCTCCTATCCTCATCCAGCCGGACCCCTCACGTCATTTCATAGTTGAGGTGGATGCCTCAGACTCCAGGGTAGGAGCAGTTCTCTCCCAGAAGGAGGAAAGCTCTGGCAAGTTGAAACCCTGTGCATTCTTTTCCCGTAAACTGTCCCCCTCAGAACAAAACAACGATTTTGGAAATCGGGAGCTCCTAGCTATCAAGCTAGCGTTGGAAGAGTGGTGTCACTGGTTGGAGGGAGCCGAGCAGCTGTTCATCGTTTGGACGGATCATAAAAACCTGGCCTACCTCCGCTCGGCAAGACTCAACTCCAGGCAAGCTCGTTGTGTCTCTTTTTTGACCGCTTTCATTTCATCATCACTTACAGACCCGGCTCCCGCAACATCAAACCCGACGCCTTCTCCCGGAAATACAGTCCGTCAGAGAACACTCCCTCATCCATCATTCCATCTTCCTGAATCATCGGAAGTGTCACCTGGGACATCAAAACTAAGGTAATCTGAGCCCAGAATGGGGACACTCACCATCCTCCCGTACCCAGGGGTACACTGTTTGTGCCTACCTCCCTCCGTCCAGAAGTTATTGCCTGGGGACACACTTCTCGTATGGCGTGCCATGGTGGGGTTCATTGGACCCTCAATCTCCTTCGCAAGAGGTTCTTCTGGCCGTCAATGGAGAAAGACACATGTGAATACATCTCGGCGTGCACCACCTGTGCCCGATCTAAGACGCCCACATCAGCCCCTGCGGGGGTTACTCCATCCTTTCCCCACGCCTAACCGACCCTGGTCCCATCTGGCTATGGACTTCTGCACGGCCTTGGGGGCCACGGTCAGCCTCACGTCTGGATATCATCCCCAGTCCAATGGCCAAGCGGAGAGAGAGAACCGGGAACTGGAGGCAGCACTCCGCTGCCTGGCGGCACAGAATCAACAGGACTGGTCCCAATACCTCGTGTGGATTGAGTTTACCCATAATACTCATCCCTCCTCTGCTACTGGGATCTCCCCTTTTGAGGCTGCCCTCGGTACTCACCACCTCTGTTTCCGTCACAGGAATTGGACTTGGCAGTGCCTTCCGTCCAACATCACATCCAGCGATGCCAACGCATCTGGACTCAGACGAAGGCCGCTCTCTTCCGCATCAAGGAGACCAACTGCCGCATCGCTAATTGTCGCAGGGTGATGGGACCCGATTACCAACCTGGCCAAAGGGTTTGGCTCTCCACACCCTACATCCCAATTCAAGCTACCTCTAAGAAACTAGCTCCACGATTCATCGGACCATATGTCTTACTCACCACGTCAGTTCTCACCTGTGTTTTCTTCCGGGTTCCAGAATCTGGGTCTTAAATGTTCTGTAGCCATGACAGGTTGTTTGTCTTTCCAGTGTAGAAGGATTAGCCTTCTTGCCAGAAGTGTAGTGAAATCGATTACACTTTTGGATTTACATACACTAAATATCGCAATTGAAGCCTTAGGAGTAATCTGTGTCCCCAATGCATCAGAAAGAAGTTGAAAAATGTTGTACCCCCAATACCGGACAAAACACATGTGATAGTGTACCTGGTACAATTTCACATCAATCACAATTAGACTTAAGGTCTGGTTGGATTTTAGCTAGCTTTACTTTGAACCAATGCAATAAATTATTATAAACAGTTATATAAAAAACCAAACTGAGCAGACATGAACCAAATGAAAGAATTTCTTGAAAAGCTAGACTTGCCAACAATTGGGGAAATACAAAATGAAAAAGTAACTTCCCCAATCACAAAGCTGGAAGTAGAGAATACACAGGGGAGACTCGAAATCTAGATAATCACCCAGTAGTGTTGGCTTACCAACGGAGTGGTATAAAACACTTAGTGAACATCTTGTGACAATTTCATTGAATCACTTAATCATACACTCGAACATGGAGAAAGACCTCCATCATGGAAAGAGTAAGAATGCAGTTTTACAAGCCTGTGATTTGTGAGCCTTAAATGATAAATCCTGGTAAAATTTAATCATAAAAATATTAGTTCTGGTTTTGTTAGAATTAACTTAGGGTGTGTTGGACAGGAAAGGTTAGACTGGAAAAGCCCATAGGTCTTTGATAATCCACAGCTGGTTCTCCAATGGATTGTCACTGTGGTGCAGATCTGATCCTGACATTCTCTAAACATCAGGATCAGACAAAAGAACAAGTAGCAGAACGTAGACAATGTAGAAGAACAAACAAATGTCTATGAAGAATTGAGAGTTGAAAGGCAACAAAAACACACTTCTCCACATTTTGATCCTGAAGAGTTTTTTATGCAAGAGTGTTTTATGCAAGTCTGCATTCACACAGGATTGTCTAAAGGTTGTGCCTCCTCATCCATGAGATCCCGTGTTGTCTCAGACCTTTGATCTCAGCCCAACTAAACACGAGAGTGTGAGTAGAAGAAACATTTTACTGCTGGAAGCAGACTCATATAAATGTATAGTTTTCTATATTAAGTTAGATATGTGATAAATTCTCTTTAATGGCATTTCAAGATTTGACACTTGTAAACTTTTCTCAGTTTGTGTGTTTACAATAAATTAGACTTCTACAAAAAGGGGAAGGTTCATTTCAGTGTGGTTAGTATTTTGCAATCATTTCCCGAAATACTAAGCTGTGTTATCTACAGCAGACTATTTGCAAAGTCAAATCCCAATAAAAACTGAAACGTTGCAACTCAACTTGGCAGATATATCTCTGGAATATAAAAACCTATTGTTTGCACAGACTGTCAAATGTACACTGACCAAAAATATAAACGCAACACTTTTGTTATTGCTCCCATTTTTTATGGTATGAACTCAAAGATGTGAAACATTTTCCACATACACAAAATAACCAGTTTTCTGAAATATTGTTCACAAATCTGTTTAAATCTGTGATAGTGAGCACTTCTCCTTTGACAAGACAATCCATCCCACCTCGCAGGTGTGCCAAATCAAGATGCTGATTAGACAGCATGATTATTGCACAGGTGTGCCTTAGACGGGCCACAAGAAAAGGCCACTCTGAAATCTTCAGTTTTATTTTATTGAGGGGGTCAGGGGACTCAGACAACCAGTCAGTATCTGGTGTGACCACCATTTGCCTCATGAAGTTCGACACATCTCCTTCGCATAGAGTTGATCAGGTTGTCTATTGGGGCCTGTGGAATGTTGGTCCACTCTTTTTCAATGGCTGTGCGAAGTTGCTGGATATTGGCAGGAACTGGAACACGCTGTCGTATACGCCGATACAGAGCATCCCAATCTCAATGGGTGACATGTCCGGTGAGTATGCTGGCCATGCAAGAACTGGGATGTTTTCGGCTTCCAAGAATTGTGTACAGATCCTTGCAAAATGGGCCGTGCATTATCATGCTGCAACATGAGGTGATGTTGTTGGATGTACGGCACATCCAACCGGTCTCACAACCACAGACCACGTGTAACCACACCAACCCAGGACCTCCACATCCAGCATGTTCACCTCCAAGATCGTCTGGGATCAGCCACTCGGACAGCTGTTGAAACAGCTGTGAAATTCATGTCCACCTCATCATTTTTGATGGGTATCAGATTTGCTGTTACTTGTTCAAAATGTGTTCATAAACTAGACGCTCTCGTCGTGTGGGAGGAGCTACCATCACATTCTTAGCCTCGTTGCTTCATGGATGCATTGATTGTATCACTGATTTACAATGCATGGAAGACACAGATGATATTGAGAGATCAGGTTTATCTATTTTGAAACGTTCTACAAAAGCATCTGTAATCACGTCTCCATGTCTGCGTTCATGACATCATTACTGAGACTCTCCCAGTACGGTGAGCTTCACCATGTTTTGCAGAAGCTGCGTCTGAATGACGGCGCTTTCAGCAGGGCTTATGTGTCTCTGAAACCCAGTTTGATGACTTGGTGTCACGCATCAGTCCGAGGAAGAAAAAATAAAAACAATAATGTATCAATGCAGAGAAGAAAACATTCTAAAGTTTAGGGAGAGAGCGAGTAGATTCTCCTCCATGTTTGTTTTGGACGGCGCTTCTTCTGGGGCGTTGCTGACGGTAGCAAATACCTTCAGTGCCCTTTAGTGGTTGTTAGTTTTAAAAATAAAAATAACAGACTTAAGAGTCTCTTCATGTTTTATAAAAAAAATCACATTTAAGTCACCCCTGAGTATGAGTTGCACCCCTAACAAAATTATGAAAAAAAAAACACGACTTTGTAAAATACGGTAAACAGTGGAGCTAAAGCTCTGGTCTTAAAGGGTTAATTCACATCAAACATAAGCCAGGGCAACTTTCTTATTGATTCCCCAACTTTATTTTGACGATTAAATTATCAAAAGAAATCTGAAAACTCTTCTTCAAATTTATCCTGCGATTCATTATCAGAATAACTTTGTAAGCAAATATTTATAAGGGTGTAAAAAAAACAGGAGCACATTTTTGGCACTTTGGCACATTTATTTGGAACAACGAGCTAAACAACTTTCTTCAGAAAACAGATGTCTCTGAACTGCAAACCTGCACTTTGTAAGAGTAAAAGACAAACATGAAATCCCATTTGGCAATGATACACATATCACATTTTCAGCTTGAATGCATTAAATAAAATCTTTCAATAAAGGTCATAGAAACAGATGGAGAAATGCAGATTGTTGAAACAAATAGAATGAAAAAAGCATTTATTCAGATCTTTGACAGAGGTGCAGTGGAGTCAAGGTGTCATAATTGATTTATAAATGTAGAGAAGTAAAATTCCTGAATTGACTATGATTTGTTTATCTATGCCTTTATGTAATTACACAAGTTTAATTGCATAAAATGTCTGCACGTAATCTAAATATTGAATTTAGAGCTTGTGTTTGCAGAAAGGAAGCACCATGATTGGGCTGGCGAACCTCAGGAACCCCCCACCCCACAGTAACCATTAACAGATCATCCAGAATAAAGGCAGGGAGCTCGTGTGGCACATGAGGAGCCGACATGACTTCACCCGCGCTGTTGCTGACCTTCATCAGTGGCCTCACTGTGGCCCACTTTGCTGCTGCTGGACCTCCTGAGCCATGCCCTTTTGATCCATGTAACGTCTTAAAGGAGATCAATGCTTTGAAAGAAGCTTTGGAAGCCAGAGGTGACGTTCTGACAACTGTGAAGATTTTATAAAAGATTTTCTGTGTTTTAGAATAAGTAAAAATATATTTCAGTCAGACAACTCTTGCAGAAGAATATTTATTCACAACATCTTTTGACATTCACAATTTGATTCACAACTTCGTTTTGGCATAAGGCTCCGTTCAATTCCTTGAGAAACTTTTTTTTTCCATACACTTTTGGGTAACAACCCCCGTAACGGAGCCCACAGGTGGAAGCCGGGGAGGATGGAGGGGCAAAGAATGAGCGCTGAAAGTAAGAGAGAATGAACAATCGTACACCTGACTTAAATAGGACGCTAAGCAGGTGGGTTAATTAACTGACCCGCCCTAGGGGATTAACCTGCAATTCTGCCGAGTGTCTGCCCGAAATGCGACGAGTCGCTATTTCAGTCAGACAACTGTTGCAGAAGAATATTTATTCACAACATCTTTAGGTTGACATTCACAATTTGATTCACAACTTCGTTTTGGCATAAGGCTCCGTTCAATTCCTTGAGACACTTATTTTTTCCATACACTTTTGGGTAACAACCCCCAACACCAAGATGATCCAGAAGAAGAAAATGTGAATGTGAATGTATAATCAGTGGGTAAATAAGATGAGGTGTGTTTTCGGCGGCATTCCATTTTCACTTCATTTCATTTCATTTCATTTCATTTCATTTCATTTCATTTCATTTTCCAGTATGACTGCTATGTGTTAACCCGGGACCATTGACCGTTGGGCCGCTCCCGTTCGAGAGCCACTCTACGAAGGGAACATTCTATCTAGTGTATCTGCTATGTGTTTACCCGGCACCATTGACCGTTTGGCCGCTCCCTTCGAGAACCACTCTACGAAGGGAACATTCTATCTAGTGTATCTGCTATGTGTTTACCCGGCACCATTGACCGTTTGGCCGCTCCCTTCGAGAACCACTCTACGAAGGGAACATTCTATCTAGTGAATCTGCTATGTGTTTACCCGGCACCATTGACCGTTGGGCCGCTCCCCTTCACCAGGGGAACATACTACCTGAAGGAAGGGAAAGAATGAAGGGGAGCCAACAAGATTATACAACCTGATTCAATTTTAACACCAATGCAGTTAATCCTTCTCATTCGCGGCTTCCACCTGACTTAACATATTCATCATTCAAACCAGACCTATTTTTTCTTTAAACCGCTAATATTTCATCAGAATTTAACCTAACATATCTCTGAAAGACGGAAGAGGACCACCTTCCCATTGCTTTCAGCGGAAATGATGGCACATGAAGAGCAGCAGTTGTAGCAGCGCCTATTCTCAGGGAGTGCAGGGTGTAAAGGTCTGACGGAAGACCGCAGAACAAGCAGACGTCTTTGCAGCACCAGATCAAGGACTGCGGGGTGACATCGTTCGCCGGAAACGAAGAGCAGACAAGGAAGTAGGGGTTCGTAGGCTCAGGATGCGATGCATAGATAAAGACAAAGCATGATTAGTCTCGGCAAAAGAATATAGAAATAACCCAGAAACCGCTTAGTTATTTTAAATTCTTGATATAAATGGAATAACAGTGCTTTTAAAGAACAGTCCTGAGAAGTGAAATTTAGTTAGTAATTAAGTAAAAGTCCCTTTATGGATTCATTGCATCATAAAACCGCCAGAATCACAAATTCCAGCAAAGAATTGATAGAGAAATATAGAACCTGCAAGAAATCTTAACACCAATTTAATGTAGACTAATGTAAGAGGTGTAACCTTTAACAATTCCAGAGGGACGCACCTTCAGAAGGTCATCGAGGAGCAGGTGATGGAAGGGTAACCAAAGACCAAAAATATTTGTAGATGAGGAAGATCATCATCCCACGTAGCAATCGATCGCAGCTCGGCCGGTTATGACATCAGTGGTCCTCAAATAGGTGGACAACGAAGCACAGACTATTGAAGTTTTAATTAGCCAAGGGCATCTGGATACTGCAAAAAAAAAAAGAAGAACTTCCGATCCACGAGGGATCGTAGGTTTAAGTATTTTAGCTAGACTGAACATTAGCATTTAGAGGCAGAGAATAATGAGCCTCTAAAGGAGATGCCTCTAGCCGAGTGTCATCTGCTAAAACAGGGCAGATAGAAGACTAATGGACACAAGATTTAACTCTTGAACTAAGCTTGAGAGAGTGTAAGTGATAATTTCTCCGGTCAGCTTTAAAATTGCTCATGGTGTTATTAAACACTACCCAGTCAACCGATGACACATAAGATTATCATTTCACATAGAAACAGCCTAAATATAATCTCCATGGCTGAATTCTCTCATAAATTGTACTATGCAAAAATTTAAATAAATAAAATCTCATCTAACTACACGATCCCTTACACACCATTAGAGCTGTGAATTCAGGCAGCCGGACAAACACAAACCACTCTTCATAAATCTTTCCCCCCAAACCAGAAGGTGCAGCCTCAGAAGAACAAGTGGGGGGGGCCTGGAGACACAACAGTCATTACCATAACAAAACCACTCCAAGCACAGAGAGGGAAAGATCGAACGCAAAACACAAAATCCAGAACTGGAACATGTAGCCCAGGATCGAGCTACCCAGAACAAAAACACAAGATGAACAGATTACCGTGGGACCAAAGCCACAGCAAATTTCAGGTGGCCCAATCATTGACAAATCATATTCAACCAAAGAATGAATAAATAATACACTGCACAAAGCTAGAGATGACATAACTGGGAGCGGCAAGCATCAATAAACCATCCAGAACCATAGAAGAAAAATTAAACCGGATGGGTGGAGGACCATCCAGTATAGACAACGTGGAAATACATAATTTTTTTTGTTTTGTTTTGTTTTGTTTTGTTTTTTCCCCACAGAGATTCAAAAGATCAGGGATACAGAGGAAATTTGGCCACCCAGAAATCATCAATAACTCGCTAAAAATGAAGGGGACCCGTCGCCTATAAATATCCATTGCAGGACTTCTGATAATAAAGTTGATATTATCAAGACTGCCACGACAGCTGAAAGGTAAACCGACAAACACGTCGAGCGCCAACTGAATGCCAAGGGACACCACTGAGAGGCATAGAGGCAGAACAGTGAGAACATCGGCAATAACAGTCATCCTCAGCCTTATATCCCGTTCGGAGGAAAATCGTGGAGACACCATAGGCAGACGAAGAAACTTTTATACTAATCCTGAAGGCGCATGGGAAACCAGGCCACTGATGCCCAAAAATGAACTGCGAGGCGCTAACAGGTCCAGATCAAGAACGTCAACCTGAACACTTCCTAGGGGCCACCCTCAGTGGCGGCTTTGAAAACGATGCCCCGGAAGAATCCATCACATAGCCCCCACAAACCTCCAAACCAAACCAGAGAGAGAATAACAAATTAACTGTCCAGCCGAGAAAACAAGGCCGCGACGAGACTGACACACTCACCAGTGCGGCCGACGCAAGTCCCTGAATCCAGGGCAGGACCCACTGTGGTACACAGAGCGGGGAAAAAAACAGGCGTAGCAGAACCAGATGCAGAACGGGCGGGGGCAACGAACGAGGATCGCCGAGTGAATAAAATGAGCCATAGACACTGCATAAGAGAGACCAGTCATAGGAAAAATGTCCACAGAGCAGAGACTGGTCCAAGAGACACTGATTCACATTCTGACCAACCAGCAGCTACAACAACAACGAAGAAAATAAGCAGAGGAACCGCCATAATAATAAAGCCAGCATCGAATTAAAGATAATTAAGATTTTACACTCAAAAAAACAAAACAGCCACAGAAAAAATGCTAAAATCCACAACAAATTCAGCCAGCATGAGAAACCTGTCCAAACGAGGACCACCAGCCTTCACAACCACGGAAAAGATCCCACGACCCCTGAAACGACAACCAGAGACGCAGAACTATGTAGCAGAAAAGGAATCAGAAGTGCATCATGATGGACCATGAGACAAGACTACAATTCCCAGGATCCTTAGGGGCGTGACGTCACCCAAATTACAAGGCTTTGGTCCTTGTAATTTGGGTTTGGTGGTTTTTGTATAGTTTTGAGTTTTTTCATTGTAAAAAACTTTCCAGCTTAATTTCAGCCTGGGTCTCGTGAGAGTTTTTGAGGGGTTGGTGAATTTACTTTTTTCTTTTCCTTTATACCTTTACGTTTCACCCATTTACAAACCCCTAGACAGGGGTGTAACAATTGGTGACATACTCTTGCTGTCCTACACCTGTACTGGGATGTCTGCCTGTAACTGTGTCATGACAGTGGACTGTTATGCAACTAAGCTGTTTGTTGTGGACAGTGGTACCATTTTACTAGGCATGGATCTTATCAAAGGACTGGGACTGCGTTTTACTGGGACTTCTGTTGAGGTTGCCTGCCCAAATTAACTACCTGTCCCGAAATCGCTAAAAAGTGCAAGCTGGGGTTATAGAAAGGATTTATGCATTTCCATGGGTTTCCCCCATTGTTGTCATTCAAAAGAAGTCAGGTAACATCAGGATGTGTGTGGACTTGCGAGATCCAAAAAATCTGTTGTCATAGATAGCTATCCACTTCCACACATTGATAAAATGCTGTCCAAACTCATAGATGCTGCTGTTTTCTCTACTCTTGATTTAGAGTCTGCTTATTTTCAGCCACATTTGCATGAAGAAAGCAGAGACCTGACTGCCTTTATCACCCATGATGGTTTGTTCAGATTTTGCAGAGTGCCATACAGGTTGGCTCCAGTGCCATCTGCTTTTCAGAAAATGCTAGCTACAGTGTTGGCTGGGATACCAAATGATGCTCACTATCTAGATGACATAATTCTGTGAGGTTCAGCTCAAAGTGAGCATGATACTGGTCTTGCTGCAGTGCTGCAACGGTTAAAAGAGGCAGGGTTACAGCTGAACCAGTCAAATGTCAGTTTAAGATTCAAGATTCAAAGGGTTTATTATCATATGCACAGTAAAGGAACGGTTTCCTTGCACAATGAAATTCTTTCTTTGCTGTCTGCTCCAAATGCCAAAAGTATAGAGGAAACAAAACAATTCACTCACATCATACACACAAAAACACAAGATGTCGAGTGGCAGTTCTAAAAGTGCAAATGTGCAAAAGTCACAATGACAATAGCAACAATTAGGACGAGCAAAGGTGCAGTTTGTTTTTCCAGACTCCAGTCAGCTGTTAAGGAGTCTGATGGCAGAGGGAAAGAAAGAGTTCCTAAATCTGGTGGTCCTGTACTTCACACTCCTGAACCTCCGTCCTGAGGGGAGGAGAGTGAACAGTCCTCGTTGCGGGTGGGTGGGGTCCTTGATGATGGAGGCAGCTCTCCTGCAGACCCTGCGTTTGTAGATGCTCTTCAGCGAGGGAAGAGGAGTCCTGGTGATCTTGGAGGCAGTCTTTACCACTCTCTGCAGGCATTTGCGGTCCGCAGCGGTAGAGCTGCCGTACCACACTGTGATGCAGCTGGTCAGGATGGACTCAACCATGCAGCTGTAGAAGTTGCTGAGGATCTTTGGGGACATGCCGAACCTCCTCAGCCTCCTCAGAAAGTACAGCCGCTGATGAGCTTTCTTCACCAGCTGTGATGTGTTTAGTGTCCAGGTGAGGTCCTGGCTGAGGTGGACCCCCAGATATCTGAAGCTACTCACTCTCTCCACTTCCAGACCCCGGATAAGAAGCGGCTGATGAGGGTTCCTCCTCTCCTTCCTCATGTCCACTATCATCTCCTTTGTCTTGTCTGTGTTGAGGGTGAGGTTGTTGTCCCCACACCATGTCACCAGACTGGCCACCTCCCTCCTGTAGGAAGCTTCGTCCCCGCCAGTGATGCGTCTTATCACAGCGGTGTCGTCAGCGAACTTCAGGATGATGTTGTCCTTGTGAGAGGCCACATAGTCGTGGGTGAGCAGGGTGTAGAGGATCGGGCTGAGAACACAGCCCTGTGGTGTGCCAGTGTTTGTGATGACGCTGGCTGAAGTCCTGTTCCCTATTCTGACAGACTGAGGCCTGCCAGTCAGAAAGTCCAGGAGCCAGTCACAGATGGTGGGGTGCATTCCAAGGGAGAACAGTTTCTGGGTGAGCTTGTGGGGAACGACCGTGTTGAAAGCAGAACTGTAGTCAATAAAGAGTATCCTGATGTAGGAGTCTTTATTCTCCAGGTTTGAGAGGGAGGTGTGCAGTGCTACAGCGATGGCGTCCGAGGTGGACCTGTTGGGCCGGTATGCATACTGCAGGGGGTCTAGTGTGTCTGGGATGCTGCTCTGGATGTGGGTCACCATCACTCTCTCAAAGCACTTCACAATGATCGGAGTGAGTGCTACTGGTCAGTAGTCAGGACAGGACAGGTTGAATATGGAGGTGAGAATGTCTGTCAGCTCGTTAGCACATGCTCTGAGGGCTCGTCCAGGAATGTTGTCCGGACCTGTTGCCTTGCGGGTGTTGATCCTCCTCAGGGCTTTGTTTACCTGGGCTGATGAGACGACTGGTGGGGGTGAGGGGGGTGTAATTGTCCAAGAGCATAATGGTCCCTCCGTGTGGGGGGTTGACGTCTCAAAGCGGGTGTAGAATGCATTGAGCTCGTCGGGCAGGCTGTCTGAAGCACTGATGGTGCTGGTGCTGCTTCTGTAGTCCGTGAGATATCTTTGTCGTAGCCTTGATGCACCTTTGCCTGCAACAGCCTGTGGGCGTGATTTTCACATCATTGTCCATCGTATAATCTTCTGAATATGCAAATGCAGGGTTTTTATACCAAGCCCATTTTCCTACACCTCGGTGTACGGACTTTGAATGCATCCTGTCCATCTGTCTGTATCCCTCGTACAACCTGTCTGTGCTGCTTGTACGAAGTAAACTTCCACAAATGATAAGTATCTGTCTCTGAGTAATTATTCATTCGTTTCTGTGTGCAGGGAACTTAAACCTTCCTTTTTAGAGTCCTATTTAGAACACAATCAAAGACATTGCTTCCATTTCACTCCAGTTTAATTTAAATAAGAGTCAACATACCTTAAATTATACTCCAAATGAAACTAGTCTACATGGGAGGCAAGCATCTAACATAGAAGGGCTTCATCTGATTGGTCAAATGCATATATGGATTTGTTTGATTCACTTAATACTTCCAACTGCCATAAGAGTGTTTTTATCATGATTTCAAAGAACCTAGACAGACCCACATGTCATGGCGTCAGAGACGTAGCAGACCCAGTAGCTGAAACCCAGAAGCAAACTCGGACCAGGAAGTCTTGGAATGAATTTATTTTCTGAGATCCAAGGATATAACAGAGTTTCTTGCAGATAAAGGTAAGTTGATCTCGATGAATACCGCTGACGTCAGAGTCGGAGTCTTGAAGCGGATTGGCAGCAATGGTTTGCGAGCGTGGAGGTAGTCTTGAGGCGGCTGCTACCAGCAAGGACGGAGCGTGGCGCTGAGGACAGCGAGACCGGAGCGGAGCGAGACGTGGAGCTCTTGGCGAGGAGGAACCAGCGAGACCCGTGGAGTGAAACCTGAAGGTGAGTGACAAGGCGAGGTAAGTAGGCAGCCAGACATGAAGTACTTAACTTGACTAAGAGGCCAGACATAAGCACTGGAGACTGTAATGAACTGGCGATGAATGCTGGGGTGGATCTCCTTAAAAAGGCCAGCAGGTGATGAGGTGATGATGGGCAGCTGGTTCCAATCAGAGAGAGCAGGGAGGGGAGAGGTAGGCTACCAGAGCCACCCCCCTCAACGACCGCCTCCAGTACCCGGGTACCCGAGTGACGCTTCGAACGGAGACATACCAGTGGCGGCTCCGCTGCCAAACACAGGCGCCCGCCTACCACCAGAGGCAAGGTGGGGTTCAGTGTCTTGCCCAATGACACTTCGACTCATGGGCGTGCAAGGCGGGAATTGAACCTGCAACCTTACGATCGTGGGTCGACCGCCCTACCGCTGCACCACGGCCGCCCCATTGATCTAGGAGAACAGATAGCTCTGGAGGCGAAACCCAGGTAAACACTCGTGGTGAATATTTTCTGTAAGCAAGGGTTAAGGAAATATTAGTGGGAGGCTGTTCCACAGGCGAGGTCCGTAAAAACTGAACGAGGCCTTGCCGTATGTTTTAGTTCTAACTTTTGGAATAACCAAAAGGCCGGAATCAGAGGACCTCAGGGTCAGCGAGGGCTCATACTTTAAAGTCATCTCAGATAAATATGAAGGCCCGAGACCATAAAAACATTTATAAACCAATAAAAGAACTTTAAAATCAATTCTGAATTGCACAGGGAGCCAATACAGCGATTTTAAAATCGGTGTAATGTGTTCCCGCCCCCTGGTCCTTGTCAATACGCGTGCTGCTGAATTTTGCAGCAGTCGAAGGTTTGCTATCCTTGTTCTGGGAAGACCAGAGAGCAGGGCATTACAGTAATCTGGTCTGCTAGTAATAAAAGAATGCATTAGCACCTCTGTGCTGGCAAGAGAGAGAAATGGGCGGACTCTGGCTATATTTTTAAGATGATAAAATCCTGTTTTCTTGAAATTTTTAATTTGTGGGATAAAATTCATCTCAGAGTCAAAAATGACACCCAGGTTTCTCACACACTTAGAAGTTTTATAATTTTTTAGTTTAGTCTCTCTTGTCCTCAGAAACCTCCATTTTGTCCTGGTTTAGCTGTAGGAAGTTCTCTGCCATCCATGACTTAATGTCTAAAACGCATTTTAAGAGTGTTTTGACCGACTCTTCGTCATCAGGAGACACAGCGATGTAGAGTTGAGTGTCATCAGCGTAGCTATGAAAAAAAATGCCATGCCTCCTGATGACGTCCCCCAGTGGCAGCATGTATAGACTAAAAAGTAGTGGGCCTAAAACTGAACCTTGGGGGACCCCACAGTTCCTCCTTTGAGGAGCAAGTATCCATAATTACGTAAAATCTTCGATCTGTGAGATAGGAATAAAACCACTTTAGTACAGTACCAGAGATGGCCAAACCTCTCAGCCTGTTGAGTAAAATACTGTGATCTACTGTGTCGAATGCAGCACTGAGATCCAGTAGTACCAGAACTGAGAGTTTCTGACAGTCCAGATTACATCTAATATCATTTACTATTTTAACAAGGGCCGTCTCTGTGCTGTGGTTTGTCCTAAAACCAGACTGATATTTTTCAAAGATGTTATTTCTATTTAAAAAGTCATTAAATTGGATTAAAACAGTTTTTTCAATCATTTTACTTATAACCTACTCTTCTTCAGAAGAGGCCTCACCACTGCGTTTTTAAAGGCAGCAGGGAAGACACCCGTCTGAAGAGAGTACATTTAAAAACTCAAACTCAAAGACGTCATTAAATGTTTTCAACAACGATGTGGGGATTGGGTCTAAAAGGCAGGTGGTTGGCTTTAACTGGGAGAAAACCTGACCAAGTGCCACAGCATCAACCAGGACAAAACTTTTCAGTGTTTCCTCTGATAAATGCAATGCTATAGCTTGATTTAAAACAACACCTTTTTGAGTGAAGAGACTAGATCTAATAGCATTGATTTTACTCCTGAGGCTGCTATGGAGGATTTTGGAGAGTCTCTTTTAGTTAAACTGTCTATTGTTTAAAGAGAATTTAGCGGGGAGCCAGTTTCCGGGAGGTAGCCTGGATGGGGATGTTCTGCGACGAAAGCCATACCCTTGGACCAAGCTGGTACAGGGGTCCCACCACCCTGTGGCGATTGGCAATATCGCACTTGCTCTCCTTGGTGCGGAGGAGAGCGGTCCTGGGGCCTCATTTATAAACGTTGAGTACGCACAAAAGAAGGCGTACGCCACTCTCTACGCAATAATTGATATTAATAAAAAGCAAACTTGACGGGAAAATGTGCGGTCCTTCACGCAAGCTCTGACCCAGGCGTACGCACAAAAACGGGTGAAATGAGAAATGGCGACACCGTCGGCAGATGGAAGAAACACGTGAAAGTGAAAATGACAATACTGCCTCTCAAAAATAACATGAAGACTTCACAAAGCAAGTCTTAAAATTAACAGCCTACACGAACACCCGTTTGATCGATCAGCAGTGAAACAAACAAAAAAGCAAACGAAAATTACAACAGAAATTCAAATGAACACATATTTGCAAAAGGAAATGTAAAACATGTTCTGCAATAGTGGCATGTTGTGCAATTCATCCTCATAAATAACATACTTAACAGAACAAAATAATGTACAAAACTGATATTCTCGTCAATGTGTCCATCTGGTGGAGCAGATGTAGGTGCAATTGGATGGATGGATGGATGGATGGATAGATGGATGGATAGATGGATAGATGGATAGATGGATAGATGGATAGATAGATAGATAGATAGATAGATAGATAGATAGATAGATAGATAGATAGATAGATAGATAGATGTATTTATTGTCCACTGGGAAAAGTTGTTTTCATAGTAAAACATTTCTTCATAAGCTACGGAATTATGGTATTCATGCATATGCCTTTAGTTTTTTTTTATAAAACAATGTATGGCGTATGTCTCAACCATTCAGTAAACAACAAGAAATTACATTACAATCAATCAATTATTACCGACATCTGTAGTTTGTCAGATGCAATTAAATGGATGGAAATAAAATGCCCCATCACAATGCGTAATGACGCACAATGGCTGATATTGCGCTCTTAGAAGATGTGGCAAATGGAAGAATTCGGAGTGAACGCATCTTTAGACAGCAAGAAGACTTGCTGGCAAACGAGGACGAGTGGCTTATGAGCTGGTTCCGACTTCCTCGAGCCGTCCTGTTGGACCTCTGTGGGCTTTTGGGCCCGGCGTTACAGAGGGGCACTCGGAGGAATCATGCCGTGCCTCGACTTTGATGTCCGACCTTTTATTCTTTATTTTTCGGCCATGGTCCGAGGTTGTGAGGCTACAGCATTTACGGCGTCTGCCACCGTTTGCCACTCAAGTACCTTTTTGGCAATAGTAATGCCCACACTGTGCCCTCCAAACAACATTTTTCTCCTCTTTTCCACCTCGCCAACGATAACTTCTGTTACGTGTTTGCCATGATTTCTCAATCAATGAATATTAACTTGTGGGCGTTTCACGGACTATTTATAGGGCAACTATGGGCGTGTCATGAAGCCGCAAAAGCTGTGCTACATTTAGGATTGATTGTGATTTATTAAGGGAAACATCCGTAGGATGTGCGCGCGCACGGTTATATAAATCCGAATATTTCTGTGCGTACGCACGTCCTATGTTTCATCCGTACGCCACTTCTGACGCAAATCCTATGCACAGTAAGTTTTATAAATGAGGCCCCAGGTCTGGTGGCAAATTTCTCTGCACCGTTGGAGGTGGAGCTGGACAGAGGGCACTGCCAGATCAAGTTCCTGAGAAGGAAACAGAGGTGGTGAGTACCCAAGGGAGGCTTCGAAGGGAGACATCCCCGAAGCAGAAGATGGGTGAGTATTATGGGCACACTCAACCCAAACCAAGAACCTGGACCAGTCCGAGTTGTTTTGGGCTGCCAAACAACGAAGTGCTGCTTCCAGCTCTTGATTGGCTCTCTCCGCCTGGCAGTTGGATGGTATCATGACGTCAGACTGGCTGTGGCACCCAGAGCAGAACAGAAAGCCTTCCGGACCTGTGAGATAAACTGGGGACCATAGTCAGAAACAATGTCCAAAGGAATTCCATGATGGCGGAAAACCTGGTTGACCAGAATGTCATCGGTCTCAGTAGCAGTAGGGAGCTGGGGAAGGGGAATGAATTGAGCAGTTTTAGAGAAACAATCGATAATGGTGAAAATAATGGTGCTGCCATTAGAGGGAAGCAGTCCAGTAACAAAGTCCACGGCGATGTGGGACCAAGGGCGACCTGGAGTGGGTAGTGGGAGCAGGTGACCAGCAGGAGGTGAGTAAGACATCTTGGAGCGAGCACAGGTGGTACAGGCCACGACATATTCACGTATGTCCTTCTCCATGGCCGGCCAGAAGAAATGTTTCTTTAGGAGGTTGAGTGTCCTGCGTACCCCACCATGGCAGGAGATGCTTGAAGCGTGCCCCCAAGTAAGAACGTCAGATCTGAGGGAAGAGGTTCCTTGGGGACATGGCGCATGGTTGGGTTCCTCACCTTGGGCCTGTAAGACCCAAGTTTCGATGTCCCCCGTGAGGTTCCCCACAATACAGGTGGCAGGAATGATGGTGGACTTGGTGGTGGATTCAGAATAGTTGTATTTCCTGGAGAGAGCATCAGGTTTGACATTGCGACTGCCGGGATGATTGTTACGGCCCCCGACAGGCAAACCTGTCCCAGTCTAGGGTAAATCAAAAAGGGGCCAAAACATATGGACGATGGACACCAAAGTTTAGGAACACAGTTTATTAGATGGTAGAAATAACCTGTGTCCTGTAAAACAGAAAGCAATAATTACTGTGCTGGTCCCAACAAAAGACAAAACAAAGGGATTGGAGCCTTGGCCAAACAGAAAATAATTCAGGGAGACAACTGACCCAGCCACGTTGACCGTCGGAGTCAGCAGCTCCCTGCTAAGGCTGCCTAACAGAATCTAACTGTTGAAAGTAAATAAACAAAGCCCGCAAATAAGGACTACCAAGGTCCAACCCCAAACTAAAATAACAAAACCCAGCAGTATAAGACTGCTGAGGACCAAGAGGGAATCAAAATGGAAACAACCAACCAGCACAGCTCCAACACAACCCACTGCTCCTCAGCCTCCTGCTCTGCTCTCTCTGCATGCCTCTCCTTTGGTTATGGCCTCATCTGACTTAAATACCTGGCAGGTGCTGATCAAGATCATTGGCTTCACCTGCCAGGTGAGCAGAATGACAGGGGATGCAGCAAAGCAGAAGCAGCAAGACATAACAATGATGGGTGATGACGAAATGGAATCGAAAAAAACAAACACCAGCGGGCCTGACGTGAGCTGAGGCATTTGGCAGATCGTAGGTATGCCACATTTTTGTGATCGGTCCAAACAATGAATGGATGTTCCTCCCCCTCCAGCCAATGACGCCATTCTTCCATGGTGAGTTTGATTGCTAGAAGTTCTCTATTGCCAACATTATAATTTTGTTAGAAAGGCGAGAGTTTACGGTAGAAGTAGGCACAGAGAGAGATATTCTTTATTGATCCCACATTGGGGAAATTCAATTGCTACAGCAGTTCAAAAAGCAAAGAGGAATGACAGCAATGTGCAAAAGAGGCACAGGGTTTAAGCTTTCCTAAAAACTCTTCTTTGGGAGAGAACGGCACCAACTCCTGAATCGGAAGGATCAACTTCCACAATAAACTGGTTGTTGGGTTTGATGAGTATAGGAGCCGAAACAAAAAGTTCTTTGAATTTTTCGAAAGCAGCATTGGCGTCTTCAAAGTGATCAGCTTCAGGCTGGGAACACAAATAGTCTTTGATGTTATCATTGGGTGATTGATAAAAAATTTCCTTTGATCGAGGGTTTAGGGCCAACCTGCCTCTACTGCCAGTATCCGGAAATAAATTACCTGGTCACTGACCGGAAGATTGCGTTGCTTGAGGCTAAGCAATTGCCGGATAGCTTCTTCCTGCTTGCGTGGCTGGTTGAAGACCAGACCAAAATTCTCCTATGAATCTGTCAGAGATATTCGAGATAGGATTAGTGGCCAGGAAGGCTTGAGCCCATTGTAGTGCTTTGTTAGGTAGATCATTAAATTTGAGAGTGATGTTATTGTGATCGGTTTGGTAATACCTGGGTGCCTGCTGTAAAATTAGTTGGCATTGAAGTAGGAATCCTCCACAGGCTACAACATCTTCATAGAACAGCCCCTGCTTGAGGCGTAAGCTTTACGGTGACGTGGCGGAAGTGGGAGCCGGATTGTTACCGAAAGGTTGAAGGGATGCTGCAGCTGTGGGATTGGACAATCGACCAGTTATTTCTTTAAGGGATTGTGTCATACCAGTGAAAACAAATCCTCTTGAATATTCGACATTTAAGACATGGCGTTAAAGTGTAGTTCCAGAAATGTTCCTTGCTCCAAGATTGTGTGGCGGAGTCCTTCCGGGTCAGCTGGGTCAGGAGTTTGGTCAGTTCGTTCTGTCATGATTTCAAAGAACCTAAACCAGGGGTCACCAAGCTTTTTGAGACTGAGGGCTATTTCATGGGCACTAAGTGGTATGAAGGGCGCCACAGGACCTGTTTACTAAAAACCTTCTAGCCCCCCACACACATACACATACACACACACACACACAAGGACAATTTGAGGACATCCTTTCGTGTGTCCTATTATTATTTGCTCATTTTACACACAAAAACAGGCATGAATTTTCTAGGCTCGTATTACAGGGGGGTCAAACTCAGTTGCAGAAGGGGCCTAAATACAAAACACACTTTAGGTTGCGGGGCGAACAAGATAAACATTTATTGAACACACTAAAGCTAAACTTTTAAACCTTTAAAACTTTAACTTAACTTTAACCTTTTAAACATAAATGTGAATGAAAAAAGACAGGAATATTAATCCAGAACAATCAATATATTCTGTCAAAATTATGCAAATATTAACAAACAAAGCCAGGAAATATTAATAATTAAAAATAATGGTAACACTTTATATTAAGATTCCTTAACAAACTTTGTTAACATATTAACAACCATTATAATAGAATTGTTGGAGTGTTAGTAAGACATTTATTAGTACAATAAGTATAATAAGGTTTATTAAATTACTTAGTTAACACATGTTACAAATTTCAAGTCCTCTTGTAGTTGTTTGTTAGGGCAGTTGTGACAAGAGTTCTTCTCTTGTGGAGAAATCTTCAAACATCATGTTAATAAAAACAAATAGCTGCACTGTACTGCTGCTTTCCATAGACTCATCACTCTGGATACGAAACCACCTGCACTTTGCAATATCCAGGTCCAGCTAATTGGCCAAGTTATCAGACATAGCTGACACTTGTCTGGACATTCTAGAGGAAATTAGATCAGTTCAATTTTTCCACATCCTTAGGTACAGTGTTAGTAATCATCATTGCGTGTTTGACATCTTCTTAATCTGAAAATGCCTTCTTCTTGATGAGAAAACGAACAGGTCTAAACGAGAATTTAAAAAGTTTGAAGAATTTTTTTTTCATAATGTATGCAAAATTCTCTGTCTTTCAAACCAACAGATTACAATCCCCCACCCCCCATCGACAGGATGCTGTCATGTTAACAGTAGCTTGCAGCTCCAGAATGCAGAAGAAAAACGACATAAAACGGCTCAAGCAGGCCATTGCTCACTGGGCGGTTGCCCGTGCCAGGCGGTCGCACGTTCTCGGGCCCGCTTAATGCTACTTGTAGCTTTAATTATTAGTTGTGTAGGAGAGACTGTGACAGCAGAGTTTCTTGAGTTGATGGACACAATAACAGCTGATGACATAGTCAGCTCTCGTTACTGCACTGGCCAATGTTGGAGTGAACTGGTCACGTGATGTCAGTCTGGTCACTGATGGCACCCATCATAGATCAGGAAGAAGGCAGGTGTTGCCACAAAATTAAGGCAGCCAACCAGGAAAAGATTCTTGGACAATTCATTGTGTTTTGCACAATTGAATGACAGTAAATGTGTTTCTGCACAGGATCTGAATCTTGATATTGATGGACGGGTGAAGTTTCAGGAGAGAAAGGGAGGTTAATTCCAAATTCTTGTTATGTTCACAAATGTTCAGATTTACATTTTAGGCAAGGGATTCATTTTATTTTTTTCCAAAGCCCCCTCTTAAGTTTACTATCGGGATTGCGTCAGTGTCAGATGTAAAATATTCAGTATATATATTCAGTATATAATATATTCAGCTATATTATAAATTGTAAAAGTTTAAAAAATAAAAAGAAAGCTGTTATTTTGCTTTTATGTTACTGGTCTGCCCCACTTGAGATCAGACGGGTGGAATATGGCCCCCGAACCTAAAAGGGGTTTGACCCCCCTGCTCTAGATCCTTTAAAAAAAGGGGTCATGTTTTATTTATACAACCTAATTAAAACAGCTGCAGTGCCCTCTTTAGATATTACGGAAAAACAATGGCAACAGGAATTCAATACAAATCATCAGTCTGTACAAGACATGGTTTGATACAATTATAAGTTGTACATAGGCTTCACATATCAAACAGTATGCTGGCACAGATCTTCCCAGGGACAGACGACACTTGGCCAAGATGCAGGTGTGAGATGGGAACTGAAAGAATTTATATTTTTGGTAATTTCATTAGGGTTGTCAGTGTTAATTTTTATTACATTGAAGATTAGTCATGTGCTGAAGTGTGTGCTTTAACATCCTTTGAACTTTGAAGAAGCTTCCTTAAGTTGCATATGTGAGAAGGTTTTTACTGCAGCTCCACGCTCATCGCCCGTCGGGGGAAGAAAGGGATTCTTTGATCTTCTAAGGCCATTTGGTTGTAGGTCTGACATGGGCCATAAATTAACTATCTCTGGGACTGATTGTATCTATGGGAACCACTTCAGGCGTCCGTTCACGTGTGGAGAACAAAGCTCTAGGATCTACTTCCTGCTGTGACAGTTCCTGCCACATGGGGTGGACCCATGGGGATTCCGTACCGTGTCCATCTGTGAGGTCGCCCCCAGAGACCAGATGCTGTGATTTCAAGTATGGACTGAAGGAAGTAGGCGGTCTCCTCTGTCAGCCAATCACTAGCCACCAGAGGCGGAGATACAGCGGCCATCAGCTGCAGGAGGAGGGACTCTGACCACATGTTTAAAAGGGCCGTGCTTTGGAAAAAGCTTTGTTTCCAGACAAGCTGCATGTAAATTCGGATTGTAAATTCTTACCTATTGCAGGCCTTGATTTTGGACACCCAGATCGATCTGTTTTATTTTGTTTAGAGCTCTTAGTTAGGGACAATAAAACCTCTTAATTTTATTCCGTTCGCATTTTCTGGTCATTCTCCCGTCTTACGAACACACATGGAAGAAATCTCAAAGCGACTGATTTCTCATTTTCTTCATCTTGGTGACCCTGATATGATAGTCATGGGATCGGAACGCGCAACGGAACGCGGATGTGACCGGTTGGACCGGATCATAGTGGTTTATTACGAGAATTCTGAGACTTTCAGCGTAAAGTCTGGGGATGCTTCCTGCCATGCGGTCGACTTCTTCAGAGGCCTCATAATAATGGAGAGCCTTTTGTAAAGTCTGCATATTGATTAACTAAAAATAAAGGAGAAGTCGATTGTGTGGGTGGCGGAGTGTACCCCGTATACGGTGGGACCGTATAAAACATTGATTGAATAGACAATACTGGCCGGGAGCAAATTCGATAGTTTTGCGTCTGTTCAGCCTGTGACATTTGGGCGGTAGCAAATTTGAAAAGAAAAAGCCGGCGGCATAGCGCACCCAAATAAGTTTTGTGGTTCACTCTCCCTGGAACAGCGATTTGGGCGGCAGCAAATTGTAAACATTTGTCGGCAGCAAATTTTGAAAATTGATAAACAGCAAATTATGCAGGTTTTGCGTCTGTTCAGCCTGTGAAAATTGAGTGGGAGCAAATCTGGGTAACAGCCAATTAAGTAGGTTTGCGTCTGTTGGAGCCTGTACGTCGGAAACGTACAAAAAACAGTGTTACTATAGGAACTAATTTTGTGCATTTAGGATTTTCGGAAATAAAAATAACGCGGCGACCTTTATAAATAATTTTTTTAGATGGAGACATGACCAAAGAAGGATCCGCAACTAACACGGAAGGTGAATTTGGGGTAATATCAGGTATGTGATGCATTTTGTCTGGACAATGTACGACTGGAAACAATAGACAATACGACAACAGACGACGCTGACGATTTGACTTGACAACAGCGGTGAAAATGACTTGAATGAGGATGAATGGAATGAAATGTATGCGATTTTGGAAAGAATGGGATGAAAAAGTGTTTGAAATCTGTGAATTTCAACTTTATTTTCCACATTTTCCTGTGTATTGTTTTCTCCATGGACGCAGCCATCTTGTTCATCATGTTTACATCGCATGGACCATTGAGGGGACGTTTTAGTTGCTTTCGAATGTGTCGACGGCTCTGATTGATTTTGTCTGTACCACGTGGTAAGTGTGACGGAGTCCTAGCCAAAATGGCGTTGAAGGCTATGGTTGGCTTTGTTTGTACCATGTGGTCGGCGAGACGCGTCCCTAGCGACCAATATGGCGGAACACGCTAAACTTTTACACGAACAAATTTGAATAGTTTGGGATCTAATTTGTGGTGAAATCATGGCGGGGATCGTCGTTATCGAGCGTGGTCATGACCTCGGTTGTAAGACGTCGTTTAGAAACAAATTTCGGGGGGTTTTCGGTTCGCCGAAAAACATTTTTAAGTAGCACAGCGCCTCCGACGGAAGCCTTTGCCACAACGGCGAGATTAACGTGCATGGCTGCAGCAGCCGTCTATGTTCGAACGAAAACACCTTTCTCTTCTCGTTTCAAAAAACATGGTATGGTAGTATCGGTCTAAAACATTTTGTGTAAAAGAATTTTGCAATTATTTCGGTTTTCTTATTGTGAATACATGTCTCTAATTTGTTTGTATGTCCTAATAACCGTGATTAAGTTCAGCTTTGTTTAAAGAAGTATTATAGAAATTGATTAGTATTTGTTGGTTTAGATCCGGACTTTCTTAAAAAGAATCTCTACAATGTTTAATTTAGTTTGTCTGTTTGTTTTAATCTTTCGCAGATTATTTAGGATTGTTGTGAAGTGCACGACTGTGAATGAGAATGACTGGCGGTTTTGTCTGTTTGAATCATAATCAGTAGTATTTGAAAATTGTTATCAGAAAATAACTGAGAATGGCAAAGGACAAAGCAGTGAAGTAAAGGAGAAATGAAAGGCATGGGAAGTGAAATGGAGGGACTGTGGACACGGAAAGGTATGTAAGGTAAACGGAGGTGCAGGTTCTGGTAGAACGGAAGAAGGGGAAACGTGAATGTTAAAACGCTAGTTATGAACGATTTATTTCAGTGAAATGGTTTATTTTGTTTATGTGTAAGGTCCCTAATTTGTTATGTTATGTCTTTTGAAAAAACGGTTAAAAGTTATTGTCTTTGTATTGATTGTCTGTGTTTTAGAGTGTGAATTGTGTTTTTGGTTAAATAAGGAAAAGCTTAAATTGTGGGATTTTATTGCTTTTAGCACTTCTCCAAATTCTTTTTGTAGGACAGCAAGTCCTTAATGGTAAGTCAAAACAATTTGTCTTTGTTTCTTGATTAACAGTGAATGATTAGCGGCCAGAATGCATGTAAGACAATATATTTTTCAAAGATTTTGCTCCACGTCCGTCATTTCGGATAAAGAAGATTTTACGGATTTTTCCCTTTGCTGGCTTTCATTACTGATCAACTGACGGCGTTGGAGACGGTGAAGACTGAACATGACTAATTAATTTCTAAATCTCTTTCCAAGCAGAAGAGCAGACCCCTCCTGAGACCTCATAAAACTTTAGGCAGAAAACCCCCCTCTGCTTCGTGGGTGAGTGACAAAAGGCGCAGAAGTTTACCATCCTCCGCAGCTCTCTACCTTCACAGGAGGGGGCTGAGTCACGAGGACTGACCCTCAGGTCAGCTCTCCTAGTCAATTGAAGGCATGATTTTGCGCATGAAGAATGCATTGGAACGTCTGGCAGGTGATAAGAGTCGATTTTAACATACCTCTGATTCATCACTGCAGAGCACATTACAGGGCAGAGGGAGAAGTTGATCAACTGAAAAAATTATTGACACTGCAGGCAAAATCCACTCAGGATAATAAAAGTGTTTAAAAAAAACAAAGCAAAAAACATGATGAGTTTAAATACCCTCAGGACCTGCAGCAATGTTCAGGTATCGGAGGCCGAGACAGGAGGACAGGTGCATATCCTCTGAGATGTGAGCCACCCAGGGGAACCCCCCAGCAGCAGCTGGAAATGGCATCTGTGGCGCTCAGGACAAATGGGCCTGACTGCCCACAACAAGGTACCCAACAGCAAAATGCACAGAGGGTGTGGCGGAATGAACAGTACCCACAACCGCTCCAAGCCCGTACTCCACCGTGGCGAGGACCACAGGGGTGGCAAGTCAGACAATACCACTTGGTGATGCAGGAACCATGGTCCCTTTCAAGCTCAGAGGTAACTCCATGAATGGACACTGGTGCAATGTGTTCTGCTCTGACAAATGAACATATGACTCCTCAAAACCTGCAAAATACCATCCAACTGACTTTTGACCAGATGATGGAATATTCATAGGTGCATTTACCACACACGCCTGTGAATCTGTTGGGACGGGACATTCTTGTCAAAGCAGGAGCCAGCATTCATTCAGACTTGAGGCCATGCCACACGCCACAGCCAACCCCCACTGCAGAATCCAGGGGCCCCTGACACGCCAGGTGTGTACATGAATTTCAGGTATAAAAGCCAAGAACCCTGTCCTTGAAGCATTTTCCGCCTCCGATGACCTGAACTGCACGCTCTATTATGACAAGAGAAGATGATCAGGAAGCATTTCATTAGGTACAAGGCCATACGTGGCATTTAAACTACACTATTATATAGTGGTTCTGTGGGTTTAACAGTTTATTATGCATTCACAAACTCACAAATGCAATGGTACACAGCTGTACCTCACTTAGCACTCCCCCTGGTCATGAGGCTCGGCAACTCGGACCCCTGACTGGGCGGGAAGTTAACACATACTGGCAAAATTGTGTTTTTTCAGGTGTTCACTTTTCTCCCTCAATAAAAAATGTACAGGTTAACTTTGCCTTTAACGACTAACTCCTGAGTTCTAGAGCATACCTGCATTGTCAGTCATCTCAGCAGAGAGAAGACAGATCATGAAGATGCAGAGGTGATGTTAAAAACACTCTCTGATGCTTCATGGTCCACAGGTTCAGTTGATTTTTGTTCATTCTTCACCGTCCCCCCGGTGGTGATTCAGGTAACTACAGGTGCACAGATTTTTAGATCTCAGTGCAGCTGGGTGACTGATGCAGATGAAGGGATGAAGGAAACTCAGTCTGGGCTGTGGATCTATGGTGTCATTGAATATTTGTATTCTCCGTGGTGTACTAATTTGAAACCGGTTTTAAAAGCAGATGGATCACGTGGTATATGATTTAAGCTAATGTTAATTTAAGTTGACGACGTCATCATTATTATAAAACCTAGCTGTCCCTCCATATTGCATGCTGTCAACTTTAACCCCACAAGGTGTGTTGTTCGTTGCTATTGCTTTAGCACACGTTTTCTTTTGCATTCTATTACATAAAAATAGCAGACAATTATTCGCATTTTAGTACAGAGGGGTTCATAAAATCCTTTTGGCATTTTTAATCACTGTTTAAAGTCTCTTTGACAGAACATTAAGCTATAAGAGGTTTGTGTTTTGATGATGTAGGTTGATGACATCCTGTTCGCAGCACCAACTGCTGAAATCTGCCTGCAAGTAATGAAAGATCTTCTGTTGCAGCTGTATTATTTCTTCTTGTGACCTTGCCTTTTACAGGAGCGTGGACAGGATGCCTGTTCACCTTACCGGTGCACCAAACTGTTTATTGTTTTTATGTTTTTGCTTTAAATTTATTTCGTTTTATGTGTTTGTGTCCTGGGACTTAGCCCCAGGCCAAGAGAAGGAGATGGACGAAAGAGGTCTTAATGATCAAAAGAAGGACATTATTTTATTTTTATCATCGTTTAAATGTATTTGTCTAGAAAGAATGTTTAAATGGTAACGCAGATTGACCATTTTTAAATTTTTAGAGCTTTGTGTGTCTGTTCATCTGATTTTCTCTTATCCACAGCATGAGTAGGTTCTACGACTGGGTCATTAGACGACAGCCCCTAATAAACTTTTCTCTTTTTCTTGAATATGTATCTTCCCCACTTGAGTTATTCATAAAAAGAGCACGAGAGGAAGCAGACCTTTGAGAAGAGAAATGTGGTGGACCTTTTCCATCATATTTGCTCTTAACCTGCGCATGCGTAAATTGATTCTTGTCTCATTGTCTTTTGTGTTTTGTTATTGTTTTTTATTTTTTAAGTTCCTGTCCCTAACACTAACAATTATTTAGACCCACAGCAGACTCATCTTGGCAGAACAGTAACAAAGCAGTGGACACCCCAAGTTCATTTGCAGCCGTTCTGTTGTATCACCATGCGTCAGATCTCTAATTACAGGCTTATTGAGAAGTCCATAAGAGGCCAGGTCCAAGCTTGCCAGAGCTTGTGGGACATGCAGAAGGAGGACGCGAATGTTTGAGGCCCGGAATAACCTTTTGGATTTTGTTGCATTTTACAAAATTGCTTGCTGTTATGTTTGACACTTCTATTTTTCTTTTCATCGTCTGTGTGATTTTGTTCTGCTTTAACATGTCTCAATTCCCCCTTTAATTCCAGGTGTTCCTTTTCCTTACAGGAAGTGCTATTTTATTGTCTTTGTTATATTTTATTTTCCAATAATTTAAATTTGTAATTGTGCATTTTCTTTGTTTACTATTTTATGTCTTGTTCTTTGTAACTTTTTTGAATACCAATGTGCCAAAGATCCAATGAAGCATGAGTATCCTTAGGGTTGGTCACCGATGGGGCACGGGGCTGTAGCAAGAATTTTCCTGTCCGACTGCTCAATGAATCTTTCACATAGATGGTTAAAGTTTAGCCTTGACAGTTTATGCTTCTACACTCATGAATGGATCATCCACACCTTTGAAATGCACATTGGTTCTGTTATAGATTGTGAGGACTTGAGACCACAGCTGCCAGGTCATGTGGACCTGCTGAAATGTTTTGATTGTATGATGTGATAATGTGTTTTTATTTTTTGTGTGACCTCACTTCGTGAGGTCAAAAGAGGGAAACTGAAGGAATTTATATTTTTGGTAATTTCATTAGGGTTGTCAGTCTTAATTTTTTATGACATTGAAGATTAGTCATGTGCTGAAGTGTGTGCTTTAACATCCTTTGAACTTTGAAGAACCTTCCTTAAGTTGCATATGTGAGAAGGTTTTTACTGCAGCTCCACGCTCATCGCCCGTCGGGGGAAGAAAGGGATTCTTTGATCTTCTAAGGCCATTTGGTTGTAGGTCTGACATGGGCCATAAATTAACTATCTCTGGGACTGATTGTAACTATGGGAACCACTTCAGGTGTCCGTTCACGTGTGGAGAACAAAGCTCTAGGATCTACTTCCTGCGGTGACAGTTCCTGCCACATGGGGTGGACCCATGGGGATTCCGTACCGTGTCCATCTGTGAGGTCGCCCCCAGAGACCAGATGCTGTGATTTCAAGTATGGACTGAAGGAAGTAGGCGGTCTCCTCTGTCAGCCAATCACTAGCGACCAGAGGCGGAGATTCAGCGGCCATCAAGCTGCAGGAGGAGGGACTCTGACCACATGTTTAAAAGGGCCGTGCTTTGGAAAAAGCTTTGTCTCCAGACAAGCTGCATGTAAATTCGGATTGTAAATTCTTACCTATTGCAGGCCTTGATTTTGGACACCCAGATCGATCTGTTTTATTTTGTTTAGAGCTCTTAGTTAGGGACAATAAAACCTCTTAATTTTATTCCGTTCGCATTTTCTGGTCATTCTCCCGACTTACGAACACGCATGGAAGAAATCTCAAAGCGACTGATTTCTCATTTTCTTCAGAACCCTCGCACACATGTTCTGGGGGTGCAAGAGCCTCCAGGTTTTCTGTGTGTGTGTGGGGGGGGGGGGTCAACTCCCTAGGAAAAGCATGGAATATAAAGATCCTCCCACGTTAACCTGTACCCACCTCCAGCATTATTTGAAGTCACTACTCAAAACTGCAAGGTCACTGCACTGTACTGCACTTGTAAAAGTTACACAAACAAAATCAAAGCTGCTGACGTCATTTCCGGGTGTTTGATTGTTCTTCTCTTGTTTGGTGTTGCTTACTCTAAGGGCTATCTGGTTTAATATTCACATCTAGCACATCTAGCACCTTTTAGTAGCGACTACACTACTGTAAAACCGCTTGCTGTTCACTTTTGTCATTTTGCTAAATAAACCACTTCTCTTTACCTAAACACCGCTAGCCTTAGCTTAGAACCTAGCATGACCACCACTCGTTCCGCCTTTCCTCCTTTCTCCTGCTCCATGTGCCATATGTTTAGTGATGATCTTGCCTCCTTTAGTGAAAACAGCAGTAGGTGTCATAGCTACAGAACTACGGAGACCCAGACGCTGAGAACCCGGAAAAAGACACAGTGCAGAGGGGCGTGACGATGAGGCGGATTTAATAATCAGGTCAGAAGAGAAACACAGTTCCAGGAGGTTTGGAAGGCAAGATGCAGATTTCTGTGGCGTCACTGGTGGATCCGCCCGTAGGGTCCGGAGTCAGCAGCGTAGGAGGAGACTCGAGAGGTTGGCGGTTCGGCAGAGGCTCGTGGTTGGTTCGGATGAAACGGTCCAGACGAAGATTCCTGACAGCGGCTGCAGGCAACCACTCGTGGCTGGGGTAACCATCAGGGGCATCGGACTAGCGATGGATACTGGTCCAGGGGCTCCTTAAGTAAGCAGGCGGTGATGATGAAGTGAGTGGTTGCAGCTGGGCTGAATCGGAAGCCAAGCGGAGAGGAGAGGGGGAGGAGTCTGACAGAGGCACCATGACAGTACCCCCCCTCAAAGACCGCCTCCAGGCGGTCAAGGGCGGCAATCTGGGTGGGCCCGGTAAAAATCCTCAATGAGCGAGGGGTCCAAAATAAGAGAGCGAGAGATCCAGGAGCGCTCCTCCGGCCCGTAGCCCACCCAGTCGACCAGGAACTGGAACCCGCGACCCCGACGACGGACATCCAGGATCCGGCTGACGTCGTAGGCCGGAGCGCCGTCAATAAGCCGGGCGGGTGGCGGGGAAGCGGACGGCGGGCACAGAGGACTGTCCAGAACTGGCTTGATCTGAGAAACATGAAACGACGGGTGTACCTTCAGAGCCTTGGGGAGACGGAGCCGGACGCAGGCGGGGTTTATGAGTCTCTCAATGACATAAGGACCGATGAACCGCGGAGCCAGTTTTTTGGACGTAGCTTGGATGGGGATGTTGCGTGTGGAGAGCCAAACCTTTTGGCCGGGTTGGTACTCGGGTCCCACCACCCTGTGGCGATTCGCGATGCGGCAGTTGCTCTCCTTGGTGCGGAGGAGAGCGGCCTTTGCCTGAGCCCAGATGCGTCGGCATCGCCGGATGTGATGTTGTACCGAAGGCACTGCCAAGTCTCGTTCCTGAGATGGAAACAGAGGTGGTGAGTACCCGAGAGCGGCCTCAAAAGGGGAGAGCCCAGTAGCAGAGGAGGGATGGGTATTATGGGCATACTCAATCCACACAAGATGTAGGGACCAGTCCTGTTGGTTCTGTGCCGCCAGACAGCGGAGAGCTGCCTCCAGTTCCTGATTTGCTCTCTCCGCTTGGCCGTTAGACTGGGGATGATATCCAGACGTGAGGCTGACCGTGGCCCCCAAGGCTGTGCAGAAGGCCTTCCAGACCTGGGAAATGAACTGGGGACCACGGTCAGAGACAATGTCCATAGGGATGCCGTGATGACGAAATACATGGTTGACCATAATATCAGCGGTGTCAGTGGCGGTGGGCAATTGTGGGAGTGGAATGAAATGGGCCATTTTGGAAAACCGGTCGATAACAGTGAGGATGACGGTGTTACCGTTGGATGGGGGTAACCCGGTGACAAAGTCCATAGCCAAATGGGACCAGGGTCGGTTAGGCGTGGGGAGAGGATGGAGTAACCCCGCCGGGGCCGAGGTGGACGTTTTAGACCGGGCACAGGTGGTGCATGCCGAGATGTATTCCCGAACATCCTTTTCCATTGACGGCCAGAAAAACCTTCGGCGAAGTAGGTTAAGGGTTCGGTGGATTCCCCCATGGCACGCCAAACGAGAAGTGTGACCCCAGGAGATGACCTCAGGACGGAGATGTGTTGGCACAAACAGGGTGCCCCTAGGTACGGGCGGATGATTAGTTTCCCCATTAAGGGCTTGGAGTACCTTGGCCTCGATGTCCCAGGTGACACTTCCTATGATGCATGAGGATGGGAGGATGGACGAGGGGGTGTTCTCAGACGGACTGTATTTTCTGGAGAGGGCGTTGGGTTTGACGTTGCGGGAGCCTGGTCTGTAGGTTATAGTAAAATGGAAACGGTCAAAAAAGAGACACCAGCGAGCTTGCCTGGAGTTAAGTCGTTTAGCAGAGCGGAGATATGCTAGATTTTTGTGATTAGTCCATACGATGAAAGGCTGCTCGGCTCCCTCCAACCAGTGACGCCACTCCTCCAGGGCCAGCTTGATGGCTAAGAGTTCACGATTTCCGACGTCGTAATTCTGCTCCGATGGAGACAATTTGCGGGAAAAGAACGCACAGGGCTTCAGTTTACCAGAACTTTCTTCCTTCTGGGATAGGACAGCACCCACCCCTGAATCAGAGGCATCCACTTCAACTATAAATTGACGTGTGGGGTCAGGTTGGATGAGAATCGGAGCAGAGACGAAGAGTTCCTTTAATCTGTCAAAGGCCTGTTGGGCTTTGGTGGACCAGACAAAGGGGTGTTTAGTGGACGTTAGGTGTGTCAAGGGTGCGGCAATGCTGCTGTAATTGCGTATGAAACGCCTGTAGAAATTCGCAAAGCCGAGAAATTGTTGGAGCTTCTTGCGGCTGTCCGGAGGCTCCCAGTTAGTTACTGCCTCTATCTTGGAGGGATCTGGACGAATGCAGCCCGCCTCGATAATATAGCCAAGAAACTGTACAGTGGAGGCATGAAACTCACACTTCTCGTGTTTAACGAAGAGTCGGTTTTCTAACAGTCGTTCTAACACAAGACGGACGTGATGCTCGTGTTGAGCCAGATCATGGGAATATACAAGGATATCATCCAAATATACGAAAACAAACCGATCAATGAAGTCGCGGAGGACGTCGTTAACGAGCCTTTGGAAAACGGCCGGGGCGTTGGTAAGGCCAAAAGGCATGACTAAGTACTCATAATGCCCAAGCGGGGTGTTAAAGGCAGTTTTCCATTCATCGCCTTCCTTCACTCTGACCAGATGATAGGCATTACGGAGGTCTAATTTGGTAAAAATACGGGCCTTTTGAACGGAATCAAATACAGACGTGATTAATGGCAAAGAGTATTTATCCTTAACTGTGATTTGATTTAATTCGCGAAAGTCAATGCAAGGTCTGAGGGACTTGTCTTTTTTCTCTACAAAAAAGAATCCAGCCCCCACGGGGGAGGAGGATGGCCGAATGTGACCCAGAGAGAGGGCCTCCTGGACATAATTTTCCATGGCTGCTCTTTCTGGTCCAGACAGGTTAAACAAACGGCCCTTGGGTAAAGGGGCGCCTGGCAATAAGTTTATGGCGCAGTCATATGGTCTGTGAGGTGGAAGAGCACTAGCTTTAGTTTTACAGAACACGGCTTTAAGATCATGATAACAATGAGGAATATTGGACAGATCGACTTGACTAGGAGCCTCTGTGCTAGGAGGAGTTATGGTGGGCAGAGCTGACAGAAGACAATTAGCGAGGCAATACGGGCTCCATTTAATAATTGTCCCTTGGGTCCAGTCAAACTGAGGGTTATGCAACTTAAGCCAGGAGAACCCGAGTACAATGGGAGTATGAAAAGACGGAGTGATGAGGAAACGAATTGACTCACAGTGGTTGCCAGATGAAATGAGCAGAATGGGTTTGGTGCGATGTGTGATGCGGGATAGGTGTTGACCGCCTAACCAGGAAGCCTCGATGGGGTTCTCCAGGGGTTCTGTGGGAATGGACAGACTGTGAACAAGTTGCTGGTCAATCAGACACTGCACGGCCCCAGAGTCGACAAGGGCACGCAACTCATGCACATGGTGATCCAAACTTATTTTGACAGGGATAAATAAAAATTCATTACCGGCCAGGTATATGTTAGTTACCCCTCGCGGCCTGTCTTCTAGCGAGGGGCTCGTTGGTTTAAACGAAGCGGGCAGGAGGAGACAATGTGGCCCTTAACTCCACAATAGAAACAGGCCCCTTCCAAGCGTCGTCTGCGGCGCTCTTCTTCGGACAATCTGGAATGTCCCACCTGCATGGGCTCATCTGGAGGTTTAGAGGGGACGAGGGAGTCGTGATTCGTGATGTGGACGGCGGGTGGAACACTGGATGGTGAGGAAGTAGTGGGTCGATGGAGGACTGGTGCTCTCTCTCTTTGACGCTCCCGCAGCCGTATGTCCGAGCGTAGCGCCGCCGAAACTAGTTCCTCAAATGTCTGAGCTTCGGGTTGCGAACAAAGGTGATCCTTGATTTGTTCGTTTAGCGACTGATAAAAAATCCCCTTCAAGGCTAAATCAGGCCAGCCGGCCTCGACTGCCAAAATCCGAAAGTCTATAACGTGATCGCTAACCGAGCGGTTACGTTGTCTGAGTGCGAACAACCGCCGGGTAGCTTCCTCCTGTTTGCGAGGCTGATCGAAAATTAGTCGGAACTCACTGAGGAAACGTTCGTACGTGAGATGATTTATAGGATTTGCGGAAAGATAAGCCTGGGCCCAATGAAGAGCTTTATCACGTAGAGAATTAACGATGAGTGATATTTTACTGTGATCCGATTGGTAATAGCGGGGGGCTTGCTGGCAGATCAGCTGGCACTGTAGTAGGAACCCTCCGCAGGCTTCCACGTCACCGGAGAATGGTTCCGGATGTTTTCATGCGTGGAGGGGGGCCCGGAAGCGGAAGGTGCTGGGTTAGCTGAGGCATGAGCGGAAACGGCAGACGCCTGGGTAAATTGTCCGGTTAACTCGTGTAAACTTTGGGTCAAACCGTCCAGGCGGCGAAAAAGGTCTTGTTGGGCTGCCGCCACCTGGGACAGGGCGTCTGCCTGGCGTCCGAGCATGATACCTTGCTGGGAGACTGCTAACCTGAGTCCCTCCGGGTCAGCTGGGTCGGGGTTATGGCTAGTCCGTTCTGTCATAGCTACAGAACTACTGAGACCCAGACGCTGAGAACCCGGAAAAAGACACAGTGCAGAGGGGCGTGACGATGAGGCGGATTTAATAATCAGGTCAGAAGAGAAACACAGTTCCAGGAGGTTTGGAAGGCCGCTTGTTTTTGTGGATAACTGAGCGCTGCCAGGGAAGCCCGGCCCTGATGCAGAGAGATGGCGCCCATCCTACTGGGGACGGTGCCGCTTTTTCTAGAAACATTTCTAGCCTTAGTCTGTCAACCTGACTACCCCAGAGACGAGACCCGGGCGAGCAGCAGTGTAAAAGTTTTCCTGAGCCTCTTTTAGGAAGAAGGAAAGGGAAAAACCATGCAGGAAAAGCCAAGCAGGCCCTAGCTTTTAGCTTATGTATTGAAAGAAAAGTGAAAGGAGTGAGACACAGAAACCTTACAGTGACAGACAGCTACCTACAAGCAGAATTATGTCATTAAATGTGGTTTATTAAACATTCGATCCATTTCCTCTAAGTTCTTCTTAGTCAATGAGTTATTAATGATAACAACTTCACCGGTAGTCTTCTAGCCTTAACAGAAACTTGGCTCCAACAGGATGACTATGTCGGATTGAATGAAGCAACCCCCCCCCCCACACACAATAATTCCTATGCTAAATATCAGATATCCAGGATTTCAGGAGTAATGTGGTTTACAGTAATATCGCGAAGTCTAGCTTACTTTCAGCCCTAAAGTTAGAAATGCTTATAAATTATTTGAAAGCATCATATTGTTCATAAATCACCCAAACAGGAAGACTCAAACCTGTTTATTCATAATAATTTATCCCCCCCCGTCCATATTCAGAATTTTTACTGAGCTCCCGACTTCCTATCAACTATTGTCTTAGATTCTGATCAAACTATAATATTATGGATTTTAATATTCATGTTGATGACCTCAATGACTGTCTAGGAAATGCTTGCAGCTTCATTAGATGATGTTGTTTCACCCAAAGTGTGAATGAACCCACTACTGTCATAAGCACACCCTGGACCTTAGCTTAACCTACATGGTGTAGAGAGATCAGCCAGCTGGAGTGTCCTCTTAACCCCATCATCATTTCTGATCACTTTCTGATTCCTTCAGTTTACATTAGAACATGCTACCGCCCCCAGTGAATAAGAAACAGCTAGAAGAACCTTAACTGACCGCTTCTGTGTCTGGAGTTTAAACACAGTTCAGCCAGTACTTAGTGGATATTCTGAGAAAATACTCTGGAGACCTCAGCTCCCCATGGTATCAGTCCTAGCATAAATGACCACTTTGTTAATGATGCCTATGCTCTGGAGGAGTACACTCGATGTTGTTGCCCTTGAAAACCCAAGTTCGCCAGACAAAACCGAGTAGCACCGGTTTAACGCTGAAAACTCGCTCTAAAACAAGAAACCCGTAGTTGGAAAGAGAATGGCGCCATTCGGGTTCAGAGAGCAGTCTCTGGATATCTGGAAACATAGCCTATTAAATTATAAAGCTCTGCGTAGAGCTAGAAGCCAGTACTATTCAACCTAATATCAGAGAATGGAAACAATCCATATTTCCTTTAGCACTATTGCTAAATTAACTCGCAGTCAGAGCTCAGCAGAACCACATGTTCCTGTTTCTCTCAGCTCTGATGATTTTCTTATATTTTTCGATAGTAAAATCTCAAATATTAAAACATAAGCAAACTGCTATTCCTACCATCAGCCCAGAACAGGCTGAAGTGGTAAGAAATGGAGGCATCCATAGAAACTTCTTGTAACATTGGACTGCTTTTACCGCTGTGGATCAAGCGGAAAACATCAATTATTACGGCCCCTCCAAATCCTCAACGGTTCAGCAGACCCAATTCACTAGACTTTTTAAAGAAACTTTTCCCCTGATTAATGATTCCATATTAACGGCGATAAATACCTCTCTGGGAAAGCAGGTTACGTACATAGTCTTCTAAATATGCAGTTGTTAAACCTCTTCTGAAAAAGCCCAGTTTGGATCCTAGCATCTTGGCCAACTATAGACCAATATCAAACCTGCCCTTTATTTCTAAAATCCTAGAAAGAGCAGGTTAAGCAGTTTATCACACCTACAGGACAACTGCCTGTTTGAAGACTTTCAGTCGGGGTTTAGACCCCACCACAGTACGGAAACTGCACTAGTTAGAGTCTCTAATGACTTGTTATTGGCCTCAGAAAAGGGTCTACTTTCTATTCTGTCCTGTTGGACCTCAGTGCAGCCTTTGACACTATCGCATCACAGTATTTTACTCCCATATTCAGAGCAGGACATAGGATCAGAGGATCTGCTCTCCAGTGGCTTAAATCCTATCTGTCCGATAGGTATCAGTTCGTTAATGTAAATGGCCATTCCTCTCAGTACACTAGAGTTAACTATGGAGTCCCACAGGCCTGGCCTTGGGGACCCATCCTGTTTACACTTATATGCTACCCTAGAAACATAATCAGGAAACACAACATTAGTTTTCATTGTTATGCTTGATTTACACGGCGAGTTGTATTTATCCATGAAGCCTGGACCAGAATGACAGATGGAGAAAAACCGAACGCCTGCATCAGTGACATCAAGACCTGAATGACAATTAATTCACTTTTCTGAAAACTCCAGAAAAACTGGAGGTCATTATATTTGGACTTGAAAAACCTCAGAGATGCTCTGTCTGCTCAGAGGTCTCCCTGGATGGCATAAGTATAGCCTCTAATTCCACAGTTAGAAACCTTGGGGTTTTATTTGACCAGGATTCATCATTTAAGGCTCACATATCTCAGGTGTGTAGAACTGCCTTTTTCATCTATGAATATTGCTAAGATCAGAAATATACTTTCTAAGAGGATGTTGAAAAAACTCATCCATGCATTTGTTACGCCGAGTATGGATTACTGTAACTCCTTGTTAGCAGCTTCTGTCCTAAGAGTTCCCAAGAAATCTCCAGCTTGTTCAGAACGAGCAGCTAGATTTAGCTAGCTGGAACTAGCAGAAGAGATCATGATCACCCCTGTGTTAGTTTTCTGCTCCATTGGCTCCCAGTTGGGATTCCAGAATCAAGTTCAAGATCCTCCTGTTAACTCCACAAGGCCTATACGGAATGGCCTCTGCCCCATATTAAAGACCTCATAGTCCCTTACCATCCAATGAGAACACTTCAGCCGTGAAATGCAGGACTGCTTTTAGGTTCCTAGAATTAGTAGCACGGTTGAGGTAGAGCAAGCGAGCTACCAAGCCCTGTCTTATGGAATAAGCCCCAGCTCATGTAAGAGAGGCCACCCAGTTTCTACATTTCTAAAGTTAGACTGGAAAACATTCTCTTGGACAGGCTTATTGTCAGACTAGTTAGTATTCAGGAGATTATTTAATTCTAATGTTGTTGTTTTAAATTAAACTTAATAACTATTTCTTTTTAAATGCTGCTAGAAGTTGAAGCTGGGGCAGAACTATGGCACTGGGGTTCGTCTTCTTTTCTTTTTCTACTTCTACCCCTTTCCTCTCCTCCATTCCTGATCATAATTTATCATTTAGTCTCCATGCCTCTGTCTGCACAGAAAAGATTCATGTATTGTCCCTCTTTCCTTCTCCCTGCCTGGGGAGGGGAGTGGGATTCCAATTGGCTCATCCGGGCTCCTGTACCTGACCGTGTACCTCGTCTCTGCTCCACTCCTACACCAGGCTGGTGGTTCCTGCCCTGGCCTGCCTCTCTGCCTTGGTACCTGACCGAGCACTTGTCTCTGTTCCTGTTCCTGGCTGGGTTCCTGTCTCCGCCTCGATCAAGGCTGACTTTGTCCCTGCACAACCACGACTGGATGAAGTCTGCCTGCTTGGACTTTAAATATGTAGTTGTAGATTTAGATAAGCATTCTTCTCTAAGAGTTCTGGTACATCGCCTGTCCATCCTGGGGAGGATCCCTCCTTCCGTGGGCACCCCTGAGGCTCTCTGCTCCGAACTGCTTTTTTGGGGAGTTTGGTCTCACAAGGGGGGGTCTAAGGGCAGGGATGCCAGTATAGCTTAGTCATTTGTTAAGGTTCATTTTTGTATTTTCCTATTGAACCATTTGTATTCATGATTGTCGGAGTCTATGTTTTACTTGGCCCATCGGCACACTTGTTGTTGTGATTTTGGGCTATACAAATAAAATTGAATTGGAATTGAATTGAATTGAATTGAATTCGAATTGAATTGAATTGAATTGAATTGAATTAAAAGAAAAAGCCTGAAGGAAGATTCATGAGATTTGCACCGCTTTGACATTTGCACCAAGCCTCTCAACTGTAGGTGGTATATGCACTTCTGTAAAACAGTAAAGAAAGAAAGAAAAAGTCCAGTTCTCTCCTCACAAATAATGCTCACAGCAAAAGCACGTTTCTGTACAGAGCACGCTTGACCTCAAAGTTCAGTCTATCCATTTGCCTTTGATTGCCTTTATTTTTGTGTAGTTAGAAGTGCGCCACCAATGTCTTCCTAGACTCCACAGCAGTTTGGTTGCACTGTGACCACAAAATGCATGATCAAAATAAACATGACAACAACAAAAGTTTTTTCAGGTCTGAAGTTGAAAGCAGCAATTTTGAACTTAACTTAAATTAAAACCAAAACAAACTGTAAATTGTTGCATGTTATGTTAACTGCAGATGTTGGCTTGAGGAACAAACAACAAGTAGTCAAGACTCTTGTCATTGTGAGCAGGTGTTTAGTCCTTTACTATTTGATATTTTAGTTAATATCGTAACCTTGACATCCTTAAATATGCCAGTTGAGTGAGAATTGGACAGAATTGGTGCAGATTTTTTCCGGTCAAAAGGAGTTTTCTGTCTGCACTTGCTCAGTTTCACTGACAGTAAAAAAATTACATTGTTGGTCACTCATATGTGCTGTGATTGACACACAGTGAAGATATGTTGCTCTTATTGAAATGATTTACCTCCAGGAGTTGGTGTCTTGGTTGTACATTTCAACAGTGTCTGTGTTTCTGTCAATCTCTCTGTCTCCACCGATGGCATAAAGGCGCTCTTCATGCACCGCCATTGAAAAGTTACTTCTGGCCTCATTCATGTCAGCCAGCCTCATCCAGCTGTCTGTCTCGGGGTCATAGCTGTGAGAAAAAAATAGCAAAGACAAAAAATGAAGGGCTCTCTTGTGCAGAGTGGCTAGACGTCTTCTTCTTACCTGTATGCTGACTTCATGACATTGTCCTTGGCATAAAGTAGCATCCCCAATAAACAAAACAACCTTCCCTGCATTAATGGGCATCTATGCCTGAACTTTGGCTTGTCTGGGATCCGCCTCAGTCTCCTCCACCTATATCCTTCACTAAACCCATGCTAATAAGCAGAAGGAATTGGAAAACCATATTTCTGCTTGTTACTCGGGCTGGCTCCCCACGCTGTGCCAGCCGGGTCTCCACCAACCAGAACTAGAACATTTTGGTTTTTCTTACCCCGACAACAATCCTGGGAGCTGGAAGACTGAACCAAATCTTTCCTTCAGTGCTGACCCATAGAGTTCTACATTCTTATCTGCAAACACTCCATTTGTGGTTAACTGCCCTAACCTCTCTCTGAACTCGAAGTCATTAGAGGAAAGCGTGACTGCAGTCAACAGAGCCAGCATGTGTCAGTCTTTTCCTCAGGATTCCTACCAATCCATGAAATTACAGCTCGAAAATGTTTTCAATCTTATGGAACGCGATAGACCATCACAATGTAGGAGTCTATGGCTTTCCGCTGGTAGGTCACAAAACTTTGCTGAGGTCGACACTTCCCTGAAGTTCCTCAAAACAAAGTCCTTAGCCTCATCAAGGAGCTCTGATAGCCCATAGGCTTCGGCAAAAGATGCCACATCCAGGCAGGAAGCTGGGTTCATTTGTTCTTTTATAAAGTTGAGACAAAGCAAGAGAGCCTGTCACAACTGAAGCTGGAGAGCCACGATGGTCATCTCAAAAACAGAGTCCCAGCTGATCATAAGTTTGCCGCCATAGGAGAAACCAACAAGAGCCTTTAGCTCAGGAGCCGGAAGGTAAGGAAGGGAAACACAGGTCTGATGAGATTCCTTCATGCCACACGTAAACATGGCACGGAAGAAGTCGCTGCTTGCAGCCAGGATAACTCTGTGACCTGGAGACAAAGATGAGTTTTAACCCAGATCATCACAATACCCAATACCACCATGAAACGGCAACCGTGACCACTTACCATGTAGAACTACACCATCTACATCCAAGACTACATCACATCCAACTCTATTTTCCCACAGCTTGAGGATGGATTGAAGGGTGACCTTTCAGGCAGAGCCTTGCTTTTTCTACTTGTGACCAGATGTTTATCCTTCCCTCACTCTGTCTTTTAGTGCAGAGTCCAGAATGCAGGTTACCTTCAAAACTTCAGCTGCAGTTTTGATGCTGTCATTTAAACTTGGAACGTCACCACTGTAGGCGAACTCAACAACTGCTTGAAGTCCGACCTGATTGACCGAAACGCCCAAATCTATTGACCATCTTTGGAGCCCAAGCTCTGATAAATTCCTGTTTTTTTCCATCAGTTTCTCCTGGACTAAAATACTGACAGCAGCTAGAGCAAGAGAGTGCACGTGGAAGATGCTCCCATCCTCTGTTGTCAGTGTGAGGTCAGTTAGAAGAGCCAAATCCCTGAATTCCTTCAGCATCTCAAAAATGTCTCCAAGGAAAGTTTCTTGCTTTTGACACAAGTGGATGCCTCACCTATATATGTCTCTATCACCAAGTGCCACCCAGGTACTCCTGCCCTTATTCTGCCTCTGGCGCCATAAGTCTCCCCCTCATACCAGCCAGCTCCCATCCTAGAGTCGCTAGTACTCCACAATCCTCCTCAGCTCTCAGATTTCCATTTGTTCGATCCTTCTCCACCTTCTCTTCCATCACTCTTTTCCTTCTCTCCTTCTCTTCTTCTCCATCGCCCTCCCATTCCACCCGTCATGATTAGATCCACTTTTAACTTCTTAAATGTTTTCACAAAACCTGCGTCTGCCCTCTGTCTGTCTGCAGGCTCTACAGCACTGCAGAGCAAACACACAGCCATGAATAGCTGCTAACAGAGAGGTTCAGTTTCAAGAGACTTGAAGGAGCCCCCACATGGCTTTTGGAGCTAACATTCCAATAACCTGGTGTATTTTAACAGATTTGGTCAGAGGGTCAGAATCGAATCTTCTGTTTCTGGAGAATGGCTTTTGAAATCATTTTGTCCTGATTCGACACATTTCTTCAAAAAATGTAGAAACTTTTGGATGCCAGGCAACAATTTAAGATAAAGTTATTGCAGAGTTGTAGAAGATGAGTGAGAGAGGAAAATGATTGAATCTAACTTCCTAAAAATAGACTATGTTTTTAATTTCAGAAAAGAGAGGTATGAAAAAGAAAAGTGATCTTTTTTTATTTACTCCTGGCTCAGCACTTTTTCTTTTTTTCAGTCTGTGCTTATATATGAATGAATCATGTTTAAAGGCACAAAATGTTGACAATTCTAGTGTGTAAGTTTGACTATGAAGGCCAGATAAGAAATTGGCACTTTACCCTCAGCCCACCACAGGACCCAAATGGATGGAAATTCCATTTTGTGAGCTTACATTGCTCAGTGTTTTCTGTTGTAAAAATTGTTCAGGTCTGTGTTTGTATTCTTTAACATCTCAATATCCATGGTAATGGAAAGAATTAAGATGCTGTCTTTAAATGTTAATGGTTTAAGTAACTCCAATAAAAACTCAAATATGTTGTATTTACTGCTTTTAAGAAAAGATAAAATATATATCTTCAGAAACCCACCTATCATTAATTTTCTAATCTGTTTTATTCATTTAGGGGTCACGGGCTGTTGAGCTCAACCCAAGCCACTTGCGGTGCAGACACCAGGTCGCCATTCTTTCGCAGGGCCACAATCACACACACCCATGCACACTCACATACACACCTATGGACAATTTAGAGTAAAAAAAAATTAACCATTTTGATGATGATAAGCGGATCTGTGGGTGGCCGATCCCCATTAAGACCTGAACCTGGGGCCTTCTTTTGCTGTGAGCAAGAGTCCCACCGCAGCAGCCCACCTATCAAGAAAAGCAAAAATAGAAGATTTGGATATACTGAATTTTTTTAGAGCTCTGGTTTCAACATGGGTGCAGAATAGGTATTCTTATCCTTGAATTTAATGAAATTTGAATATATCAACTGTCAGATAAAGAAGGGAGAAAGGGTGGAAAACGAAATGGTCACGATGGTTAATGTCAATGCTCCTCCCGATGGTGGAAAACAGGTCTTTAAAACTTTGTTTGACCTTTTAACCCAGGAAATAGAAGGTGTACTAATATGTGGTGATGATTTTAATATAGTCCTGGATATTAAATTGGACACAACAAATAGAAAGAAACATCATCGCACAAAAACGCTTAAAAAACTTTTTTGGGAATTTATTGTAAATGTATGGAGTGTCACCAGTTTCGGCTCAAAACAGATTACACATACTTCTCTGCTCTTCACAACACTTATTCAAGGATTGATTATTTCTTTATTAACAGTGAAGAGGCATGTAACAGGTCTGGGAAATGTGAATTCAAGGAGTAGAATTTTCAAGCACCACGCAAGAATGTATCTGAAAATAGAGATGAATGAAAAGATGAAAGACGTTTTTAGGATGCAGTATATTTTAGTTGGAAATGAGGGATTTATGAGCAAAATCGAACAAGAAAGTGAAGACTTTTACCCTTTCTGATTGGTCATACTGATGATGTGTGATTGGGTTTCTCCAAGAATGATTGTGGAGACTGTTAAAGAGGCAGGACTGTTCTGGAAAACAGAGCTGAAGGTTAGAAGCAAATTGCTGGTAATTGTCATTCTTATCAAAAATAAATAGAATGAAATAAACCCAAAGAAAAAAGTATTTTACTTATCTTCATATTCCTAACTACTCAGTGTTTTATTAGGGCCTGTTTGGATGAACACAGAGCTGATATCCTGGTGATAGTAAATGTTTTTAGTCAAAGGAATGGGTAATTTTCACGCATTACCTGACCACGTCTTCCCACGGCACACTAGGTGTGCCATGGCAAACTGGTTGAAAACACTGACATGGCTGAAGCAGTGTTACAGTGTAAAAGACATTAAACCTTTTTTTTTTTTTTTTCAGAAACCCCAAACAAACCCACCCTGTTGCACCATAAAAAAATAATTCAATAAAATAAACAAATATTTTAATGATTGGAGTAACAGTGTTACCCCTCAGAAAGAAGCGCTGAATCAACATCTTTGATCTTGCACAGAACAGGCTACAGTTGTGACAATAAAAAAACTCCTACAGCTAGGATGGAATATTCCATGTAGATTTACAGGGTTCATGTAATTGTGCCGTAAAATTAGCCCGCCCCACCCAGGCACCGGACCCGACCCCCCGACCAACGGAGCCCCCGCCAGGCACCGGAGGCCCCGACCCCCACCCCGAACCACGGCAGAAGGGCAAGGAGTAGCGACGACCAGGCCCCTCACCCCCTAAGTCATGGAGTTAGCCATGGGAGACCAGAGAGACTGAATTCTTTCAAAGTTACCTGAACTTTGGGCTGACATTTTTTCCAAGCTGATATGATCAAGCAGCAGACTTCTGTGTTGACTTATATTTATATCTTTCTTGTTTTTCCAATTTATTAAATTAGTTTTTTTAGCAGTACAAAGAGTTATGAAAATGATAGATACTAATCCTCCTTCTACATCGATGGCACTCAGGTTACCAAGCACACAAATTGACGGTGAAGCCGCTATTGAAACCTTAAGCCAGACTGATAGATCGGCACATAACTGCTGCCAGAGAGACTGGACAGGCGTGTAGAACCACAGTGCGTGCATGTAACTGTCGGGTAGATTACTATCACAGTGCTCGCAAATGTCTGAGTTACTGAAACCCATCTTGAACATCCTCTGTCCAGTGTAGTAAATTCTGTGAAGAGTTCTGAAATGGATTAGCTGCAGATTTGGACTTTTTGTCAGTTTAAAGGCGTTTAGACAAAGTTCTGACCAGAAGCTTTCATCTGTGCTGATGCTCAAATCCGCATCCCATTTTATTGTCAGAAGGGAAATATTATCATCTACATTACATAAAAGTTTGTATATTTTAGAGAGAGTCTTATTCATTGAGAAATTAATCAGAGTGGTAACTACATCTGGTAGCTTTAAATCGTTGTCTCTGTATTTAAACTTTTTAGTAATAATTGATTTAAGTTGCTGATATTCCAAGAAGTTATTTATTCCATGTTTGTCTTGAAGTTCCTGGGGAGTTATGAATCTCAAATCAATAATTATGTGCTCCAGTTGTTTTATGCCCCCTGCTTGCCAAGCTGGGAAGTGAATCATTTTTTTGTTTATGAGGATGTCTGGATTGTTCCAGATGGGTTTCATTTTGCATGGTTGAATTGATGATTTTGATATTTTGAGAAATTCCCACCAGGCTGTTAAAGTGGTATTTATATTAATACTACTGAAAAAATCCTGTTTTTTAACTGTTTGGCTATTAAATGGAAGATCTGACAGGTTGATCTTTCCACATAACGCCTGTTCCAAGTCTAACCATGAGTTGGTTTCTGGATTATTTTTTATCCATTTTAAGATGTATTGTAATCTATTTGCAAGGAAGTACTTGTGGAAGTTAGGTAATTCTAATCCTCCACTGCTTTTTGCAGATTTTAACGTTTTTAGACTAATTCTTGCAGGTTTATTGTTCCATAAAAAGCTTGATATGGATGAGTCTAATGTTTTGAACCATTTTAATGGCGGTTGTGTGGGAATCATTGAGAAGAGATAATTAACTTTAGGTAAGATTTTCATTTTAACCGTGGCTACCTTGCCCATAAGGGACAGAGGCAGGTTGGTCCAGCGAGTTAGATCTTCCTGTATGCTTTTCAGTAATGAGGTGTAGTTTAGCTGCACCAGTTCTGATAGTTTGGGGGGGAAATTGATACCTAGATATTTGATATTTCCTGATTTGACTGGTATTGTGAGTCTTTGTTCCGCATTCCTATTGAGTGTTAATAAAACAGACTTATTCCAATTAATAGAATAGTCTGATATGGAGGAGAATTCATTAATGATTGTTGCCGTTTCATTTACAGAATGTATATTACTTAAAAACAGTAATATGTCATCTGCATATAGACTAACATTATGATGGCTGTGTTTGGTTTTAATTACTATTATACTCTCATTCTGTCTTATTGCTGCAGCTAGAGGCTCAATAAATATAGCAAAAAAAGGAGAGAGTGGGCAACCCTGTCTGGTTCCTCTTCCAAGAAAAAACCTGTTGGAAGTCTGTTTTTTACTTCTGACTGATGCATTTGGGTTGTGATATAATATTTTGAACCAATTGATGAATGATTCTCCAAAACCAAACTTATGGAGGGCAGCAATAACGAACTTCCAGTTTACTCTGTCAAAAGCTTTTTCAGCATCCAGCGATAGTACAGTCATTTCCTGGTTTTTAATGGTGGCAAAGTCAATCATATTAACAAGTCTTTGAAGATTGTCATCCGAGTGTCTGCCTTTGATGAATCCAGTTTGGTCAAAGTGAATTATGTGAGGAGTGATTTTTTCTATTCTCTGTGCTAGTGCTTTGCAGATAATTTTTACATCTGCATTGATTAGAGAGATGGGGTGATAGCTTGAAGGACTAGTGGGATCTTTGTCTGGTTTTAGAAGAAGGATTATGTTGGCTGAGTTCATGTTAGGTGGTAGTGATTGACTTTCATTGATAGATGTGACCGTTTTATAAAATGTTGGTCCCAGCTCTTCCCAGAATTCTTTATAAAACTCAGCAGGAAAGCCGTCAGGCCCTGGTGCTTTACCGTTAGGCATAAGGCAAGGCAAGGCAAGGCAAGGCAAGTTTATTTGTATAGGACAATTCATACACAAAGTAATTCAAGGTGCTTCAAAAAACAGAAAAATGCATTAAAATCACAATACATCATAGAAATAATCAACGTAAAATTTACTTTAAAAGAAAAGAAAAAATGTGAAAATTGATTTAAAAATAAAGGAAGGAAAAGAAAGAAAAGTGCTTATAGGACCTTTCAGTCATATACACGGCTAAACAGAAATGTTTTAAGTCTAGATTTGAACATGAACACAGAAGAGGCCTGTCTTACGCCTTCAGAGAAGCTGTTCCAGATTTTAGCTGCAGAATATTGAAACGTTGATTCCCCTTGTTTAGTTCGGACTCTTGGAATCAACAGGGGGCCGGTCCCTGAGGTCCTCAGAGTACGAGATGGTTCATATAGCACTAACATGTCAGAGATTTACTTTGGTGCGCGGCCATGGAGAGACTTGTACACAAGCAAAGCTGCTTTGAAGTCTATTCTTTCAGGTACAGGGAGCTAGTGCAGAGACCTGAGCACAGGACTAATGTGATCATACTTCCTGGTTCTGGTCAGGACTCGAGCAGCAGCATTCTGGATGCACTGAAGCTGTTTTACAGCTTGTTTGGAGAGGCCGGTGAGCAGGCCGTTACAGTAGTCTAACCTACTGGAGACAAATGCATGAATAAGTATCTCCAGGTCTGGCTTTGACATTATGTTTTTGATTTTGGCAATGTTTTTCAGATGGTAAAATGCCGCCGATGTTACTGACTTGATATGGCTGTTAAAGTCCATGATTACCCCAAGATTTCTGACTTGATTTGAAGGTTTAAGAGACAGAGAATGAAGGTAGCTGCTGACACTTTCTCTTTGTTTCTGTGGGCCAAAAATAATAACTTCGGTCTTGCTTGAGTTTAGCTGGAGAAAGTTGTTCTGCATCCACGCACTGATCTGTTGGAGGCAGTGGCTGAGTGAATCCACCGGCCCATATTCACCTGTTGTCAGTGACACATAGAGCTGAGTATCATCTGCATAGTTGTGATAAGATATATTATTACTGCGTATTAACTGCCCTAGTGGCAGCATGTAGAGGTTGAACAGAAGGGGTCCCAGGATCGATCCCTGGGGCACACCACTAGTCAAGGCCATGTAGTCTGAGACACAACTCCCAATTTCAACAAAATATTTCCTGTCTTCCAGACTTGAGACTTGAGCCAACTTAGGGCAGATCCAGAGATGCCAACCCAGTCTTGGAGTCTGTGCAAAAGGATCCCCATGATCAACAGTAACAGAGCTTCATGAAGTTCAGACAGCGAGAGCGGAGAGTCTAAGTTTGTGATTTGATCCTCCTTTAACCTGGGTAGAAGCTTTTTCTTATAAGAATCCAATCCCCCACTCAGCAACACTTGTAACAACAAAACAACAAGATTAAACAATTTTATAACACTACATGCGACAAACACATAGCAAATACAGACAGACACGCCCAAATACTTCAACATACACTCTATAAAAAAAAGAAAAAAAGGAAACAAAATGCCTCAGCTAAAAAAGAAACTAGAACAAATCAAAACAAAACCAACAACATGTGTGAAAACATATAAACGCCCCCCCCCCCCATTTATGTTGTTTATGACCATTCTACACCTACTCATCATTGTTACATTGCATCTTGGTACTTATTTATTATGTATCTCTTAAACATACCTTTAAAATGAACAAGACTTTCACAAGTTTTCATTTAAACAGATAGATTGTTCCAGAGTGTGACACCCTTTACTGAGATACACATCAATTTTAGGTTGTCCTTACTTTAGCTTGATAGAATTTGTTGGTTCCTCTTAATTTATATTTATTAACAGCATCTCTGTTTTGAAACATAGATTGAATATTAGTTGGCAGAGAAGTTATTGATGCTTTACACATAATTTGGGCAGTTTTAAAATCTACCAAATCCTGCAATTTTAAATTAAATGCATTAAGAAAAAGTGGAGTGGTGTGCTCATTATATTTAAATTTGTAAACGAATCTAATGGCTCGTTTTTAAAGTAAAATGAAAGGATGCAAATTTGTTTTGTAAAAATTTCCCCACACTTCAATACAGTAATTCAAAGATGCCGTTATGAAGGAATGATACAAAATAAATAAAGCAGATTGATTAAGCATCAAGCTACATCTTTTCGTCACTCCAACACATTTAGCCACTTTTGAACGCAAATAAATAATATGGGGTTTCCAACAAAGCTTATCATCAATAATTACACCCAATAACAATTCTCAATTGGTGTATCATTAACAATAATAATTTGCACTGGAACTTCCTTACTCTCTCTCATAAACAGCATAAATTTAGTCTTTTTTAGACTCAATGATAATGTGTTCCTTTTAAACAAATATTTTAACTTGTAAAATTCCAGAGTTATTTCTCTTAGAAGTTTGTTCTAAGTTCTCCTCTGAACATAAAATGTTGGTATCATCTGCAATAAGTATGAATTTTATTATTTGTGATGATTGGCAAATATTCATTTTTTTTCATTCATTCATTTTCTATACCTTTCTATACCTTTTTTCTCTTTCGGGGTCATGGGACTGCTGGAGCCTAACCCAGTCACATGTGGGCGAAGGCAGGGATGCCCTGGACAGGTCGGCAGTCTGTTGCAGGGTAGAATATCCACAATCACACATTCATTCACTCTTACATTCATACCTATGGTCAATTTAGAGTTGCCAATTAACCTATGAAGCATGTTTTTGGATGGTGGTAGGAAGCCGGAGATCCCAGGGAGAACCCACACATGCAAGGGGAGAACATGCAAACTCCACACAGAAAGGTCCCCCATTGATATTGTTTTTCACATCCCCTAGCTGGGACTTGAACCAGGGGCCTTCTTGCTGTGAGGCAAGAGCGCTAACCACTGCGCCACCGTGCACCATGGTAAATATAATTAATATAAAGTAAAAACAGATTTGGTCCATGAATTGGACATTGAGGTACACCACATATGATATTCCTATTTTTATATATATTTTTACCAATCTTTACAGACTGCTGTTTATCATCCAGGAAGCTCTTTAACCAGTTTTACGTTAATCCTCTGATTCCATACTTTACCAATTTATTCAGTAAAATATGATGGTCAATCGTATCGAAGGCTTTCTGTAGATCAATAAAAATTCCAATGATGAATTTATTTTTTAATAGTAATCTTTTCCACAAGTTTAATTATGGGAAGTGATGTAGATATTCCTTGTCGGAAGCCATATTGACAGTTGAATAGCAATTTCTTTTTATCTATTGAAGGAATGAAGAAATCAGTCAATTGAGATTTCTTCCATGTGTGTTCTTAAAGTCGGGAGAATGACCAGAAAATGCGAACGGAATAAAATTAAGAGTTTTTATTGTCCCTAACAAAGAGCTCTAAACAAAATAAAACAGATCGATCTGGGTTCCCGAATCCAAAACCTGCAAAACTTAAGAAATTACAATCCGCATCACATGAGGCCGTCTGGGAACCACGCTTCTTCCAAAGCATGGCCCTTTTAAGTTGTGTCCGAGCCCCTCCTCCTGAAAACACCATGGCAGCCGAATCTCCCCCTCTGGTCGCTAGAGATTGGCTGACAGAGGAGCCCGCCTACTTCCTTCAGACCATACTTGGAATCACAGCATCTGATCTCTGGGGAGTCTTTTCACAGATGGACATGGTACGGAATACCCGTGGGGTCCGACACAGGTGGCAGGATCTTTCCCCGCAGGGAGTCGATCCTAGAGCTTTGTTCTCCACACGTGAATGAACACCTGGAGATCTGGTAATTTATGGTCCATGTCAGACCTACAGCCCAGCCTTCCAAATGGCCTTAGAAGTGTCCCTGCAGGGGGTGAGCTTGGAGCTGAAGTCAAAACCTTCTCACATATACAACTTAAGGAAGCTTCTTCAAAGTTCAAAGGACAGAAAAAACACACACTAATAAAACTAAACTTCAGTGAGAACATAATAAAAACATATTAAAATTAAGACAACAAATATATATTCCTTCACTAAAAAGTTAAGTAATCTAGAATTAAAAAGTTTCTCCAATATTTTTGAAAGTTGAGGCAATAGAGAATTAGGACGGTAAGTAAAGGAATTATTTTGGCAGTTTTCATCTTGATGGGAAACTGTCCATATGTAAATGACAAATTGAAACAAATTAAAATCAAAACAGGCAGAGGCACAGACAAAATACACTGATCACCTGAGCAGTGAGGGGAAAAAAATCATCCACACCTTAAGCTCACTTGGGCATAGAGGGGAGCTCCAGATGCCTGTGTTATTTTTTCAGCTAGAAAGACAACTTAGATAGAAATCAAAGCATGCTCACAGGGAGGGAGGCAGGCTCACAGGGAGGGAGGGAGGGAGGGAGGCTCACCACACTTATCAGATTGCCCAGAGGGTTAGCTACTAATGGGCAGGGTATCTGCACCTCACACCAAGTGCCCATTTTTATACTGCTCCAAGGTTAGTCAGGCGATTGCCTGCAGCTGTGCAGCACCATCCTGCTACACATGTCACAGCTACAAGCTTCCAAGAGTATTTTTACCTCTTCTCCTGATTTACATCCATTTAAATAAAAAAAACTGTCATGGTGCCTGGCAGTTCACCCCCCCCCCCCCCACACACACACACACACAAAGCTCTCCTTCACCGCTGATTGGAACCAGCTGATCTTCATCTCCTCATCACCCTACCGGCCTTCATAAGGGAGCTTCTCACCAGTATCCAGCGCCAGTTCGTTATACTCACTCCGGTGCTTATGCCCGGCCTTTTAGTCTTAGCTCATGTTATCTAGTTCATGCTATTTACCTCGCCTTGTATTCACCTTCAGGTTTTCATCCATTGGTCACGCTGGTTCCACGCTCCACGCTGATCCCGCAGTCCTCGGCATCCACACCTCGAGCTCGTCCCGCCGTCCTCGGCGTCTTGCCTCAAGCTGGTCCCGCTGTCCTCGGCGTCCACACCTCACCTCAAGCTGGTCCCGCTGTCCTCAGCGTCCAAGCCTCGCTCCCTCTGGCTCCATGGTCCGACGCGTCCACGCGTCGCCCCCTCACCCTCATCAGCTCAAAGAACATCAGGATCATTCCACGGAGGAAATAACTTCCACGTTCCCTCAGAAACTGTATTTACCGTTGGTAAATAAACCTTTTCATGTTCATACTCGCCAATGAGTTACATTCGGGGTTTCAGCATCTGGGTCTGTTACGTCTACGACGTCATGACAGAAACACTTATAAAGGCAATTTTGAGCTTCTTTTTTTCATAAATGTCCTCATTAGAAAAATGATACAAGACCACAGGCAAAAGAACAAGTAGCAGAACATTGACAATGTAGAAGAACATACAAATGTCAATGAAGAATTGAGAGTTGAAAGGCCACAAAACACACTTCTCCATATTTTGATGCTGAAGAGTTTTTCATGCAAGTCTGCATTCAAACGGGATTGTCTAAAGGTTGTGCCTCCTCATCCATGAGATCCCGTGTTGTCTCAGACCTTTGATCTCAGCCCAACTAAACACGAGAGTGTGAGCCGAAGAAACATTTTACTGCTGGAAGTAGACTCATCTAAATGTCTACTTTTCTTTATTAAATTAGATATGTGATAAATTCTCTTTAATGGCATTTCAAGATTTGACGCTTGTTAACTTGTCCCAGTTTGTGTGCTTACAATAAATTAGACTTGTACAAAAAAAGGAGAAAGTTCATTTCAGTGTGGTTAGTATTTTGCAATCATTTCCCGAAATACTAAGCTGTATTATCTACAGCAGACTATTTGCAAAGTCAAATCCAAATAAAAACTGAAACGTTGCAACTTAACTTGGCAGATATATTTGTTTTCTCTGGAATATAAAAAACTTTTGTTTGCACAGACAGTCATGGAGAAGCTTCATTATGAAATTGCAATTGCTAATCTGCATCCTTAAAAAGTTGAATGTAAGGCACAGAAAGATTTAAAATCTACAAATGTAGGTGTTTTAGTACATAGCAGAACACATGTAGTAACACTTCTGATTACCAGAGTCCAGACGGAGTTGTTCATTGGAGTCGTCCAGTGTTCTGTTTATAAAATAGGGTTTGGAAGTAGCAGGTCATCTGGAGGATTTGAGTAGCGTTGGTACTTTCATTGTACAATCTTTGTCCATCTTTGACATATACCATAACTTTTCAACTGTTCACATGATCACCGTGAATCAATTCATTTTGATCTGGAGGAAAGGATATTTTCTATGTTGGCTTTGCACTGATAGGCAACACTTAACAGATAACTAACGTAAAGCTTTTTATGACTGCAAAACTGCTATTCTCCGTCAGAATCAGCTGATTTACGTTGCGTGTTAACATTGACTACTGTAAAGTGTTGCATTTCAGTGCAAAGCTCCTTTTCTCTTCTTCAGAATCCAATGGAAGTCACACTGGAGTACAAATCATAGCAGCCAAAAAAAGCATAACTAATAATTTGAAAAATCCTACATAAGTCGCAGTTTTGGGAGAAAAGTGTGATGCTTCTGAACCACCCAGCCAAGCCTGGTGCCATGCTGCTTTCACACTGAACACAAAGCACAAGTGAAATTCATGTCAACCTCCTCATTTTTGATGAGAATCAGATTTGCTGTTAGTTGTTCAAAATGTGTTCATAAACTAGACGCTCTCGTCATGTGTGGTAGGAGCTACCATCACATTCTTAGCCTTGCTTCATGGAAGCATTGACTGTATCTCTGATTTACAATGCATGGAAGACACAGAAGATGTTGAGAGATCAGGTTTATCTATTTTGAAATGTTCTACAAAAGCATCGGTAAACTCGTCTCCATGTGTTACGGCTCGTAACCGAAGAACCCAAACGCAGGAAGGACTCGAAACCAACTGTAGTGTAGTCAAAAGATTTACTCGAAAACTCGAGGAAACAATCATCAGAGACACTGAACAAACAGGACGCTGCGACACTGAAAACAACAAGGACAGAAACTTAAATACCAAACACATAATCAGGAAACTGAAAACAGCTGCGAGAAACAGGTGAACACACAGAGGGGGGAGGAGGAGGGTGCAGCTGCCAGCTGATCCATGACATAACCCCCCTCACAAAGTCCGGCTCCCAGACGGACCCCGACGAGGCTGATCAGGGTGGTTACGGTGAAAACGGGCGATCAGAGCCGGATCCAGGACGTGACGTGCAGGTACCCACTGTCGATCAGCAGGGCCGTAACCCTCCCAGTCCACAAGATATTGGATACCCCGACCCACTCTCCTGGAGGCAAGAAGCTTCCGGATAGTGTAAACTGGGCCGCCATCCACAATACGAGGTACAGGAGCGGACACTGGAGTAGGCTGAAGGGAGGAGTCTTTAGCAGGCTTTAGTTTGCACACATGAAACACCGGGTGGACTCTGAGGGTGCGGGGAAGGCCTAGCTTGACTGCCACAGGGTTGATGATCTTGACAATAGGGTATGGGCCGATGTAGCGGGGCATCAGCTTTCTGGAACCCCCTTTGAGGGGAATATCTGTGGATGACAACCAGACTTTGTCTCCCACCTTGTACTCCGGTGCGGCTCGCCTCCGGCGATTGGCGACTGCGGTAAGCCTCTCCTGGTTCCTTAGTAACTGGTGTCTAAAGTTCACCCAGCCTCGTCGACAGCGCCTTCCAAATGCCGCAGGACCCGAAACCGTGGCCGTCTGTTCTTGGTGCGGGAAGAGGGGTGGTTGGTAACCATACGCTGCCTGAAAAGGTAAAAAACCGGTGGAGTTGATTAGAGAGTTATGAGAGTATTCAGCCCAGGGTAGTTGGGATGACCAGGTGTTGGGGTTCTTTGAACACAAAGCCCGTAGGGTAGTTTCCAGATCCTGATTGCACCTCTCCACCTGGCCATTGGTTTGCGGATGAAAACCAGAACTTAGACTGATCTGGATCCCCAACAATTTACAGAATTCCTTCCAAAAGGAAGCTACAAACTGGGGCCCACGGTCTGAGACTATGTTTTGAGGAAGACCGTGCAGACGGAACACATGTTGAGTGACTAGTACAGCCATCTCCTTGGCGGATGGTAATCTTTGCAGCGGTATGGCATGAACTAACTTAGAGAATCTGTCCACGACAGTCATGATGACTGTCTTTCCCTTAGAGGAGGGCAGACCTGTGATGAAATCCATGGCCACATGGGACCATGGTCTGGAAGGAACTGGCAGAGGATGAAGTAAACCAACAGGGGGAGTCCTAGGAGTCTTAACACTGGCACACACCGGGCATGAGGCAACAAAAGCCCTAATGTCGGAAGACATTGTGGGCCACCAAAATCTTTGAGCCACCAGGAATGCAGTCCTAGTCCCTCCTGGGTGGCAAGCCAAACGAAAAGAATGCCCCCATTTCAGGACTGACTGACGAAGGTGCGAGGGGACAAACAAACACTTTGGAGGACAACCTGAAGGTATACACGTCGGATCGGGAACAGAGGCCTTGACCTTGCGCTCCAAGGTCCACCGAGTTGCTCCCAGAACCAGTTTAGTAGGGAGAATGGTGTCGGAAGTGGTGGAGTCCTCGTCCTCCTCTCTCTGATATAAACGTGACAGAGCGTCTGGTTTGATGTTCTTGCTGCCAGGACGAAAAGAGAGGGTGAAGTTAAACCTGTCAAAGAACAAAGCCCACCGAGCTTGGCGGGGGTTCAGGCGTTTGGCAGTCCGAATGTATTCTAAATTCTTGTGGTTGGTCCACACAAGAAAAGGTCTTTCAGCCCCCTCCAGCCAATGCCGCCACTCCTCAAGAGCCAACTTGACGGCAAGCAATTCTCTGTTCCCTATGTCGTAATTTCTCTCGGCAGGAGTGAGCTTGCAGGAGAAATACGCGCAGGGATGGACTTTATTATCAGAAGCTCTCTGAGACAGAACAGCCCCCACTCCCGACTCAGACGCATCCACCTCCACAATGAATTGTTTGGAGGTATCTGGCTGAGTCAAGATGGGAGCTGCAGAGAAGCGTCTTTTCAGCTTGGTAAAGGCCTTATCAGCTCCCTCTTCCCAGATAAAACGTACCTTTGCTGAAGTTAGTCTATGGAGGGGTGCAGCTACGCCACTAAAACCTCTGATGAACCGCCTGTAAAAATTGGCAAAACCTAGGAAGCGCTGGAGAGGTTTGCGCCCGGTAGGGACAGGCCAGTCCAGAACAGCCTTTACCTTGCCCTCATCCATCTGTATGGACCCCGGTTTAACTACGTGGCCGAGAAACTTAGTGTGGGTGGTGTGGAATTCACACTTTTCAGCCTTGCAATACAGTTGGTTCTCAAGCAGGCGTTGGAGTACGGCTCTGACATGCTGCACATGAGTCTCGAGATCTGGAGAGAAGATGAGAATATCATCCAGGTACACGAACACAAACTTATTAATCATATCCTTAAGTACGTCGTTAATTAAACACTGAAAAACAGCAGGTGCATTGGTAAGTCCAAAAGGCATGACCAGATATTCAAAATGACCACTAGGGGTGTTAAAGGCGGTCTTCCACTCGTCCCCCTCCCTTATGCGGACCAGATGATATGCACTTCGGAGGTCCAATTTGGTGAAGATCTGAGACCCTTTTAGCAGATCAAAGGCAGTCTGTAAGAGAGGTAATGGATAAGTGTTCCGAGCAGTGATGTTATTCAACCCCCTGTAGTCAATGCAAGGCCGCAAACCCCCATCTCGTTTGCCTACAAAGAAAAATCCCGCTCCTGCAGGAGATGAAGAGGGACGGATTATTCCAGCCTGAAGACTCTCCTGAATGTACTCCTCCATTGCTTCCTGCTCAGGACGAGACAGAGGATATATGTGGCCCTTAGGAGGTTGCGTCCCCGGTAGAAGGTCAATGGCGCAGTCATAGGGGCGATGAGGGGGTAGAGACTTGGCCCGAATTGTACTGAACACTGCACTAAGGTCATGATAAGCGGGAGGAACAGCGTTGAGATCCAGAGGTTCAGGAGAAGGGCTCTTGACTGATGAGCGAACAGAGGCAGCAGTTAAGCAATTTAACAGACAAAATGAACTCCAGGACAATACACGCCCCGAAGTCCAGTCAATATGTGGAGTGTGTCTGCACAACCAGGGGAAACCTAAGATCACCTGTGGTTTCAAAGAGTCAACAACAAAAAAAACTACGTAGTTCTGTGTGATTACCAGAAACAGTTACTTGAATATTAACCGTACGTGCCGACACATTATGGATGACAGACCCGTTAATAGCACGAATGAGTAAAGCAGGAGACAAATGTTCAACAGGAACCTTAAGTTCGGTTACTAACTTGTGAGAAATAAAGTCCCCATCTGAACCAGAGTCAATAAGAGTCTCCAGCTCCTTCTGGACTCCTGCATAGTTCATCAACACCTTGGTTGAGGATCGTGAGGGTGACGAAAAAGAGGAAGTACGGCTCACCAGTTCCCTCCTTGCTGGTGAACCCTGGCGTTTCCCGGGCAGTCGCGCACCAAGTGTCCAGACTGTCCACAGTACAAGCAGAGTCCAGCTCCCATACGGCGCCGTCGCTCAGCGGGAGTCAGACGTCCAGTTTCCAGCTGCATGGGCTCGGGGGGAGGAATGAACTCCTGGTGCGGAGTACTGGAACGGGACGGTGGATCACTCACAGGAAGCGGCGGGCGGAGGCTGGAGTTGCTGCGCCGCTCACGACCCCGTTCCCGCATCCTTCGATCGATACGCACCGCGAGATCAATCAACTCCTCCAGCTCCTCCGGGATCTCCCTCGCCGCCAGCTCATCCTTGAGGTTGCCGGAGAGGCCCTGAAGAAACACATCCACCAGCGCTTCGTCCCTCCAGCGGGTGCTGGCAGCCAGAGTCCGGAAATCCACGGCGTAGTCTGCGGCGCTGCGCGCCCCTTGCTGGAGACGAAGTAGTTCCGAAGCGGCAGCTCTGTGGGGAGTAGTAGGATCGAACACCGTGAGGAGTTGGGTGGAAAACGCTCTAAAAGAGCGGCAGAGGTCGGCTCCTCGCTCCCACTCTGCTAAGCCCCATCGTTTGGCCCGACCAGTCAAAAAGCTCAGGGCAAATGCCACCTTGCTCTGCTCGGAGGGAAACTCGTCGGGATTGAAGTCGAAGTGAAGGCGGCAGGAGGTGATGAAGGCCCGGCAGTCCTCAGCTGTTCCATCGAAGGGCTCGGGACGACCCAGTCGGGTTTGACGGAGCGAAGACGGAGACGAAGGAACATGTTCCAGCCTGGAGAGGCGATCATGGAGTTGTTGCATACCGGACACGAAACCCCGCATCTCCCGTGCCAGGACAGACAGCTCCTCACCGGCGGCTGAGCTTCCAACAGCGGATGATCCAGGTAGGTCCCCAAGATGCGAACTTCCTGCTGGGTTGGTCATGGTCGCAGCGTAATGTTACGGCTCAAAACCGAAGAACCCAAACGCAGGAAGGACTCGAAACCAACTGTAGTGTAGTCAAAAGATTTACTCGAAAACTCGAGGAAACAATCATCAGAGACACTGAACAAACAGGACGCTGCGACACTGAAAACAACAAGGACAGAAACTTAAATACCAAACACATAATCAGGAAACTGAAAACAGCTGCGAGAAACAGGTGAACACACAGAGGGGGGAGGAGGAGGGTGCAGCTGCCAGCTGATCCATGACACCATGTCTGCGTTCATGATATCATTCAGAGACTCTTCCAGTACGATGAGCTTCATCATGTTTTGCAGAAGCTGCATCTGAACGACGGCGCTTTCAGCAGGGCCTATGTGTCTCTGAAACCCAGTTAATGACTTGCTTTCCTGCAGTAGTCTGAGGAAGAAAAAATAAAAACAATTAAAGCCGCAAGCGGCGTTGTATGGCCCGCAGACGCAACCCGCCTTCCACGCCCAACTCTACGCACCACCGCCTCCATGCCCAAATCTATGCACCACCGCCTCCCTCACCGCCCTCACTGCCCACTTTTGATAAAGGCTAATGAAAACGGCATTGGCTAATTATGCTAACTATGCTAACTATCCTAATGTGGCTAAAAGTGCAAGCATAGCGATCAGCATCATCAACTGACTCAGGAAAACACATTTTTAAAAATGCTAATTATGCTAACTATGCTAGTTATGCTAACACAACTAAAAGTGCTAGCATAGCGATCAGCATCATCAACTGACTCAGAAAAACACATTACCTAAAATGCTAATTATGCTAACTATGCTAGCTATGCTAATGTGGCTAAAAGTGCTAGCATAAAGATCAGCATCATCAACTGACTCAGAAAAACACATTCCTCCATTGGTGAGAGCTATATGTCATAAGTTGATAAAAAACCCACTTTTTCCAAAATGGCGGCTTTTTTGTTGATTTTATCTCCATAGCAACCATTTTATGTTTTGGTCCCCTCGGGAGGACGAACAGATTGACGTCAGTTTCGGAAAAATCGGTAAAAGTAAACTTTTTGTTGTCCTTAGCAACAGTGGTTTTATGCTATCAACGCCCACATTCCTTATATGTCCATATCCAGTGTTTTTCAATGTATTCTGTTTCAGGCATTAATTAATGCATTCAAATTTCACAGTAGTCCTTTGAAAAACATAGGAGTTATAACAGTGCGCCACTTTGCTAGTTCGCCACGCGCACGCCGTTCAAAATCTACAACTTGTAATTCCAACATTTTTTCCACAGTAGCTTGCCATTGATGCCCAATGTTGGTTATTGGTTTCGTTAGTCGATTCTCAAAAAAAAACTTCATAATTTTTTCGGCACATTTTTTTGCGACGGTTTTTTGCTTACCACGCCCACATTCCTTTATCGATCTTGTCGTGCGTAGCATCGTTTTGTTCAGCGCGGGCCAAGGAATCGCATATTTCCTCTTCACGACGTTCCGATGAAAAATGTGCGAGCTAGCCAAGATGGCAACGGTTGCTAGCTCGCCACGCGCACGCCGTTCAAAATCTACAACTTCTAATTCCAACATTTTGTCCAGAGTAGCTGGCCGTTGGTGCCCGAAAAGTTACGAGACGATTGATGAAAATTCCAACGACGAGTTTTCGTTTGTATCTGGTGCTAAAGGTGCTTTTTTGAGAAAATTCCAGATGGCGGCCTTTTCCCAAGGTCAAAGGTCAACGACACTTCTGGGGTGTTTGTAGACTGGAGCTGTCAGCAAGTGTGTGCAATTGCGTGAAAATCGTTCAAACAAAAGTGTCTTTTCCCCATATTGTGGGAAAACACGAAAATCGCCAATTCTGAGAGTTCGCCACAAAATGGCCGCCAAGCCGTAGGTCGTGCGGCCGTCCCATAATGATTTCAAAACATCTTTGGGATATCCCCGACACGTGTGTCTTGGTTTCGCGACTGTATTTTGAAGTACATTTTGTTCGGCCCCATACGCGATTTTCGGCCCATTCATTTTTTTGACGGGATCGCTGGCCGTGATGTCATCGTCTTCGGGGGGGTGACGTTGACTTTGTGGAAAATTAATTTGCAATTTATCCCAGGTGTGTGCACATTTTGGTGACTTTTCGAGCATGCGGCGGGGGTCAAATTCTCGCTGAAAGGCGGCGAAGTCGTCGTTCCAACTGCGAAAACAATATGGTCCTTGCAGTCAGTGACTGCTGCTGCGGGCCATAATAATGTATCAATGCAGAGAAGATAAGCATGACAAGTTCTGGGAGAGAGCAAGTAGATTTTACTCCATGTTTGTTTTGGACGGCGCTTCTTCCTAGGCATTGCTGACGGTAGCAAATACTGACACACACCTCCAGTGTTACGGGGGAGAAGGGAAGTACCCAGGCGCAGAGAGGAGAGGAGGCAGGAGGATGCAGGGAATGGAGGGTTTAATATTAAAAAAAACTACAAAACCAAAACCACTGCTTAACCAGGCTGGAATACTCGAAACTTGAAACTACAGAACGCTTAAAAACAGGGAACAGCACAATATGGACCAGCATAGGAGGAAGGGAAAGACAGGACTTAAATACATACAAGGCAACAAGACACAGGTGGAAACACTCAGGACTGATGGGGAAAGGTAAACTCGAAACCAACAACAAAACAGGAAATACTACAAAATAAAACAGGAAGTATCTCAAAACATCACAGAACAAAAAACTGCTTGAACACAAAAGCAGAAAAACCTAAAACCATGACATAACCCCCCCCCCCCCCCCCCTCAAGGAACCGCACCGAGGTTCCACAACTAAACCCAGGAGGAGGGGGCCCTGAGGACAAACAGCCACAGGAAGCCGAGTCCAGGGTACGGCCGGGAGTCCGCGCTGTCTGGCGAAGCAGGTCCGGAGGACGACCGGGAGCCGGCCCCGTCTGGCATGGAATGTCCGGCCAGCAAACGGCTGGCAGCTTGAGTTCAAAGTCTGGAGCAGGGGGCTCGGGCTCAGAGTCTGTGGAGGCCGGCTCGGGCTCGGGGACCGCGGCAGGCGGCTCGGGCTCTGGGTCCGCGGCAGGGGGCTCGGGGTCCGCGGCAGGGGGCTCGGGCCAGGCGTCCGGTGCAGGGGGCTCGGGCCAGGCGTCCGGTGCAGGGGGCTCGGGCCAGGCGTCCGGTGCAGGAAGGGGTTGAGGTGGTTCCGGCTCCCTTCGGTCTGCCCTCCCCCTGTCCAGGACCCTCCTGGGAGCAGGAACGGGTCGTGGTGGGTCCTGCACCCTCCTCGGAGCCGGAACGGGTTGGGGTGCATCAGGCGCCCTCCTGGACGCAGGACCGGGTTGGGGAGCTTCCACCTCCGGAACCACGACGGGACGCCGAGAGGGGCGGCGGCGACGACGGCGGCCCCCCTCTTACAGCCAGTCGACTCCCGTTGAAGATGTAGGTGGGGAGCTGAAAACATTCTGAGGTCCACTGGTTTGCGGCCCCCTCCTCTTCCAGGAATAAGTCCTCCCAGAGCCATAGGTCCTGGTCCAGAGGGTCCAGGAAGAACCGATGCCGGAGAACGTCCTGCTCCATCCAGGAAACAGGGGAGGACTTAGAATGGGGGCGGCGGTGATGACGACGACCCCCTCTTACGACCAGGCGACTCCCCTTGAAGTCCTTGTAGATCTGGGAAGAGCCAGGGGTCCACCAGAGACAGGTCCCCTCTGCTGGGTACTGGTACGGCTGGTCCATAATGTTACGGGGGAGAAGGGAAGTACTCAGGCGCAGAGAGGAGAGGAGGCAGGAGGATGCAGGGAATGGAGGGTTTAATAACAAAAAAACTACAAAACCAAAACCACTGCTTAAGCAGGCTAGAATACTCGAAACCTGAAACTACAGAACGCTCAAAAACAGGGAACAGCACAATATGGACCAGCACAGGAGGAAGGGAAAGACAGGACTTAAATACATACAAGGCAACAAGACACAGGTGGAAACACTCAGGACTGATGGGGAAAGGTATATTCGAAACCAACAACAAAACAGGAAATACTACAAAATAAAACAGGAAGTAACTCAAAACATCATAGTACAAAAAACTGCTTGAACACAAAAGCAGAAAAACCTAAAACCATGACATCCAGTGCCCTTTAGTGGTTGACTTAAGAGTCTTTTATGTTTTATAAACATAAAACATTGTCTAAACATTGTCTAAATTGCACCCCTAACCAAACTATGAAAAAAAAATATGACTTGAAAATTATGGTAAACAATGGAGCTAAAGCTCTAGTGTTAAAGGGTTAATTCACATCAGACATAAGCCAGGGCAACTTTCTGTATTCTTATTGATTGCCCAACTTTATTTTGACAATTAAATAATAAAAAGAAAACTCTTATATTCATTCATATTTATAAGGGTATAAAAAAAAGCACATTTTTGGCACTTTGGCACATTTATTTGGAACAACGAGCTAAACAACTTTCTTCAGAAAACAACAAAAACTTTCACTAAACATTAACATGATGACATAACTGACCTGCAAACCTGCACTTTATAGGGGTGAAAGACAAACATGAAATCCCATTTGGCAATGATACTTGTATCGCATTTTCAGATTGAAGGCATTAAATAAAATCTCTCAATAAAGGTCATAGAAACAGATGGAGAAATGCAGATTGTTGTAACAAATAGAATGAAAAAAGCATTCATTCCGATCTTTGACAGAGGTGCAGTGGAGTCAAGGTGTCATGATTGATTTATAAATGTAGGGAAGTAAAATTCCTAATTTGACTGATTTGTATATCTATGCTTTTATGGAGTTATGTAAGATTAATTGCATAAAATGTCTGCACGTAATTTCAATATTGAATTTAGAACTTGTGTTTGCAGGAAGGAAGCACAATGATTGGGCTGGCGAACCTCAGGAACCCCCACCCCACAGTAACCATTAACAGATCATCCAGAATAAAGGCAGGGAGCCCGTGTGGCACATCAGGAGCCGACATGACTTCACCCGCGCTGTTGCTGACCTTCATCATTGGCCTCACTGTGGCCAACTACGCTGCTGCTGGACCTAATGAGCCATGCCCTTTTGATCCATGTAACGTCTTAAAGGAGATCAATGCGTTGAAAGAAGCTTTGGAAGCCAGAGGTGACCTTCTGACAGCTGATTTTATTAAAGATTTTCTGTGTTTTAGAATAAGTAAAAATGTTATTAGATAAAGATATATTTGATCTTTTTCTTTTTAGATGTACCCAAAGTAGCTTTTTCTGCCCGAACGTCTAAAGGCGGGCCCTATGGATATTTCCAGGAAGACACAACCCTGACCTACAATGCAGTGACAACCAATGTTGGCAATGCTTATAATCCAGCCACAGGTAGGTCCACTATTGAATCAATGCTGGTTTGGTTAAATTAACTGTTTAGTTGTAGTTTTTTTTACTTTTATTTGTAAAACAAACTTATTTAAAGCAAAAACATCCCACTCCCCCTTTATTTAATAATCTTGAGCATGCAATTATTATATTGTCAAATGAAGAATAATTAAAAGAAGTCCCAATATGAACTTAATTCTTGATAGCAGACACGTACTTTTTCACGTCAAACCTCATGTTACCATGTTTCATTGATGCTACAGTCATAACTGAATTATGCAAAAACATCTTTGATCCAAAACAAACAAAGCTGTAACTTGTTTCTTGGAAAAGAGATAGCCTAAAAAAAGGAAAAGAACACTAACCCTGAGAAAAGAAATCACCACAAAGGGAAAGACAAATGAGCTGTGCATGCAGGTTAACATTTTTACTGAACAAGAAAACATATTTCAAAATCTAGTAACAAGGAGTTTCACATAAGCACACCTAAATGGAAAAATAAACTAAAAAGCCATTAGATAGAATTACGTCAAATTCAATCTTATAAAGCGCGACAAGGGTTTTTTTGTGTGTTACTTCTATGCAAATGGTTTGTATTTGTGAGTTTTTATGGATCTAATTGTATTTCATGTTAACTGTACTGTCAGAAAAGTTGTCTAATAGGTGAAAATTATTAATTTTAGAGCAAAGTTTGGTCAAAATGAGAACATTATCTTAGTACATTTGGACCCATCTTAATAAATGCTCATAACATCTAAATCTCACACTTATTTTTAAAATATATAATCTAAATGTTTGCCTACAAATTAGGACAACCAGTGCCAGTCTAACATTTCAACATATATTGAACTTTGAAATAATATCTCATGGAACCAAAACCTACAATGAAACTTGAGTTTTTCTATTCTTAAATTGGGTTTTCTGCTGTCAAAATAAATGTAGCAAGAGAATTGTGAGTCATTTTAATAAAACATTTCCAATTTCTGGATTCCAGCTCTCAATGAGACAAAAAAATCTCAACTATGCTGAGTTAGTCAAAAAAAGTTTAAAAATTACAACTTAAAAACTGGCAAAATATCTTCTATGTCTTCAAACATGGTTTCATATCTCTGCAGCCTCAAATAGTTGTTTGAATGACAGATTTCCATGAGTGTTTCCAGATTCAGACATTATTTTTCCCCCAGGGATGTTCACTGCGCCTGTCAAAGGCCTGTATTACTTCACCTTCTTTGCTCACGGAGGTGGAATGGACCGTATTCATCTACAACTCAAGAAGGATGGTGCTATTGTTGCTGACATCCACGACCACCCGACAAGCGCTGATACTGCAGATAACGCAGGCAACGCCGTCTTTCTGGAGTTGGAGCAGGGAAATCAATTGTATGTGACCCTTGTGGCAAACTCAGCTGTTTGGGGGGAAGGATTCGCCACCACCTTTAGTGGAGTTCTGCTCAGCAAGTCCTGAGCAGCTGTTCACTTTTTTTAACCCAAATATTTTTTATTAATTTATTTTTATTACACAAGATGACAGAGAAAACTTGATTTCCCTTTGGTGTAATTTCATATGAACAGTGTTTCAAAAAAATTAAATAAAATGGTGTGCTATTAAAAGTGTGGATTTGTATTTTGTACAATAATGGTCATCAGATTCGAGGGACTAAAATAAGAAACACTAAAGATCATTTGAGCGTAAAAGCTGACTTGAAGCACATAGGTTTCATATCTTTTACCTCAGATCTCAAATTACATGGAGTCTAAGGGTGTAATCTGACTGGAAACATTTGGTTTGCTTACAGTGAACCAGAGTTCATTTCCCCCAATTATCCGCAGCAAATTTTCAGTCTGAATACACCCAAATGACCCTGATCCAGGACCAGGAACCACTCCAGGTTTCAAGGTTATTTCTGTTTGTTTCCAATCGGACTGAGCTCAGGTTCGCTCTGAGCTTCCTCAGTCTGAATAGGCTCCATATGTGGAGCAGAACAACTGAACCAAAAAGGCCATTGTAGCCGAGCATTATGGGATGTGAGCAGAGCAGGAAGGAAGGTGAGCTGCAGACAAATGTGGAGCAACACTATGACACAGCAACTTCTTGAAATGGGTTTGAATGAATGCAGGTCCTTTAAAACAGCATTTAAGTTGAAACAATGATATAAAAGACACTTCTGTTGTGTTCTGATGTAGCCACAAGGGGGCGATGTAAGATTGGAAGAGAGAATGAGGAATGAGAAAGGAGCAAGTGTTTTACAACTGCCGACATGTACTGCAACGACTAGATTTACAATGTTTATCTTAAAAGATATGCTGTGTGATCTCTCCATGACTTCACAACATAACAAGTGGCAACTTACATTCGAAGAGGATCTACTTGATCACGAATGGCCTTAGCTGCAACGCCATCCCACCTCCTTTTCTCCCATGCCCGGGTGAGCCTAGCATACCGCTTGACAAGTGGGAGGAAAATGTTCCGAAATTACCCGCTGGTGCTTGCAGCGTTGGGTGATGAATGGCCAGAGTAGAGAAAGATAGCGCTTCTTCTACACATGCTGGGGACAGAAGGTTTTACATACTTCCAGAACAAGGTGCTACAATGGAGGATGCCATGGCGGCTTTGAAAGCTCACTTCGATCCAAAGTGGAATGCCGTTGCAGAGCACCATGTTTTTTCGAAAACGCGCCCAACTGAGTCCAACTGAATCTATTTTGTAGTACGTGGCCACTCTAAGAGATTTACCTGCAACATGTGGCTTTGACAATAAGCAGGATAAAATGACCCAAGACCAGATAGTTGAACATGTAAGTAGTCAGCGCATTCGTGAATAATTACTGCTCGATGTCATGCCTAGCTTGACGGGGCAGACCCAGACGCTGAAACCCAGAAGAAAAACGCAGGAGAACTGGTGGGTGAGTAATAATGTTTAATTCTCCTGATGTAACGGGAGATCAGATTATGGCTAGTGGCGTGACTGTAGGTTTGTTCGTGGCTCGTGGTGTGACTGGAAGATTATGGCTGAGGCACGTGGCAAGACTTGAGGCAGGCTGAGGCTTGAGGCAAGGCTGGAAGGTTCTCTGAGGTTTAGATCCGAGAGAGACGTAGACACAGGTGACCACTCGTGGGGAATGACATCCTGAGGAAGAGGCAGAGAGCAAGACTTAGGCAGGAGCTGAAGTACATGAACTAGAGATTTCAGTGACCAAACTATGCACCATCAGGGGCAACTATCTGGCGAAGAATGCTGGTCCAGGATCTTCTTAAATAGGCAGGCAGGTGATGAGGAGAGTGGTGACAGCTGTGTCGCATCAGAAGCCAAGCAGAGAGGGGAGGGGGAGGAGAGCTGACAGAGGCACCATGACACTCGAAGCTGACTCAACATTGGATAAAGCTGTTACACTGGCCACTCAAATCGAAGCAGCTACAGAGCAGGCCAGGTCCATTTCAACTTCCACCCTGATGGCTCCTGTGCATGCTGTTGACGCAAAACTATCGCCTGTTCGGAGGCGGTTCCAGAAGGCATGCCAAAAGACTCCACCTCCACCTGCTGTGCGGAATTCTACTACTACTCCGACTCCATCATGTTCCTGCTACCGCTGTGGTGCTGATAAACATCTTGCAAATAGCCCGGAATGCCCGGATGCGGTCAGAAAAACTGCCAGAAGGTTGGTCATGTATGTTGCTCAACACAGACTCACTCAGTTAATGCCGTGGAACTACCGGAGGTTTAAATCCTCTATTTGAACAATTCTGAATCATCTGACAGGATCTGTTGCACAGCTACAATTAAAAGTGTATCTACTTCAGTGCCCAGACAATTTGATGTGGACTCGGGTTCATCTGTTTGCATCATATCCAGAGGTGAGCATGAGACCCATTCTGGCACTGATGCTCTGCAGTCCCCAGATGTTACTTTTGTGTTACAGCTGTGGCTTTAATATTGCTTTATTAGTATATTTAGAGTGTTTCTCTGTATATGTTTTCTGCTGCAGTGGGAGGTTCTGTTTTTCCTTTTTCTTTCCTTCCTATAGTGTGCAGATTGGATTCCATAGTGTCCGGAGCACCTGATTGGCTGTGGACTTCCAGCAGCAGCTTTAAAAACTGCCACATAATCTGTTGGACCCCCACCCCCATCTCCCCAGCTGGCAGCAGAAAATCATTGGATAACTATTTTTAGAGGCTTTGGCCCTTGTTATTTGGGTTTGGTGGTTTTTGTATAGTTTTGAGTTTATTCATTGTAAATAACTTCCCAGCTTAATTTCAGCCTGAGTCTCGTGAGAGTTTTTGAGTCCTTGGTGAATTTAGTTTTTCCCATTCCTTTTTACCTTTATGTTACACCCATTTACTAGCCCCTAGACAGGGGTGTAACATTTGGTGACATACTCTTGCTCTCCTACACCTGTACTGGGATGTCTGGCTGTCACTGTTATGCAACTAAGCTGTTTGTTGTGGACTTTGGTACCACTTTACTAGGGATGGATCTTATCAAAGGACTGGGACTGCATTTTACTGGGACTTCTGTTGAGGTTGCTTGCCCAAATTTACCACCTGCTCCCGTGTCATCTCAGCCTCAACAACCCAGGGATGTCCAACTATGTTCGTACATAAAGTTGCAAAAAAGTGTCACTCCAGTCAGACAGAACCTGTGACGTTTACTTCTGTCAGTGCGGGATGCTGTGAATTAGGAACTTGAAAACGTTTGCAAGCTGGGGTTATAGAAAAGATTGATGCATTTCCATGGGTTTCCCCCATTGTTGTCATTCAAAAGAAGTTAGGTAACATCAGGATGTGTGTGGACTTGCGAGATCCAAACAAAGTTGTTGTCGTAGATAGTTATCCACTTCCACACATTGATGAAATACTGTCCAAACTGAGGGATGCTACTGTTTTCTCTACTCTTGATTTAGAGTCTGCTTATTTTCAGCCACGTTTGCATGAAGAAAGCAGAGACTTAACTGCCTTTATCACCCATGATGGTTTGTTCAGATTTTACAGAGTGCCATACAGGTTGGCTTCAGCGCCATCTGCTTTTCAAAAAATGCTAGTTACAGTGTTGGCTGGGATACCAAATGATGCTCACTATCTAGATGACATAATTCTGTCGGGTTCAGCTCAAAATGAGAATGATACTGGTCTTGCTGCAGTGCTGGAGGGTTACAGCTGATCCAGTAAAATGTCAGTTTAACAGGTCCAGTCTGTATTTCTTAGGTCACACCGTTACTCCACCGGGTATCCAACCTACTGACAACCACCTCTCTCTTATCCTCAATGCACCACCCCCTTCTGATGTAGCCACACTGCGTTCTTTTCTGGGACTGGTGTCATGGTACAATTAATTTGTGCCAAACTTTGCTACCATGGTTGAACCCTTACGTACTCCTTTTGTCAAGGAGTTGAGTTTCAATTAGGGCTGCACGATCAGAGGAAAACTTGCGAAATGCGATATTAGCATTCAATATTGTGACAATGATAAAACTTGCGATATTTGAACAAATAGTAAAACAACCTTTTAAGAATAGTTAGAAACTCCCTTCAACTTTTTATTACACTAATGGTTCAAACTTAATTTATTAAGAACATATTATCATCTCAAAATTATATTACATTTAAAGACAGCACAGCCAACTATTTTCTCACAGTTTCTTCCCATCCTCCCTGTTTCTTTTGTGTGTGCTGGTGTGTGTGCTCTGCTAAGCATCCGTTAAAGCCTCAGAGATATCTTTGTCGTTGCCTTGAACCACCTTCGCCTGCAACAGCCTGTGGGCGTGATTTTCACATCATTGTCCATCGTATAATCTTCCGAATTTGCTAATGCAGGGTTTTTATACCAAGCCCATTTTCCTGCACCTCGGTGTACGGACTTTGAATGCATCCTGTTTATCTGTCTGTATCCCTTGTACAACCTGTCTGTGCTGCTTGTACGAAATAAACTTCCACAAAAGATAAGTATCTGTCTCTGCTTTCATATTAATTTGTTTATGTGTGCAGGGAACTGTGGGTACGAACCTTAAACCTTCCTTTTTACAGTCCAATTTAGAAAAAAACAGTTTCCTCACATTTGGTCCTTCGAGCCAGCCGGTGGGTGCCCTAGACATCGCTGAAACCCTTGGGGGGTTTGTCCGAAACCCGCGCGTAGTCTGAGACCACAACCTCAGCATTGACCCATCCAACTTCTGGAACGGCAGCCCTGCCCCGGATCCGGTGATGCCCTCGGTGACGTCGGACCCTCATCAAATAAGGGGGTTATTGACTCGAAGTGAGTATGCCACACAGAAAGCCTGTCCTTTCTTCAATTGTTAGGGTGTTATGTTAAACTTTTACTTGCCCTTATAGTTGCGTGCGGCTCATGTTGACCCTTTCATATATGCACAAAAATGGATAAAGGATTATGTTTTTGATCGTACATTGGATCCTGTAAAAACACAAACCCTTTTATCTGCTGTAAGACAGCGGCATGTCCACAAGAAAAATGGGGATGGACACCCAGAGATCCAATCTGCCTTAATGTGGTGTTCCACAGCTTCTACTGTCAACCGAAAATGGCTGGCAGCTCAAATCAGAAATAAGGCTGAAAAGCAACTCCGTGATGAGTCTGATGTCGTGGTCGCGCGCAGCCATTATCGACTGCAGACATGCCCTCTCTGATCGCATTGACCAGGCCTCCACGGCGACAGGACACCCCCCCCTCTTGAATAAAACTGATCAGCCTCAGATGACGGATGCTGCTCTCCCCTTTTGTTCACCCTCCCCTGCTCATAAACCTTTGAAACGTGATAACCCTTTCTCGTTTGTCAAGTGCACTCCTAAACCTCAAGTTACAGATTACTCTGTGGCTTTCCCGGACCTCACCACCTTATCTGCGAGCCCCCTATCTGGTCAGCCCCCACCCTCACTCACATCATATGAGTCGCTACAGGCTGCAACTGCTGTTATCTCTCGGGCGGCCGATAGAGGAAACAATGAGCACATTTGCTCGTGCAAACTCTCCAAAAGCACACGCAGAATGATCCCCTCCCTTCCACTCAAAATTTCCCATTAGTCGAAATGCCTGACCTTTTGGCTGGCTTCCAGGGCAGAGGCCAGACCATGGTCCCTGGCTGACGCCCTAGCTGTGGCAGAAGCCATCCCCTCTCCTAAGGATGACCCATATAAAACTAAACAAGCTATCCTTAGGATGAGAACTGAACAACAACCTACCCCATCTGATCTCTGCACGGTTCTTAGAATCGTCTTAGGTTCAGCTTATGATAAGCTGAGTAATGATCTTTCACCTATGAGGGGAGGTACTTTGCTTCAACGACCAGACACTTTCTTTGACCTTGCTGTGGACTCCTGTCTTGACGGAATGATAGATACAAAAAGAAACCTGACTATAATGCTATTTTGGCTTGTCGGATTAGAGATGATGAGGACATGCAGGAATTTAGGGCTCGCTTTTCTCATATCTTTCAGACTAATACCGGACTTCTAACGACACACACTATATTCCCCTATACAAAGACAGACTTCTTGGTTGTCTGCCACACTCTGTGCGTCATGCGGTTGAGACTGTGTGTATGACTGGTTTCCAGCGAGGAGGTTCTCTTTCTTTGTGATAGTGGCACGACTAAAACAACATTGAACTTAAAAATGGATGACATGACATTTAGCGGAAAGACTATTACAGTTAGATCAGCTAATGGCGAAGTAACTAAAAAAAAGTTACAAATCCACTCCTGTTTGTTGATCTTGTCAGTAACCTGCAGACAGTGCTGCCTGCAATTTACTGCCCATCTTGTCCTGTTAATCTCCTCGGCATGAGATGCTGTCTTTGATCTACACTTGGCCGTGGGCCGTCAGGGGGATGACTATATGGTTATACGTCAGACTCTCCGGCAGCAGTTTCTGTGGAATGAGGATGACGGTGACTGGCAGGGTACTAGCATTTTATATGCCTTTTTGCTGCCTATCACTACGCAAAAACATCTTCTTGAAAACTCTTCATCCCCTTTGAAGGATGTAGCCCCGAATGTTGCTCATGTTAGACCGCCCGAAACTCTACACGTTACTATGCGATATGATCCTTCTACTCTACCCAACGACACCTACGTCGTCAAGTTTGATCAGTTTCAGACCGAGGCTTTTCAAATTACAGATTTTTTCTTCCATGCCTCTGGTCTCTCTGCTGCCGCAGTAATGCTTCCACATCATCTCAAACCTCTCTTCACGGAGGTGGCCCCTCTCATTGCTTTATCTGGTTCCCCTGATGTCTTCTGGGAAGATTGTGACAACCTGGTATCCGCGCCGGGCTGTGTCAGCTTCAGCCCAGCAACAGCCACGGCTTTCTCACACAAGTCCGGGTGATGCCGGCGCGTCTTTTAACTTGCTGCCCTCGCTTCTCATTGTTTTTCCCCTCAGCCATCTTTGTTTGAATGTGTATTCTTCTTCGTCCGCCCGCACCAGCCAATCTCGCAACGAGCGCCCCCTATCGACCCTCCGAAGAATTGTCTTACCAAAGGATGGTTAATATAAAGTTTTACTGGTTCTTTAAACGTAAATAAAAGGTCGATACTTGACGAAGACGTCTTGAGAATCAATCGCAGGACTAAATACTGCGATATATCGCCATATCGATATTAGGGCACACCCCTACTTCTGACCCCACAGACCAATTCCCTACAATTCTGCTCCCAAATCAGGATTGCCCACTTAAAAGCATTCTTGAAGGTCTCTGGTCTGTGGAACCTGTCTGATAAAAGATGTGGCCCCTGTCGTTATTACGCTTAAATCTGGTTTCCGACCCTATTTGCGACAATATCCTTTGAAACTGGATGCTGTCGCTGGCATATGTCTTATGATTGAAGCCTTTTTGAACTCAGGTGTCATAACTGAATGCCCAGATTCACCTGTTAATACGCCCGTTTTTCCAGTTCCAAAAGCTCCTCCTAGTGTTGGTTTGAGACTAGTTCAGGATTTACAAGCTGTTATTTCCAATGTGATCTCCAGAGCCACTCTTGTGCCAGACCCACACACTTTGTTAAATGATCTGCAACCACAACATCAATTTTTCACTGTTGTGGACTTGGCTAATGCCTTTTTTTCAATCCCTGTTTCTGAATGATCTCAATTCTGGTTTGCATTTACCTTAGAGGGAAGAAGACTCACTTTTGTACCATTGCCACAGGGGTTCACTGACTCACCTTGTATTTTTTCAATGGCCATGTCTGCCAGTCTTTCAAAGTTTCAACCTCCAAATGGGTCTCAAATTTTACTCTACATTGACAACATTTTGGTAGCCTCGCCCGACAAGGAAACTTGTCTTTTTGGTTCTGTTGCATTACTTCATTTCCTACACTCTCAGGGCCATTTCCAACACTCTCAGGGCCAGAAGTGCAGTAAATCTAAAATCCAGCTAGCCCAAAAACAGGTTAAATTCTTGGGACATTTAGTTTCTGCTTCTGGCAAAACTATTTCTCCAGATAGGATTTCCACATTGTGTAAATTTCCCATCCCTTCCACTCGGAAACAGTTAATGTATCTATTAGGAACCTTTAATTACTGCAGACAATGGATCCCAAATTACTCCCAGATGTCAGCTCCTTTGTATTCTTTGTTATCTGGGCCTGTTGACATCAAAGGCTCTGCCTCTGTGACTCTCACACCCCCGCAGCAGCACTGCCTAACTACTGTGAACCTTTATTTTATATTTTTTTTAGATATTAGGGATGGCCATATGACTGCCGGGCTTAGCCAAAAATATGGCACAGCTTTTCGCCCTTTGTGTTACTACTCAAAAAAACTTGATAATGTCGATCTTGGCCTTCCTCCTCGTGTTGAATCTGTTGTTGCAGCAGCAGAAGCCATATTGGCCAGCGCTGAAATTGTTTTGTACCACCCACTCACACTGCATGTTCCACATGACGCTTCTGCTTTGTTAAATCTTATCACAATTTTGTCCCCAGCAAGACATCTGCATTGTATGACACTCCTGTTGTCACAACCACACTTAACTGTGCGCAGAAGTAATTTTAAACCCAGCTACTCTTTTGCCTACTCCTGATGACGGTGTGGCTCATGACTGTTTGGATTGTTCCCTAAAAACCTTTTTGCCTAGAACAGATTTAGCGGACAAACCCATTCCTGACTCATTGTGGCTTTCTACGTACGGTTCGTCTTTGAATGATGCTTTTGGGGTGACACATACTGCTTATGCTGTCACTACTCTGTCTGATGTCCTTCTAACGGACACACTGCCATCCTCTTACTCTGCTCAGGCTGCTGAGTTGAAAGATAGACAGACAGACAGACAGACAGACAGACAGACAGACAGACAGTGTTGGAAATAATCTGTCGCTTTGAGATTACTTTCCTTGCGTGTTCAAAAAAGTCGAGAAGAAGAAAACCACTGGATTCGGCCGGATTAAGATTAACAAATTTATTCCCTAACAATATTTCTAAAACAGAGTAAAACAAAATTAAAACAGACGTCCGGGTTCCCAAAGTTCCAGAGCTTGCAAAGCGCAAAGTTAACAGCGTCTTAACATGCCAGCCTGTTGGGACACACAGGGCTCCTCTTCATCCAGGTGTTTTATCCGGTGCATGCAGCCCCCTCCACAGGAAAACAATTCAAAGGACGGGAACCACACACAGTAAACCTGAAAGAGAACCTTCAATGAAATAAAGATATGACAAAAAGCCTAAGAGAAATAAGGACCACAAAAATAGAAATTCCTTCAATAGATAGATAGATAGATAGATAGATAGATAGATAGATAGATAGATAGATAGATAGATAGATCTTTATTAATCTCCCAAAGGAGATTCAGGTCCGGTAGCAAAACACACAACAAACAACAGTAAAAAGACAGTTCACAAAATAATATCAGTTCATATCAGGCAGGTTCAGCCTGATAGCTGTAGGGACAAATGAGTTCTTAAAGCACTCTGTCCTGCAGCGCAGTGAAAGGAGCCTATTACACCATGAGCTCCTCTGACCAGACATTGTGTTGTGTAAGGGATGTCTGGGATTGTCCAGGATGCTTTGAGTTACGGCTTTCATCCTCTTCTGCAGCACAAATCCCAGAGAGTCCACCCTCCTCTCAATCACAGATGCACATCTCTCAATCAGTTTGTCCAATCAAGTGCAATCCCTTGTGGTCATGCTGCCACCCCAGCATACAACCCCATAGAAGACAGCACTCGCCACAACCAACTGATAAAAGAGGAGCAACATGTCAGTACATACATCCTAGGACCTCAGCTTTCTCAGGAAGAACAGCCTACTCTGCCCTTTCTTATACAGAGCATGAGCCTGCTCCGACCAGTCCAGTTTGTGGTCAAGGTGCACACCCAAGTACTTGTAGGAGTCAACCACCTCGATTCCCCCACCATCGATGATCACTGGCTGGTGGGAGGACTTCCTACTAAAGTCAATGATCATCTCCTTGGTCTTTGATATGTTCAGCACAAGACCATTGTCCCTGCTCCAGGATAGGCTCCGGCAGCACCGTGACCCCGTAAGGGAAAAATGGTTAAGAAAATGAATGAATGAATAAAGTATTTAGCCATAATTATAAGTAAATTAACTACATATATTTTCTCTGCATTAAATCTTCTTTGTATAAAATATCCAAAAATAATATGCTCGTATAATAATCTATAATCTTCACATAGATGAGTTCTTATAAAATGTATCACATCTTTCCAAAATATTTGAGTGAGGGAGCAATAACAAAAAGATGAGGCACACTTTCTGGTGAGGAATGACAAAATGAACAGTTTATGTCCAGATCTTTTTTAAATTTGGTAAAGAAGTGTTTCACTGGATAAAATTTATGAAGAATTTTGAAAGAAATTTCTCTGATTTCATTGGTGATGAAATACTTTTGGGGCAGGGACCAAACCTTTTCCCACTGAATTCTATAGACAGACCCATTCCAGTATGAAATAACTTGCGGTTTTGTGGCAATCTCATTTTGAAACAGAGAACGAATACTTTGATTATTCCTGCTAGCTGAAAAACATATCTTTCCACACTACAATTTTGTTAATTTGGGAGGAGAACATAGAGTATTGCTACACAGAATCCAAACACCACCTGGCATGGCTCCAGTAACCAATGCAAACTCTGCAGGTGAGACATGAAGACTATAAGTGGACAGAAACTCAACGTATGACATAGGTTACCTTGTGGATTAACCAGCTGTGTTACAAGAGATGTGTTTTTTTCAAACCAATTTTCAAGAAAAATACTCTTGTTTTTGTATAGAATATCTGCTTTATTCCAAATATAGTAGCGATGAGGAGAAGAATTATGCTTGTAAATCAAAGTCCATGCTAATAAAACCTGCTTATGAAAATTAGACAGTTTTAAAGGAATTTTCTCTATTTTGAAATTACATAATAGAAGAAATGGCAGACCTCCAAGCTTATCAAATATATATTTTGGTATGAAAGTCCAAAATGTGGTTTCACTTTTTAAGAAGTTTTTTAACCATTTAATTTTGAGAACATTGTTTAGAGTGTAAAAGTCAAAAAGGCAAGTCCGCCATCTTTTGATGAATTAATTACTACTGATTTTCGTACATAGTGGATTCTGTTTCTCCAAAGAAAATTAAAAAGTATCTGATCAATCCTTTTTGCAGTTTTACTGTCCAGAGATAGTGAGGAAGCAATGTAAACTAGTCTGGAAATACCTTCTGCTTTTGCATGGATGTTAGAACACTTTCCATTTCTTTAGATTTAGAGAAAGTCCAGATGCTTTTAAAAATGTTTCTATAACTTGAAGAACCCTGGGAACCTGTGAGGAGTTTTTTAAGAATAATGTGGTGTCATCTGCCAGTTGACTTATAAGAATATTTTTTACCAGCAATAGTAATACCATCAATATTACCTGATTTTATATATCTGCAGAAAACTGTCGCAACCAGAAGAAACGGGTACACAGAGACAGGACACCCCTGTCTTATTCCTCTCTGGAGACAGAATGAATGGTGCCAGCACTTAACTTAACAGAACTATTTCCGTTTGCATAGAGTGTTTTAACAGCACTACACAAATAATCCCCAAAACCCATCTTTTCCAGACAGTAGAATAGTAAAGGATGCTCAACAGTATAAAATGCCTTACGAAAATCTAGGAACAGAATGAAGCTTTCGTCATCAGTAATGAGGTCTGAATAATCTATGAGATCTAAAACCAGTCTTAGATTGTTAGAGATACATCTGTCTTTCATGAAACCTGACTGATTCTCATCTATTACTGTATCAAGAACACTTTTCATTCTCATGGCTAATATTGTGGCAAGAATTTTATAATCATTATTAAGTAGACTAATAGGTCTCCAGTTATCTATTAGCAAAGTATCTTTGTTGGGTTTAAGGATCAGGGAAATAACACCCCGAGTCATGCTGGTAGGAAGAGTCATATTTTTCATACTTTCTATATAAACATTCAGTAGAAATTGGGTTAAGAGTTCTGAGAAAAGCTTATAAAAATCTGCTGTTATTCCGTCGTTCCCAGGGAACTTGTTGTTTTTTATATTGTTGATAGCATCTGAAACTTCCTGTAAAGAAATGACAGAATCACATGCCAATTTATCCTCTTCACTGATTGTATTTATTATTCAAGGAATCACAGAATGAATTCATTGCTTCCTGACTAAAAGTTGTCTTATAAAGCTTACAGTAGTAATCATGACAAAAACTAGAAATAAGCTTTTTATCATTTGTAATTTTTCCATTTATATTTAACTGTAACACTGAATTAAACTTTGCTTGTGATTTCTCTAATTTGAAAAAATAAGAAGGCATTTGTTCCCCTTGTTCCAACCACTTTTGTCGGGATCTTATAAAAGCTCCTTCAGCCTTAGCTTTGTACATATTGTCCAGTTTAATTGTAAATCTATTAATCTTAAATTTTGCTCCTGATTTAGGTTTTCTGGTGGTAAACTTGAAAGTTCAGTAATTTCAGAGATAATTTCTTCTTCTAACTTACGTTTAGATTTTGCCTGAATGCTGCCATATCTTCACAAAAAGTTAGAAACTTCAAATTGTAAGAGTTCCCAGTTTGAGCTGTAAGCATTTTCCTGTTGCGCTTTATCCCAGTAAAGTTGAATGAGTCTCTTAATCACTGATTGAACACATTCATGCGTTAATAACATACAATTCATTTTCCAGTAACAGATTTTTGGAGACCCATTTTCATCAGGAAAAAATTGTATTCTAATTGTTAAGGCTTTGTGGTCAGTTAGTGGTGTTGTTGAAATGTCTGCACAAACATTCTCTTTGTCTACATTCTTTGAGAGACGCCAAAAGTCTAAACGTGATTGCCTTGATCTGCTTTTATTACTCCACGTATACTCCCTTTTATCAGGAAATTTGGTCCTCCATATGTCACATAAATCCAACTTTTCTACCAACAGCTTCAGCTTTGATGTAGACTTTAGAGTCTGACCTGGAGGCCATCTATCAGCGTATTGGTCCATTACCACATTAAAGTCACCTCCAATTAGCACATGTGCGCTTGGAAATTTGGCTAATCAGAACATTTTTTTATCTTCTAAAGTGTCTAAAAGCTGATTGTTATCAGAGTTGGAATTGTAGCCATATATATTGATTATAACGCAATGAATATTGCTCATCTTTACAATTAAAATGACCATTTGTATCAGAATCAGTGTGCAAAATCTCCCCCTTAACATTATTCCTCACGCAACATACACCCGCAGAGAATTCTGTGCCATGTGAAAACCAAAAGTCATCCACCCATTGAGCTTTCCAAAAATGTGCATTCTTAGCAAGTGAATGAGAATCCTGGAAAAAAAGGTCAGTTTTTTGCTGTTTAGCAAACAAAAAAAGGCCTTACGCTTTACATTATTCCTTAGCCCTCTGGCATTTAACGAGAAAACAGATAGTGACATAAAAAGTAGAAAAATAAGTAGAAAAATAGAACCTTTTTAACTTATAAAAAAAAGTCCAAAAATATATATAGGTCAACAGCAAACGCAGTCGCACCTTCTTAAATCAAACTAGAGTAAATATATATATATATATA
>CM074505.1:25736244-25781112 GCA_037389245.1 Oryzias sinensis | reverse complement strand
GCCCACGGCAGAAGGGCAAGGAGCAGCGACGACCAGGCCCCCCCATCCCCTAAGTCATGGAGTCAGCCATGGGAGACCAGAGAGAACGAATTCTTTCAAAGTTACTTGAACCTTGTGCTGACATTTTTTCCAAGCTGATCTGATCAAGCAGCAGATTTCTGTGTTGACTTATATTTATATTTTTCTTGCTTTTCCAATTTATTAAAATAGTTTTTTTAGCAATGCAAAGAGTTATGAAAATGATAGAGCCTAATCCTCCTTCTACATCGATGGCACTCATGTCACCAAGCACACAAAGTGACGGTGAAGCTGTGATTGAAGCCTTAAGCCAGACTGATAAATCGGCACATACCTGCTGCCAGAGAGCCTGGACAGGCGTGCAGAACCACAGTGCATGCATGTAATTGTCGGGTAGATTACTGTCACAGTGCTGACAAATGTCTGAGTTGCTGAGACCCATCTTAAACATCCTCTGTCCAGTGTAGTAAATTCTGTGAAGGGTTTTGAAATGGATTAGCTGCAGATTTGGACTTTTTGTCAGTTTAAAGGTGTTTAGACAAAGTTCTGACCAAAAGCTTTCATCTGTGCTGATGCTCAAATCTGCATCCCATTTTGTTGTCGGAAGTGAAATATTATTATCTAAATTACATAAAAGTTTGTATATTTTGGAGAGAGTTTTATTCATTGAGAAATTGATCAGAGTGGTAACTACATCTGGTAGCTTTAAATCGTTGTCTCTGTATTTAAATTTTTTAGTAATACTTGATTTAAGTTGCTGATATTCCAAGAAGTTATTTATTCCATGTTTGTCTTGAAGTTCCTGGGGAGTTATGAATCTTCTATCAATAATTATATGCTCTAGATGTTTTATGCCCCCTGCTTGCCAAGCTGGGAAGTGGATAATTTTTTTGTTTATGAGGATGTCTGGGTTGTTCCAGATGGGTGTCATTTTGCACGGTTGAATTGATGCTTTTGATATTTTGAGAAATTCCCACCAGGCTGTTAAAGTGGCGTTTATATTAATACTTTTGAAACAATCCTGTTTTTTAACTGTTTGGCTAATAAATGGAAGATCTGACAGGTTGATCTTTCCACATAACGCCTGTTCCAAGTCTAACCATGAGTTGGTTTCTGGATTATTTTTTAACCATTTTAAGATGTATTGTAATCTATTTGCAAGAAAGTATTTGTGGAAATTAGGTCATTCTAATCCTCCACAGCTTTTTGCAGATTTTAAAGTTTTTAGACTAATTCTTGCAGGTTTATTGTTCCATAGAAAGCTTGATATGGATGAGTCTAATTTTTTGAACCATTTTAATGGCGGTTGTGTGGGAATCATTGAAAAGAGATAATTAACTTTGGGTAAGATTTTCATTTTTACCGTGGCTACCTTGCCCATAAGGGACAGAGGCAGGTTGGTCCAGCGTGTTAGATCGTCCTGTATGTTTTTCAGTAATGGGGTGTAGTTTAGCTGCACCAGTTCTGATAGTTTGGGGGAAAAATTGATACCTAGATTTTTGATATTTCCTGATTTAACTGGTATCGTGAGTCTTTGCTCCGCATTACTGTTCAGTGGTAATAAAACAGACTTATTCCAATTAATGGAATAGTCTGATATAGAGGAGAATTCATTAATGATTGTTGCCGTTTCATTTACAGAATGTAAATTACTTAAAAACAGTAATATGTCATCTGCATAGAGACTAATTTTATGATGGCTGTGTTTGGTTTTAATTCCTTTAATGCTCTCATTCTGTCTTATTGCTGCAGCTAGAGGCTCAATAAATATAGCAAAAAGAGAAGGAGAGAGTGGGCAACCCTGTCTGGTTCCTCTTCCAAGAAAAAACCTGTTGGAAGTCTGTTTATTAGTTCTAACTGATGCATTGGGGTTGTGATATAATATTTTGATCCATTTGATGAATGCTTCTCCAAAACCAAACTTATGGAGGGCAGCAATAAGGAACTTCCAGTTTACTCTGTCAAAAGCTTTTTCAGCATCCAGCGATAGTATAGTCATTTCCTGGTTGTTAATGGTGGCAAAGTCTATAATATTAACAAGTCTTCGGAGATTGTCATCCGAGTGTCTGCCTTTGATAAATCCAGTTTGGTCGAAGTCAATTATGTGAGGAGTGATTTTTTCTATTCTCTGTGCTAGTGCTTTGCAGATAATTTTTACATCTGCATTAATTAAAGAAATGGGGCGATAGCTTGAAGGACTCGTGGGGTCTTTGTCTGGTTTTAGAAGAAGAATTATGTTGGCTGAGTTCATGTTAGGTGGCATTGATTGGCTTTCATTGATAAATGTGACCGTTTCATAAAACGTTGGTGCCAGCTGTTCCCAGAATTCTTTATAAAACTCAGCAGGAAAGCCGTCAGGCCCTGGTGCTTTACCATTAGGCATAAGTAACAGAGCTTCATGAAGTTCAGACAACGAGAACGGAGAGTCTAAGTTTGTGATTTGATCTTCATTCAACCTGGGTAGGTTTACATTATTAAGAAATGAGTCAATACTTTGCTCTGACGGATTGATCTGTGGTGTGTACAAGTTTTTATAAAAGTTTTTAAATGCGTTATTAATTTTGACCGGGTCATGAGTGATATTTCCTGTTTGGTCCGTAATAGAGGTGATTGATGATTTTTCTCTATTAATTTTAAGCTGATTAGCCAGAAATTTGCCAGATTTATTAGAGTTTTCAAATCTTTCAAGTCGTAGCCTTTGTATTTGAAATTGTGTTTGTTTATTAATGATGTCATTTAACTGCAGCTTTAAATTTTTCAGATCTCCCAGAATGTGTTCCTGTGCAGAAGCAGCATAAGCAGTCTCCAGGGTTTTGATTTTATTTTCTAATTCTAATAAATCTGCTTTCTCTTTGCGTTTTTTGTGCGTTGAATAAGAAATGATTTTCCCTCTCATGACTGCCTTTGCTGTTTCCCACAGAATGCACGGTGAGATGTCTGGAGTATTGTTGAATTCTAGGAAGGTTGCCCACTCTTTTTTAAAGAATTCAAGAAATTCCTGGTCCTTCAACAGAGACGTATTGAACCTCCAGGTTGTACCTGAGGGTGTCGATATTTCCCTAGAAATATTTACAGAGACTGGTGCATGATCACTGATAATAATCGGTTGAATGTTGGAACTTTTAATTTCTTTTAAAAGAGAGTTACTGATTAATAAATAGTCTAAACGGGAGTGTGAGCCGTGAACTGGAGAAAAAAAGGTGAACCCCTTAGTGCTTGGATGACATGAGCGCCACGCGTCGCAGAGACCCAGATCATTCATGTACTGTTTTAGAATACTTGCAGACCTCCATGTGCGCTGGGTTGCTGCTGTGCTGAGTCTGTCAAGTTCAGGGTCCAGAACCAGATTGACGTCTCCTCCTATAATGATTGTGGAATCAGAGTGAACTGAGAGTGAGGTGAAGAATCTGTGAAAGAAGGAAGAGTCGTCAACATTCGGACCATATATGCTGGCTATGCAATAGTCCTTATTCTGAATGGATATATTAATAATTACAAATCTACCTTCTGGGTCAGTAACTGTATCCTTATGAGTAAATGTAACGTTTTTATTAATCAAAACAGCAACTCCTCTTTGCTTGGAGTTATAACTAGAAGAATATATGACTGGAAATTTTGAGCTGCACAGGAGGTCCTGAGATTGTGTACATAAATGTGTCTCCTGCAGTAGAGCTATATCTGCTTTAAGATCATCCAGGTGAGATAACACTTTCAATCTCTTTGGCCCAGAGCCAAGTCCACGCACATTCCAGCTAACAATGTTAAGACTGTTCATAACTGCTCTGACCAAGAGAATGTAAGGCTAAATAGAGCATGTGCCGGTCCATGTGCGCGTGCCCGCTGATCGATGAAGAAACACTGTGCGTTTGTGTGCGTGTGCGTTTCCTGACTGTGTGAGCTGCATGTTGCATGTGTCCTATGTGGGCTTATGTGAGGTGTTTGCGGGATGTCCGCGAGTGTGTGCTGGTTCGCGTGTGCTTGCCCGTGTGCGCGCTTGTCTGCGCGCGCGTGCCCGTTCCGTGCATAAATAAAAAACCAACTTACCGGGGGACGTGTTGCCTTTGGATAATTTACATATGAGGAGGGGGGAGAGAGGGGAAACTAAAAAGAAGAAAGAGGTAAAGAAAAACAGAAAGAAACAAACATAACAAGAAAAACAACAGAAACATGAGAGGGGTGAAAACTTAAACTGCTTCAACGAGATGGAGGTGGGATGATTGATGAGCCGGTTTCATTCATTCAACACGTTTAGCCGCTGTTTTTTCGGATGTCAGATCTTCAGCAAAGCCAGGGGGTGATCTCCGGGTCTCGGAAGAGCCTTCCATCTACAAAGAGTTTATCCACAGAAACCACGGCTCTGGACCCGTTGGCAATGTGTTTTTTCCTCAGAGGAAAAAGGATCTTTCGGCGCCGCAGGATCTCAACCGGAAACTGGTCATTGACACTGAAATGTGTCCCCCTCAGAATCCCGGCCGCGACCCTTCACCATCTCCTTTTGCTTGTAGTTGTCAAACTTGGCTACAATCCGTCGCGGACGCTGGTTGTCAGACCTTCTTCCTCCGAGCCGGTGCACCCTCTGGAACGCGATCTTCTGCACCTCCTCCTTGGGGACCTTCAGGTGGGCTTCCATGAAGCGTTTCACCGTCGCCTCCGGGTCTTCTCCTGCCTCCTCCGGAACCCCCGCGATCACCAGATTGTCCCTCATGCTCCTCGACTGAAGATCCAGGAGGGTTTCCTTGATCGAGCGGTTTTCCTCAGAAAGGCGAGCGGTGTCACTGCTCAAGGTCTTGACACTTTCTCTGAGGGCCTGATTCTCCGCTGCGAGCTCCCGCACCTGCTGCTGGCTGAACTCCAGAGACTCTCGCAGGCCTTGGAACTCTCTGTGGAGGATCTCCAGCAGATTCAAGCGGCCGTCAAGGCTGGAGAGCTTTTTATCAATGGAATCTAAAGCGTCGCTGATTCCACTGCCCGTCTATATAATTCTCCAGGTCCTCCAGGCTGTCAAAAGGCTTATTCAACTTTTACAGATGTTAGTTTACCAGCTTAATTGATATGGCGGTAAAATGATATAATAATGAAATGTTTGTTCTGCTACTTACGCACCGCCAAGCTGAGTTGCCACACCGGTCTCGTTGAGTCTCGCGATACTACAGCATCTCTCTCTCTACTACAGCATCTCTCACTTATTAACACATTTACAAGCATTATTATTAGGATATTTTTAAGATGCAAATGATACATTCATTGGCATTATAGATGTCTTACACATTTGTCAGTGTTAATGAGCTTAATAAGATTTATTAACAACCTTTGTTAACAAATTAAGAAGTTTATTATTGTTTGGGGTTTTAGTAAGACATTTATTAGCATTATAGATGCCTCACACAAGCCTAAGTGTTAATAAGCTTTGGCATCTTCTTAATCTGAAAATGCCTTCTTTTTGATGACAAAATGAGCAGGTCTTAAAGAGGTTTCGGTTGAAGAATTGTTTTTCATAATACATGCAGAAATCTCTTTCCTTAAAACCAACAAATTACAGCCCCCCACCGACAGGATGCTGTCATGTTAACAGTAGCTTGCATCTCCAGAATGCAGCTTGCAGCTCCAGAATGCAGAAGAAAAACGACATGAAACACCTCAAGCAGGCCGTTGCTCGAGGGGCGATCGCAGGTGCTCGGGCCTGCTAAATGCTACTTGTAGCTTTAATTATTAGTTGTGTTGGAGAGACTGTCACAGCAGCGTTTCTTGAGTTGATGGACACAATAACAGCTGATAACATAGTCAGCTCTCGTTACTGCCCTGGACAATGTTGGAGTGAACTGGTCACGTGATGTCCATCTGGTTACTGATGGCGCCCATTAAAGGTCAGGAAGAAGGCAGGTGTTGCCACAAAATAAAGCAGCCAACCAGGAAACGATCTTGGACATTTCATTGTGTTTCTCACACTTGAATGACAGTAAATGTCTGGACATGATCTGAATTTTGATATTGATGGATGGGTGAAGTTTCCGGAGAGAAAGGGAAGTTAACTCCAAATTCTTCACAAATGTTCACATTTACATTTTAGGCAGGGGTTTCATTTTTTTCCGAAGCCCCCTCTTAAGTTTACTATCGGGATTGCGTCAGTGTCAGATGTAAAATATTCAATCTGTATAAATTTTAAAAGTTAAAAAATAAAAAAACATAAACAAAGCTGTGATTTTGCTTTTAGGTTACTGGTCTGGCCCACTTGAGACCAGACAAGTGGAGTGTGGCCCCCAAAACCAAAATGAGTTTGAACCCCCTGCTCTAGATCCTTTAAAAAAAGGGGGTCATGTTTTATTAATACAACCTAATTAAAACAGCTGCAGTGCCTTCTTTAGATATTACTGAAAAACAATGGCAACAGGAATTAGGATTGGAGATAACTGGAACACAGTGGCAGCATATAACTAAGTTTATCCACAAACCATCAATCTGTACAAGAGGTGGTTTGATACAATTTAAAGTTGTACATAACTTTACATATCAAACAGTAAACTGGCACAGATCTTCCCAGTGACAGACGACACTTGGCCAAGATGCAGGTGTGAGATGGGAACCCTCGCACACATGTTCTGGGGGTGCAAGAGCCTCCAGGTTTTCTGTGTGCGTGTGTGTGGGGGGTTTCGACTCCCTTGGAAACCATGGAATATAAAGATCCTCCCAAACCCACTTACAGCATTATTTGGAGTCACTCCTCAAAAATGCAAGGTCACTGCACTACAGGCTTCAGCGCTGGCATTTTCCGACGTTGCATCCTTCTGTCAAAGAAAAAATCAAGACCCCCCCTTCACACAAAAAATGGGTGGAGGACATGCACTCCTGTCTTTAATTGGAACACCTCCGATATGCTTTAAAGGGGGTTCAGGACATACTATTTTCAAATCCTGAAAACCTTTCTTGGACCATGTAAAAAAGTCCGTATAAGGACGGCAATTTTATAGTTCTGATGATCACTCATTTCTATTGTTTGGAAAATGGTATATTTATGCAGAAAACTTGCCTTGTTTGTTTTGGGGAGTTTTTTTTAAATATATACTTATATATCTTTTTTTTTATGGGCGGGAATTGTGACTGTTGTATTTTGACTTGTGAAAATCTAATAAAAGTAAAAGTATTAAAACTTTGTTAGACATTATAACCCAGGAAATAGAAAGTGTAAAAATGTGTGGTGGTGATTTTGATGTCCTGGATAGGAAATTGGACACTAGATAAAAAGAAACCTGCTGGTCATCTCACTAAAACCCTAAAAAAAACACTTTGGATTTGGATTTGTTTATGTATGGAGGTCACTATACACTACTCAAAAGAGACTACACATACAACACTGCTCCTAATAAAAACACGGAGTCTGCTTAATTTGGTCCGGATTGACTAATTAACCTTGCGTTTGGTCTGTATTCAGACTGCCGTCTACCACACTATTCTGTGTCAAATCAAAGCTTGTCAAGACTAAAGATCTTTTCGGCCAGGAATTACAAGGGCAGGCAAAGCAACAAGAGAAAGAATGAGGAGTGGGAGTCCTGTCATGGTGCCTCTGTCAAGTCTCCTCCCCCTCCCCCTCTGCTCTGCTCCTGACTCCACCAGCTGTGACCACTAACTCCAATCAAGCTCTGCTCTACTTAAGACTTGAGACCCAGTTCCAGCATTCACCTCCAGTTCGTTGCCCCTTATGGTGACTAGACCTGGTCTAGTCAAAGCTCATGCTTCGTTCTCTTGTGCTCGAACCCTGTTAATCTTGTTTCCCTGTCTCAGGACCCTAACACCACGAGTGTCACCTGAGTGGAAGTCCCCATGAGCAGCTCCAGCCTTCCTGAGGCATCCTGAGTTTGCCACACCTTGTCAAGACCTCAAGCCATGCCACGTCAAGATCTCCAGCCACGTCACGCCCACACTTATCAGAAAACCTCAACAGATTAATAAACCCTACTTACCTATTCAATTACCTGTGTGTTTCCTTCCGGGTTCCAGCGTCTGGATCTGTCTCGTAGCTGAATCATGACAGAACGAACTGGCCAAACTCCAGATTCAGCTGACCCGGAAGGTCTCCCTCCGCTTTGCTGTTATCCAACAAGGAATCACTCTTGTACATCAAGCCGATGCTATATCGCAAATGGCTTCCACACAGCAGGACCTCTTCAGACGCCTGGACAGTATGACACAAACTCTAATAGAACTAACAGGACAATTTTCTAATCCCACAGTCACAGCCTCGCTCCCACCTTCCAGCAACGCTCCCAATTCCGCTTCCGCCATGTCCTCTGAGAACCTACAACCCGAGCCTTTCTTCGGCGATGTCGAAGCTTGTGGGGGTTTTTTGCTCCAATGTCAGCTCCTGTTTCAACAGGCCCCCAGGTATTACTTTTCCGATCATAGCAAAATCACACTCATAATTAACTCTCTCAGGAATAAGGCACTACAGTGGGCTCAAGCCTTCCTGGCAGCCAACCTCATTTCCCATCTATCCTTCGACCGCTTCATCAATGAGTTCCGGCTCGTATTCGACCAACCTAAGAATCAGGAAGAAGCCATATGCGGTTGCTCAGACTGAAAAAATGCAATCGAACGGTCAGTGATCATGTAATTGTCATTGACCGTTTTGTCATTTGACCGAAGTTTGCTCACTTCATCCCACTTCCCCAGTTACCTACCGTGACTGAGACTGCTGACATCCTGGTTAATCAGGTTTTCCCCCACCATACCTCTGATCGTGGGCCGTAATTCATATGTCAATGCTGGAAGGCGTTCTGTTCAGCCCTTGGAACCACGGTCAGTCTCACCTTGGGATACCATCCCCAGTCTAACGGTCAAGCAGAGAGGGCCAACCAGGAGCTTGAGGCCGCCCTTCGTTGCCTTGCTTCCCAGAATTCCATGGACTGGTCTTGTCATGGTTTGAGTTTGTTGTGTCTTGTTTTTCGTTTTAGTACTTGTTCTGTCTTGTTTGGTTCTGTTTCCTTTTTTATTTTGAAAGGTTTCCTGTCTTGTTTCTTGAGTTTTACTTCCTTTGGTCCCCATCTGCCCTGATCGTGTTCACCTGTGTCTTGTCTGCCCTGTCTGTATATTAGTCTTGTCTCTGCCTTCCTCCTGTGCTGGTCCGTTAGCTTTGTCATGGTGTTTTTTGTCATCCTGTCTTCTAGCCTTGTTCCATGTTTTTGCCACGCTCTTGTTCCATGTCCCTCGCCACGCCAAAGTAAGTTTTGTTTTGTAATTCCTGCTCTGCAGCGCTTTTTGTTTATTAAACCCACTAGTCCCTGAACCGTATGCCTCTGCCTCTGCATCTGGGTCCTACCGGCTCTCGAGCCACCCCACATCGTGACAGAATGGACCAGCCACTTTTTCTGGACCCAGCGGAGCGGGACATGCTACTGCTTGCAGCCTACTGGCAGGAAGCAGAACGGACTAGGACTTATTGGGTGTTTGATCAGGCCCAGTTTGCCTCATATCCCTGGAGTGGGAGCCACCAGGTCTATACTGGGAGCCGTCTCGTCATGAGGGGGGGTCGTCGTCGCCGTCGTCCCCGCCGTCCCCTTCAACCTCCCCTTCCTGTTCCGTAGGTTGTCCGGCACGCACCACATCCTTTTACAGTGGTGCTCCCGGATGCACCCCAGCCCCGTCATGTTCCGGTGGTGGTCCCGGACGCACCACAACCTCGTTCAGTGGTGGTCCCGGATGCACCGCAGCCTCGTTCAGTGGTGGTCCCGGACGCACCACAGCCTCGTCCAGTGGTGGTCCCAGACGCACCCCGACCCGTCCCGGCTCCCAGGGGGGTGCCGCCTGCACCCTGACCCGTCCCGGCTCCCAGGGGGGTGCCGCCTGCACCCCGACCCGTCCCGGCTCCCAGGGGGGTACTGTTTCCTGTTTTATTTTGAAAGGTTTCCTGTCTTGTTTCTTGAGTTTTACTTCCTTTGGTCCCCATCTCCCCTGATCGTGTTCACCTGTGTCTTGTCTGCCCTGTCTATATATTAGTCTTGTCTCTGCCTTCCTCCTGTGCTGGTCCATTAGCTTTGTCATGGTGTTTTTTGTCATCCTGTGTTCTAGCCTTGTTCCATGTTTTTGCCACGCTCTTGTTGCATATCCCTCACCACGCCAAAGTATGTTTTGTTTTGTAATTCCTGCTCTGCAGCGCTTTTTGTTTATTAAACCCACTAGTCCCTGAACCGTGTGCCTCCGCCTCTGCATCTGGGTCCTACCGGCTCTCAAGCCACCCCACATCGTGACAGGTCTAAGTATTTGGTGTGGATCGAATATGCTCACAACTCTCACCCTTCCACTGCCACAGGGATATCTCCTTTTGAAGCCTCCCTCGGGTACTCACCACCTCTGTTTCTGTCCCAGGAACTTGACTTGGCAGTGCCCTCGGTACAGGTCCATCTCCAACTGTGCTAATCCTCCTGGATCTTCAGGCGAGGAGCATGAAGGAGAACCTGATGATCTAGGGGATTCCAGAGGAGGCAGGAGAAGACCCGGAGGCCATGGTAAAGTCATCATGGAGGCCCACCTCAAGGTCCCCAAGGAAGAGGTCCAGAAGATTGCGTTCCAGAGGGTGCACCGGCTCGGAGGAAGACTGTTCGACAACCAGCGTCCGAGACCGACAGTTGCAAAATTTGAACACTTCAAGCAAAAGGAGCTGGTGAAGAGCCACGGCCGGGAGCTGAAGGGAATGCACTTTAGCGTAAACGACCAGTTTCAGGTTGAGATTCTGCTGCGCTGAAAGATCCTTTCTCCTCTAAAGAAAAAACACATCGCAGATGGGTCCAGAGCTGTGGTCGCTGTGAGCGCGGAGCGGGGGAGTGTCGGAGGAAGCTGAGGGTTCTGAACAGGAAAGTGAACCCCGAAGGAGAATCCGCCTTAGCCCCAGAGAAAATCTCCCATGCGTTTCTGACCACGGTCGGAAAAGAGAAGTCATCGCGCAGGAAAGGTTTAACACTTGGATCAAACTGTTAGTACAGCACGTCTGCAAACACTTCCTTATTCAGAGAGCCGAGCAGCCCTCCTTTTTCCCCTCCCCTCTGGAGCACCCAAGGCAACATTTCCTTCCATCGCTGCGTTGCCTCCATGACAACCGCAGTCACAAAAGTCCGAAGGAGGTCAGCGGAAGCCAGAAATGCTGCTACATAGTCCTCAAAACGTCTATGTTTGATGGTTTCAGTATTCTATAGTGTAAATGCAAAAATCGGATACAGGTCACTTTTAAAAGATGATGTAAGTGGGTCGTCCAAAAAAAACTGATATAGTCAGAAAATCGGATATGGGCATCAAGACCTGCAGCGTAAATGCAGCCTTAGTTTCCCCCTCTCTCCCCCCTCCTCATATGTAAATCATCCAAAGGCAACACATTCCCCAGTAAGTTGTTACTTATTTATGCACGGAAAAGGCACGCGCGCGCATAAATAAGCACACTCGAACCAGCTCAAACTCGCGGACATCCCGCAAACACCTCACATAAGCCCACATAGGACACACGCAACATGCAGCCCACACAGCCAGGAAACGATCATGCACACAAACGCACAGCTTTCCTTCATCGATCAGCAGGCACGCACACACGGACTGGCACACGCACTATATAGCCTTACACTCTCTCGGTCAGAGCAGCTATGAACAGTCTTAATATTGTTAGCTGAAATGTGCGTAGACTTGGCTCTGGGCCAAAAAAGGCTGAAAGTGTTAACCCACCTGGATGATCTTAAACCAGATATAGCTGTACTGCAGGAGACCCACTTATCCAAATCAGCTGATCATCTTCTGTGCTCGCAATTTTCAGTCATGTATTCTGCTAGTTACAAATCCAAACAAAGAGGAGTTGCTGTTTTGATTAATAAAAACAATACATTTACTCATGAGGATGCAGTTACTGACACTTAAATATATCCATTCAGAATAAGAACTTTTGCATAGCCAGTGTCTATGGCCCGAATGTTGAGGACTCTTCCTTCTTTCACAGATTCTTCACCTCATTCTCAGTTGACTCTTACTCCACAATCATTATTGGAGGAGACATCAAGCTGATTCCTGATCCTGAACTTGACAGACTAAGCACAGCAGCAAACCAGCGTACATGGCGGTCTACAAGTATACTAAAGCAGTACATGAATGAGCTGGGTCTCTGCCACGCTTGGCGCTCATGTCACCCAAACACTAAAGGGTTCACCTTTTTTTCTCCAGTTCACCATTCACTTAGACTATTTATTAGTCAGTAAATCTCTTTTAAAAGTTCCAACATTCATCCAATCATTATCGGCGATCACGCACCAGTTTCTGTAAATATTTCTAGTGAAATATCCACACCCTCAGGTACAACCTGGAGGATTAATACGTCTCTGTTAAAAGACCAGGAATTTATTAATTTTTAAAAAAAAGAGTGGGCAGCCTTCTTAGAATTCAACAATACTCCTAATATCTCACCATGTCCTCTTTGGGAGACAGCAAAGGCAGTCACGAGAGGGAAAATAATTTCTTACTCAACTCATAAAAAACGCAAAGAGAAAGCAGATTTATTAGAATTAGAAAACAAAATCAAAACCCTGGAGACTGCTTATGCTGCTTCTGCACAGGAACACATACTGGGTGATCTGAAAAATGTAAAGTTGCAGTTAAATGACATTATCAATTAATAAGCACAATTTCAGATAAAAAGGCTTCGAATGGAAAGATTTGAAAACTCAAATAAATCTGGCAAATTTCTAGCTAATCAGCTTAAAATCAATAAAGAAAAATCAATAATCACTTTTATTATGGACCAAACAGGAAATGTCACCCATGACCCGGTAAAAATTAATAATGCTTTAAAGACTTTTAACAAAACCTATACACACCACAGATCAATCCATCTGAGGAAAGCATCAACTCATTTCTTTATAATGTAAACCTACCCAGGTTGAATGAAGATCAAATCACAAATTTAGACTCTCTGCTCTCGTTGTCTGAACTTCATGAAGCTCTGTTACTTATGCCTAATGGTAAAGCACCCGGGCCTGATGGTTTTCCTGCTGAGTTTTATAAAGAATTCATATTTATCAATGAAAGCCAATCAATGCCACCTAACATGAATTCAGCCAACATAATCCTTCTTCTAAAACCAGATAAAGATCCCACCAGTCTTTTAAGCTATCACCCCATTTCTTTAATCAATGCAGATGTAAAAATTATCTGCAAAGCACTAGCACAGAGAATAGAAAAAAATCACTCCTCATATAATTCATTTCGATCAAAGGCATCAAAGGCAGACACTCGGATGACAATCTCCGCAGACTCGTTAATATAATAGACTATGCCACCATTAAAAATCAGGAAATAACCATACTATCGCTGGATGCTAAAAAAGCTTTTGACAGAGTAAACTCGAAATTCCTGGTTGTTGCCCTCCATAAGTTTGACCTGGGGCCTATGCTGGAGGGAGCTGGGGGATGGCTGTTTGACCTCCGGGGTACAGTCTATTAGCTTTCCCCAACGTACCCCCTACCACAAATAATCTCACATTAGGGTGAGGGGGTGGGGGGCTTGAGCCTGCGATGCACCTTGGGGGAGGAGCTACCTGGCAGTGGTCCCCCTCCCATGGTTGCCGTATGGAATGGGCCCCCCTTCTCTCGGTTTTATTTGCACCTTAGACAGGTAGGGCCCTTGGTGGTGGGGGGGTGCTTGGGCATCACTGCCAGCAAGCAGCAGATGTCCTCATAGGGCCCTACCCGCCAATTTCAACTGCACCTTAGACATTTAGGGCCCCTTGGTGGAGAGGGTGATGGGACATCACTGTGAGTAATGAGGAGATGTCTCCTCAGTGCCCTACCCGCCATTTTTAACTGCACCCCCTTGGTACACACACCCTTCACCGCTCAAAAATACACATTCCAACATAAACACACAAACATGCACACACACTTCCTCACAAACAAACACACAAACACACACAATCATTTCACAAGGAAGGACCTTGGACCATCTGTCCCCTACCCCAGTGGTCCCCAACCCCCAGGCTGCAGACTGGTACCGGTCCGTGGGTCATTTGGTACCGGGCCACACAAAAAGAATAAATAACTTGCTTTACTTTTATTTATTTCAGGGTCTGAAAGATGTTTTATTTGAAAAATTGCCCAATTCTCTGTTACATCAGTCTATTCAGGGGTGCTCATTGCGTCGATTGCGATCGACCGGTAGATCTTCAAGGACATGAGGGTTGATGATCGCAGGCCAGCAAAGGTAAAAAAAGTACTTCTAAGAAATCAACCAGCCAATCAAAATCCTCACCGAGAATTGGGGGGCTTGATTGACATGCAGAACGGTCAATCGGACATCTTCTAATACATACGTCATTGCACATGCGTGTTTAAATTTACTGGGTGCAAATTCTGTCTCATCAGAAAGTCACTGTCTGACCGCAGCACGTCAAGTCCCCGGAAGAAAACCACTCTGGACAACCAGAGTGTTTAGTGAAGCCGCCCCGCGCGTTTCCTCCTGCTACCAGCTTTGCGGTTCTCCCCTGATAAATACGAGCTCATTAAGAAAGCTGTGTTGTTTCCGTGGCGGGTGCTTCGTACGGAGCCAGCAGCGCCTGAAATGCCATGCTCCCCGCATTGCACGGTTTAAAACCGAGCACGACATACGATGGTTGCTGCTTTTTGTCTTTGTAATAAAACACCTAATCTGTTAATACTAAAGTATCTTTGTGTGATCTGACTGTGTAGTTTTTTAATCATCAGTATATAAACAACAATGTCCAAAAAACATGTAACTAATAAACAAACATTTAACAACAAACATTTACTAATAGTGTTTAAATATATATATGCACACAGGTAGATCTTCAAGACATTGTCGACTCAAAAGTTGCTCACTTGGCAAAAAAGTGTGAGCACCATGATTGTGTCATTTTTTACGCATTCCAAGGCGCTCTTCTCGGTCAAGTGATAAGTTGCTGCAAAATAAAACCCAGGAAGTTAAAAAAATGAGTAAAAAACAAAACGTCTTTGGAAAGTTTCTTTGCCGAGGGGAAAAGGCCCAGCAGGGAGACAGAAGAGGAGCCTTCCAAAATAAAAGAAAGCTACATTTAATAGACTGTATTTTTTTTGCACCATGAGTCTAGGAAAGGGAGAGGATGATGAAACCTGTGCCATGTCAACTGTTAAGCTGTCAAAATACAAGCACAGGGTTTCGTCTTGTCACGTATTTGATTCTCCATCATCCTAGTATTGCTTCAATAATCATCCCCCTATACTTGAAAGACCGGTCCGTTAAAGTTTTTGTGACGTCATTCCGGTCCGTGGCATGAAAAAGGTTGGGGACCACTGACCTACCCCATCCCTGGTAGGGGGGGACTGGACCCATGGCAACGGCGGCCGTGTTCCTGGGTGCTGGTTGCCTGGGCCCGACGGTCCCCTCTCCACGCAAGGAGAGGGATCCCTGAGCTGTCTGGCAAGGCCAAAAGCCGGGAATCACATCACACCTGAGCCGTGGGTGTCCGTGTGGAGTGGGTTTTGGTCCTTGCCCTCGGGTGCTGGGCCTTGCCAAATTTCCAACTGTGGCCGAGCCTGGTCGGGCCATGTTTACAACAACCCTCGTGGGCCCTCCTTCTCCCCGGGGTGCCCCCCCCCCAGGGGGGGACAGCTGGCCCCTGCCTTGCTCCTTTCTGGCCCAACCGTGGGCCGGGTGGGTGGCTGCCTGGAACGCGGAGCGGGTCTCCCTAGGGGGGTCCTGGCTCGTACCTGGGGTTGGGGCGGGGAGATGCCCAGAACTCCTGGGTGGTGATGAGGTGCTCATCTGGGGCTGTGGGAACCCTTCTCGTGTGGGGCCCGACGTTGGGCCCTCCTGGCGCGGTGGGGGGGCTGCTCTCCTGGTTGGGCTGGGGCAGCACTCTCTTTCCCCCCATGCCTCCCTGCTCTCTGGGGGCCTCGTGGCGGTCCTGCTGGCCCTTGCCTAGGTGATGAATGTGATTGCCTGGGGGGCGGTTATTCTCCGCCTGCTGCCGTGTGGCGTTGGGGGGTTCTGGCTGGTTGGACACTCTCCCTCCTTCTTTTCACATTCCACCATCCATTTTAGAAGAACATAAACAGTCACTTGATCACAGGTGTTAACTCACCTTTGCACTAATAGTTTGCGTGATTGAATGAAATATTTCACACTAGTTGGTTTGAAGGCATAAGTATGCATGTGTGAACATTATCTGTATTGTGTGCATGTTCACATGTGGACATTTTGCAGCTAGCAGGTTTGTTTATAACATTTGAGTGCATGTGTGGACCGGCCCCGCCCTTTGAGATTTGTACCACATCTGAACCTTACCGTAATGATAAACATCCAGTAGCTTGTTGCTTTATGCTGCTTCATGGTACCCCCCCCCTCTATAATCATCCTTCTATCCCCCCTCTCTAACATCCCTCTCTCTTCTTCCCTCCTTTCCTTTTCCGTCTGGTCCAACACAAAATATTTTCAAATATGATTAAAATGAATAAAGTCTGGCCTCGATTACAAAAGGGGTTTATTCAGACATACCTCTGGTTTGTCAGAAGATTCATAACCCCTGTTGTTAAAGTAAAATATGTCCAACACAAGAGGCCTTCAGCTCTCATCTGTCTACCCAGCTGTTGGACAGGACAAGTTAAATCAATCAATCAATCAATCAATCAATCAATCAATCAATCAATCAATCAAAACTCTGTTCCACTTAAGGAGACCCAGCTCCAGCATTCACCTTCAGTCGTTGCCCCTTATGGTGACTAAACCTGGTCTATTCTAAGCTCATGCTTTGTTCTCTTGTGCCTCAAACCCTGTTAATCATGCTTCCCTGTCTGAGGACCCTCACACCACGATTGTCCCCTGAGTGGAAGTCCCCACAAGTAGTTCCAGCCTTCCTGAAGCATCCTGAGTTTGCCACGCATTGTCAAGACCTTAAACCATGCCACGTCAAGACCTCCTGCCACGCTGCGTCAAGATCTCCAGCCAAGTCATGCCCACACTCATCCTTCATCAGAAAACCTCAACGGAGAAATAAACCCTACTTACCTATTCACTTACCTGTGTGTTTCTTCCAGGTTCCAGGGTCTGGGTCTTGTTGCTGAATCAAATCTTTGCAATCCTTGTCAGGATAGTTCACTTATTCCAACTTTGTATTTCGCTGACCATATTTGAACTTCAGGTACAACACTTTCAACTTGCTACCTTGGTAAGGTAGACGCATGCTACAAGGCAATTAATGAGGAAATGGCGAAGGTATTCTTACAAGTGTTTATGACATATATATTAACGGGAAAAGCGTGAGAAGCCATGTATCAACCTAAATGTTGTTTTAATGAACCTGCATTCATTCAACCCCATGTCAAGATGTTGCTGTGTCATATTGCTCCACATTGTGTGCTCAGCTTCCTTCCTCCTCTGTCTACATCCCATGATTCTCGGCTACGGTGGCCTTTTTGGTCCAGTTGTTCTGCTCCGTGCATGGAGCCTATTCAGACTGAGGAAACTCTGAGCAAACCTGAGCTCAGTCCGATTAGAAGCAAATAGAAATAACCTTAAAAAATGGGTCCTGATCTTTAGCGTTTCTTATTTTAGTACTTGAATCTGATGACCATTACTACACAAAATACAAATCCACACGTTTAAAGGGACAGATTATATTTTTGAAAAACTGTTCACATAAAATCACATCAAAGGGGAATCAAGTTTTCTCTGTCATCTTGTGTAATAAAAAGAAATTTTAAAAAATCAATTTGGGTTAAAAAAAAGTGAACAGCTGCTTAGGACTTGTTTAACAGAACTCCACTAAAGGTGGTGGCGAATCCTTGCCCCCAAATAGCTGAGTTTGCCACAAGGGTCAAATACACTTGATTCCCCTGCTCCAACTCCAGAAAGACGGCGTTGCCTGCGTTATCTGCAGAATTAGTTTGTGACGGGTGGATGTGGATGTCAGCAACCATAGTACCATCTTTCTTCAGTTGTAGTCGAATTCGGCCTGTTCGTCCACCGTGAGCAAAGTAGGTGAAGTAATACAGGCCTTTGACAGGCGCAGTGAAGATCCCTGGGGGAAAAGATACCGTCTGAATCTGGAAACACTCATGGAAACCTGACATTCAAACAACTATTTGAGGCTTGCAGAGAATTTAAAACCATGGTTTCAGACATTCAAGATATTTAACCAGGTTTTAGGTTGGGTTTAAAAAAAAACACTTCTCGGGCTTTATAAGATTGAATTTTAATTAATTGTATCTAATGGATTTTTAGTTTACTTTCCCATTCCTCTTACTGTTGCTTTTGTAAAACTTCTTGTTTCTAGATTTTGTTAAATTATAATAAGATTTCTTCTTTAGTAAAAATCTCAAGCTGCCTGCACAGCTAATTTGTGTTTCCCTTTCTAGCATTTCTTTTAAGGTAAGTCTGCTTTTCCTCTCTTTTAGGAAATAAATCATAGCATGGTTGTTTTGTATCAAATATGTTTTTCCACAATTCAGTTATGACTGTAGCATCAATAAAACATGGTAACATGAAGTGGAAAAGTTTGTGTCTGCCATCAACAACTAAGTTTATATTGGCAGTATAATAATTGCATGATCAAGATTATAGAAAAAAGGGAGTGGGATGTTTTTGCTTTAAATAAGTTTCTTTTACAAATAAAAGTAAAAAACTACAACTAAACTGTTGATTTAACAGCATTGATTCAATGGTGGACCTACCTGTGGTTGGATTATAAGCATTCCCAACATTGGTTATCACTACATTGTAGGTCAAGGTAATGTCATCCTGGAAATTTCCATAGACCCCGTCTTTAGCCAATCGGGCAGAAAAAGCTACTTTGGGTACATCTAAAAAGAAAAAGAAAAACATAAATTGCATCTTGATTAAATATATTTTTGCTTATTCTAAAACAAAAAATCTTTAATAAAATCTTCACAGCTGTCAGAAGGTCACCTCTGGCTTCCAAAGCTGCTTTCAACGCATTGATCTCCTTCAAGACGTCAACCTCAAGAGGTCTAGCAGCAGCGTAGTGGGCCACAGTGAGGCCACTGATGAAGGTCAGCAACAGCGCGGGTGAAGTCATGTCGGCTCCTGATGTGCCACACAAGCTCCCTGCCTTTATTCTGGATGATCTGTAAATGGTTACTGTGGGGTGGGGTTTCCTGAAGTGCGCCAGCCCAATCAATGTGCTTCCTTCCTGCAAACACAAGCTCTAAATTCAATATTTAGATTATGTGCAGACGTTTTATGCAATTAAACTTACATAACTCCATAAAAGCATAGTTAGGCAAATAATACAGTCAATTCAGGAATTTTACTTCCCTACATTTAGAAATCAATTATGACACCTTGACTCCACTGCACCTCTGTCAAAGATTGGCATGAATGCTTTTTTCATTCTATTTGTTACAACAATCTGCATTTCTTCATCTGTTTCTATGACTTTTATTGAGAGATTTTATTTAATGCATTCAAGCTGAAATTAGTATACCCGTACTATTACCAAATAGGATTTCATGTTTGTATTTCACTCTTATAAAGTGCAGCTTTGCAGTTCAGGGACATCACTTATGTCATCATGTTAATGTTTAGTGAAAGTTTTTGTTTTTTTCTGAAGAAAGTTGTTTAGCCCGTTGTTCCAAATAAATGTGCCAAAGTGCCAAAAATGTGCTCCTGTGTTTTTTTACACCCTTATAAAAATTTCCTTACAAAGTTATTCAGATTATGAAGCGCAGGGGCAATTTGAAGAGGAGTTTTCTGATTGTTTTTGATGATTTAATCGTCAAAATTAAGTCAGAATGAATAACGGCTGGATACCATCACATATCAATGAGAATACATCAGGTTGCCCTGGCTTATGTTTCATGTGAATTAACTCTTTAACACAGGGGTGTCCAAACTACGGGCCGCGGGCAAACTGCGTCCCGCGGGTCTGTTTTTATTGGCCCGCAGCAAATTTTGAAAATATAATTAAAAATTGGCCCGCACATGGCGCTTGAGCTGAAATCTGTTGCACTTCTCAGTTTCAACACTAGATGGAGTCAGTCACAGAAAGGTGCTTCTCCACTAAACAAAATTAAGCAAAGAAGAATATTTACGAGTCACCAAAAATGGCAGCACCGAAGAAACGCAAAATAGCAACTGAATGTAGAAGATTTCAAACACGGTGGGAAAATGAATATTTCTTTAAGGCAGTGGTTCTTAAATAGTGGGGTGCGCCCAAAGCGATGCCAGGGGGTGCGTGCGGTAGTGGCGGTTTTAGGCACAGGTAATACGGGCAATTGTCCGGTGCACAAATTTAACGTGGGGGCGGCGGCGGTGACAGCGGCTCAGTGCTTGGAGAAATATCTGTTCCACTATTGGATTCATATTGTCTGTTCTATCAGAGTTTTTAACAGCCTGAAGCCTTTGAATTCCCGTCCCTGCAGCTACTCCTGTCTGTCTGTGCGAGTGAGAATGAAAGGGGAGGGGTGGGGTGGGCTCTGTCTGCCAGGTGCTGCCTGTTGCTCAACACCAGGATCATCACAAGCCTCAGCTCATGCTCAGCTCATGCTAATAATGTCATTCTTTATGAATTTATTTGTTCATAGCTGCATATTTTGTCACAGAGTGTAATTGTAAAACAATGATTTTTAAATTGTGTGCGTTAAATGTTAAAATGTTCCTCTTTGGTCACCCATAAGCCCTTTTTTTGGTCTACTTTTCTGACAAAACAGTCGACTCTTTATAATCTACAAAATCGTGCGCTCTGCCAGTCAACCACACTAATGGCTATGTATGTAAAGATCTGCTGGCTTCAGCTGCTCAATAAATCCGTTCTGAACTGCCTGGTTGGAATGAGGTTTCATTGTCTCAGTTAATGTTTCATTTTGACATGCGCTTGTTTTATGTGGCACAGATCAGCATCACTGCAGCAATGTTCTTCACATTATTGGTGAGTTAAAAATACACAGATATACACACATATACACCTCTTGTGTGCGGCCCGGACCTTTGCTCATTTTTCTGTATTTGGCCCTCACCAAAAAAACTTTGGACACCCGTGCTTTAACACCACTGTAACTTTGTATTTTCCAAAGTCGCGTTTTTTTTTTCCTAGTGTGGTAGGGGTGCAACTTATACTCAGGAGTGACTTTACTGTGATTTTTTTTAAAACATAAATAGGCTCATAGGTCTGTTCTTTTTCTTTTAAAACTAACAACCACTAGAGGGTACTGGGGTGTGTGTATCAGTATTTGCTACTGACAGAATAAGTGCCGTCCAAATAAACATGGAGGGGAATCTACTCGCTCTCTCTCTAAACTTTAGAATGTTTTCTTCTCTGCATTGATACATTATTGTTTTTATTTTTTCTTCCTCCTACTGATGCGTGACACCAAGTCATCTAACTGGGTTTCAGAGATACAGAAGTCCCGCTGAAAGCGCCGTCATTCAGACGCAGCTTCTGCAATAGACGCAATAGCTCACCGTACTGGGAGAGTCTCAGAATGATGTCATGAACAGACATGGAGATGTGATTACAGATGCTTTTGTAGAACGTTTCAAAATAGATAAAACTGATCTCTCAACATCATCTGTGTCTTCCATGCATTGTAAATCGGAGATACAGTTAATGCTTCCATGAAGCAACGAGGCTAGGAATCTGATGGTAGCTTCTCCCACACACAACGAGAGCGTCTAGTTTATGAACACATTTTGAACAAGTAACAGCAAATTTGATGCTCATCAAGAATGTGGAGGTGGACATGAATTTCATTTGTGCTTTGTGTTCAGTGTGAAAGCAGCATGGCATCAGGCTTGGCAGGGCGGTTCAGAAGCATCACACTTTTCTCCCAAAACTGCGACTTATGTAGGATTTTTCAAATTATTAGTTATGCTTTTTTTGGCTGCTATGATTTGTACTCCAGTGTGACTTCCATTGGATTCTGAAGAAGAGAAAAGGAGCTTTGCACTGAAATGCAACACTTTACAGAAGTCAATGGTAACACACAACATAAATCAGCTGATTCTGACGGAGAATAGCAGTTGTGCAGAGTTATAAAACATTTTACGTTAGTTATCTGTTAAGTGATGCATATCAGCGCGTGTCCAACATAGAAAAGATGCTTTCCTGCAGATCAGAATCAGCTGATTCACGGTGATCAAGTGAACAGTTGAAGAGTTATGGTATGTCAAAGATGGTCAAAGATTGGACGGTGAAGGTACTGAAGGAATTTTTAATTTTTGTCCTCATTTTATTAAGGTTTTGTGTGTGTTTTTGTCAGGTGTCGGGGCCGTCCCCGCACACCTGCCGCTGATTCCCGCACCTGTTCTACATCTGATTAGTCTGCCTTTATAAGTCCTTCTCTTCCTCTGGCCATTGTCGGTTCGTCTGTTCTCCTCTATGGATTAAGACCACTGATCTCTGCTGGTTAAAGCAAAAGCAAAGCCAAGCCAAGCCAAGCAGCTCAAGACTAAGCCAAGCTCCGCTAAACCAAGCCGCTCAAGACTAAGCCAAGCTACGCCAAGCCAATCCAAGCAGCTCAAGACCAAGCCGAGCTGAGCCAAGCAGCTCCGAACCTAACAAGGTCCAGTCAAGCTAAGCTGCACCACACCAAGCCAAGCCAAGCCTAGCAGCTCAAACCCAAGCCAAGCCAACCACTTCCAGCCGAGCAATTCAATACCTTTCTCCGTCCTTCCAAGCCAAGTCTGACTCCAGAACAAGGGTGTCCAGCCTCGCCTCCCGGATCTCCTGTCAGTTTCCTCTCTTAAAGGCTCAATCCTCTTCTCAATAAATCTGTTTCCAGTCTGCATTTGGGTCCAGCTTATTCACAACCTGACAGAACGAACCGACCATCATGGACCCAGCAGGCACGGATCCCGTGAATCAGACTCTGTCATCCCACGCCACCACCATGGATCGACATGAGCAGATGCTCCACAGCCTTTCAGAAAATCAACAGGCCATCACACAACAGTTAACCCAGCTCCAGACTCTGCTCCAGACTATTGCCGATTCATCTCGCTCACCTGCCTCCACCGCTCCGCCGCCCCCGGCTCCTCCGAGTCCTTCATCCCAGGTCCAGGAAGCCCGAATTCCTAATCCGGATCCATTTTCTGGAACCTCTGACCATTGCAGAGGTTTCCTCCTCCAGTGCACCATGGTGTTTTCACAGCAATTCAGCATGTACTCATCTGATGAAGCCAAGATCGCCTACGTGACCGGGCTGTTACGTGGCCGTGCTCTGGAGTGGGCAGAAGCATTTCTAGCGAACCGGAGTCCAGCAGTGTTATCTTTCCAGGACTTCATGAGCCACTTCAAACTAATATTCGAGACACCTCAGAAACATCACGATGTGTCCTGGAAGCTGCTGGCTTTGCGTCAAGACAAACGCTCCGTGGCTGATTACTCTGTGGACTTCCGCATTTTGGCTACGGAAGCAGGATGGGACTGTAGAGCCCTTCAGGAAGTATTTTTCAACGGTTTAAATAACGCCATAAAAGATGAACTATTGCATTATGACAAACCTGTCTCTCTTTCTATCAGAATCGACAACCGCCTTCGAGAGCGCCGCCCTACCCGGAACTACAGGTCCCAGCCATCCTTTCCGAGAACTACGTCACGCCAGGAAACGCCCTCCTCTAACTTTTCGACCTATCAGCCCGCGGCTTCGTCTGCATCCACTGAAGAGCCAATGCAGTTGGGGAGGACACGCTTAACGCCTAAGGAAAGGCAGGAACGATGGACACGAGGTGAATGTTTCTATTGTGGCAGCAATGCTCATCAGGTGGCTGTCTATCCTGTGAGACCAAAAGACAGAGCCCTTCAGTGAATATGGGGACACTGGAGGGTGCAGGGTTTCTAAATCCCACCCCACCCAAGACTGAATTTTTGGTCTCTCTGTCGTCTGGTTTATGGTCCCGTTCGGTGTCCGCTCTCATTGACTCAGGGGCCGAGGGAAATTTTCTCAATGAGGGCCTGGCCCTCGAGGTGGGATTAAAACTCATCCCTTTAGACCCTCCTTTGAGGGTTAGTGCTGGTAATGGACAACCCCTTGCAGTCATCCAACACCAAACGGCTCCTGTTCTCCTATGTGTTTCTGGCAACCATGTCGAAACGCTGCAGTTTTATGTCTTTCAGGCTACTTCCAGTCAAATAATCTTGGGACGCCCTAGGCTTTGTCTCCACAATCCACACATTGATTGGCAGTCTAACAACATCATGAGTTGGAGCCCCTATTGTCACGCCACTTGCCTTCGCTCTGCTTTCCCTGATCTGCCCAGGTCTTCGCCCTCTCTTGATTCCCCAGATCTGTCTGGCGTTCCCTCCATCTGCCATGATCTTTCGGCTGTCTTTAGTAAACAGAAGGCTTCAGCTCTTCCTCCCCACAGACCGTATGACTGCTCTATTGAGCTTATCCCGGGTGCCACTCTGCCGAAATCCCACCTCTACAACCTCTCGAAACCGGAGCTCCAAGCCATGGAGTTGTACATCAAAGAATCCCTGGCAGCTGGCATAATCCGACCATCTTCCTCCCCACTGGCCGCAGGTTTTTTCTTTGTTGAAAAAAAGGACAAAACTCTCCGTCCTTGTATTGATTACCGGCAACTCAATAAAATCACTGTCAAAAATAAATTCCCTCTACCTTTATTAAACTCAGCATTTGAATACCTTCAGGGTGCTTCGGTTTTCAGTAAATTGGACCTCCGGAATGCTTATCACCTGGTGCGAGTACGGGAAGGGGACGAGTGGAAGACGGCGTTTAACACCCCCTTGGGTCATTTTGAGTACCTGGTCATGCCCTTTGGCTTGACTAATGCTCCAGCTGTGTTCCAGACTCTCGTTAATGACATCTTAAGAGACTTCCTGAACCGATTTGTATTCGTCTACTTGGAAGACATTTTCATTTATTCCCCTTCTCTTGAGTCACACTGTCAGCATGTTCGCCTTGTTCTTCAGAGACTTCTCGAAAACAAACTTTTCGTAAAAGCAGAGAAATGTGAATTTCATGTCCCCAGAGTGTCCTTCCTGGGCTTCATCATCGAGAAGGGGAGTATGAATATGGACCCAACCAAAGTCGCTGCAATAAAGGACTGGCCCCGACCGACTTCCCGCAAAGATCTGCAACGCTTTCTTGGTTTTGCCAACTTTTACCGGCGCTTCGTGCGCAACTATAGCTGCATCGTTAATCCTCTGACCAGTTTGACATCCAATAAAACCTCATTCCGGTGGAACCAGGAGGCAGAGGATGCCTTTAACCGACTCAAGGACTTGTTTACTACTGCTCCTGTTTTAGCTCATGCTGATCCCACCCGTCAGTTTGTGGTCGAGGTCGACGCTTCCGATACTGGGGTGTGGGCTGTCCTCTCTCAACGGGCTGATGATGGGAAACTCCACCCTTGTGCATTTTTCTCCCGTAAGCTTTCAGCCTCTGAACGGAACTATGATGTGGGAAATCGGGAGCTGCTGGCCATTAAGTTGGCCTTGGAGGAGTGGCGGCACTGGTTGGAGGGGGCTGAACATACATTTCTGGTGTGGACAGACCACAAAAACTTAGTGCTGCTAAGATACTCAATCCACGTCAGGCTCGTTGGGCCTTGTTTTTCAGTCGATTTAACTTTACTGTTTCTTTCCGTCCTGGATCACGTAATCAGAAGCCTGACGCCCTCTCTCGTTTATATACCTCCAACGACCCTGACTTCCCGACAGACTCCATTCTTCCTTCCTCATGTGTGGTGGCCAGTCCCACGTGGGAAATTGAAGCAGCCATTCGAGGTGCTCTGGTCACTGACCCCGACCCGGGAGGCGGACCGCCCAACCGCCAATACGTCCCTGCAGCAGTCCGGCCCCAGGTGTTGACTTGGATTCATGCGTCTCGTTTCTCTTGTCACCCAGGCTTTCACCGCACCCTCTCCCAGATTCAATGCCATTTCTGGTGGCCCACCATGGCTGCGGACACTAGGGCCTATGTGGCCGCCTGTACAGTTTGTGCCACCAACAAGTCCACGCATCGAGCACCTGCTGGTCTTCTCCGGCCCCTACCTATTCCCTCTCGGCCATGGTCTCACATCGCTGTAGACTTTATAACTGGCCTCCCTGCTTCTAAAGGAAACACGGTCATACTCACCATCGTCGACCGCTTTTCTAAGGCAGAACACTTTGTTGCTATGTCTAAACTCCCTACCGCTGCTGAGACGGCCAGTGCTCTTTCTCACCATGTGTTTCGTCTCCACGGCATCCCATCTGACATCGTCTCTGACCGAGGACCCCAATTCACCTCCCAGGTGTGGAGATGTTTCTGTCAAGCTTTGGGGGCTACAGCTAGCTTGTCTTCTGGCTTCCATCCACAAACCAATGGCCAGACAGAACGCACTAACCAGGACTTGGAGTCCGCTCTTCGTTGCGTTTGCTCTCAGAATCCCACGACTTGGTCGGATTTTCTCGTCTGGGTGGAGTATTCACATAATTCTCTGGTTTCTTCCGCCACGGGCCGTTCTCCATTTGAGGCCTCCTTGGGATATCAGCCTCCCCTCTTCCCATCTGAGGAGCAGGATTTGGCGGTTCCGTCTGTTGCGGCCCATATCCGCCGGTGTCGTAAGGTCTAGACCGCTACCAGACGGTCTCTGCTCCGTGCTTCTCAACGCACAAAGACTGCAGCAGACCGTTCTCGCACCACAGCCCCGGCCTATTCTATTGGCCAGAAAGTTTGGCTCTCTACCAAGGACTTACCCCTGTTCACTGAATCGCGGAAGCTGTCACCCCGTTATGTTGGCCCTTTTGTGATTGACTCGGTTATTAATCCTGCTTCCGTCAAGCTTCGTCTTCCGCGTTCCATGAGGGTCCACCCTGTCTTCCACGTCTCCCGTCTTAAGCCAGTGGTGTCCAGTCCGCTGTGCCCCCCGGCCGAGCCCCCTCCGCCCGGCCATCTTGTGGGTGGCCATCCTGCCTTTTCTGTCCGTCGCCTCCTGGACGTTCGCCGCCGGGGCCGTGGTTTTCAATATTTGGTTGACTGGGTGGGCTATGGTCCTGAGGAGCGGTGTTGGGTGCCCCGTTCGTTCATTTTGGATGGTGCCCTGGTGCTGGACGGTCGGCACCCTGACCGGTTTCGGCCGCCAGGTGGCGTCCCTTGTGGTGGGGGTCTGCCTTTATAAGTCCTTCTCTTCCTCTGGCCATTGTCGGTTCGTCTGTTCTCCTCTATGGATTAAGACCACTGATCCCTGCTGGTTAAAGCAAAAGCAAAAGCAAAGCCAAGCCAAGCCAAGCCAAGCCAAGCCAAGCCAAGCCAAGCCAAGCCAAGCCAAGCAGCTCAAGACTAAGCCAAGCTCCGCTAAGCCAAGCCGCTCAAGACTAAGCCAAGCTACGCCAAGCCAATCCAAGCAGCTCAAGACCAAGCCGAGCTGAGCCAAGCAGCTCCGAACCTAACAAGGTCCAGTCAAGCTAAGCTGCACCACGCCAAGCCAAGCCTAGCAGCTCAAACCCAAGCCAAGCCAACCACTTCCAGCCGAGCAATTCAATACCTTTCTCCGTCCTTCCAAGCCAAGTCTGACTCCAGAACAAGGGTATCCAGCCTCGCCTCCCGGATCTCCTGTCAGTTTCCTCTCTTAAAGGCTCAATCCTCTTCTCAATAAATCTGTTTCCAGTCTGCATTTGGGTCCAGCTTATTCACAACCTGACAGTTTTAACGTTCTTTGATCTTTGAAGGGACATCCTGCAGTTTGCATATGTAAGGATATTTCAGTACTACAGCTGCAAGCTCATCTACCTGCAGGGAAAACAGAATTTATGATCTTCTGAGGCCATATGAGCAAAGATCATAAATTAACCTTCTAATATCAAAGATTAATATTTTCAGAACAGAAAGGTGGCAAATCTGAGGAGGAGGACGAGGATGAATTCCCTCCACGCCGACCACGTGTCCCTGTCACCAATCCGGATTTGACGCAGGTAAGTAGACTACAATACAATTTAAAACTCAGAAAAGGTAAGAAAGGTGGGGAAACAAAACATATGTTGCCTATGATAGCGACGGGAGCTGGTGTGCCTATTTATCAGCCCCTTCCGCTTAAGGATGTGTCGACACTGGCTGAATGTTTACCACGTGTGGCGAATGGTGGACGTAACTTCCTCCAGCAATTATGTACAGTTATGCAGGGTCATGTTCCCTGTATGGGTTATTTGAGACAGATTTTGGGCATAACATCAACAGTTACTGAGATCCAGTCTACTGAACAGCGTGCGGGTGTGCAGGACCTCCCGGACTCCACTCTTTTAGTGGAGGTTCAAGGTCCAGTTTTTAATACAATCAGAGAACTTTTTCCAGATCCACAGACCGCAGCTCCATCCTGTTTCCCCTTCACAGGTAAGGACCCCAACAAATTTTACAGCACGGGCAGGGATCCCAGCCTGTCACCTCCTGAGACAGTCATGTTTAGAAATGCAATCCTGGCAGGATTGCCTCAGGATGTGCAGGATTCATTAAAAGCAGATCCAGACTTGATGGCGAGTAATGAGAGTCGTTTCAAAAGGCATTTGGTTTATCATTGCAGAGCATATTTGGAGAAAAAGGACAAAGCAGAGGGAGAGGTTGAACAGCTAAAAGCACAGTTACTGAAACTCCAACTAGCACAGGCTCGTAAAGAATCCACTCAGGATAAACAAGATAAAAAAGATGTTAAAAAAGAAAATAACACGATGAGTCAAATATCCCCAGAGCCAGCAGCGATTATGTGGCAGGCGCAGGTTTACAGAGAACGGGGCAGGAGGAGAGGTGCATATCCTGGGAGACTTGGACCACCCAGGGGACCTCCGCCAGCAGCAGCTGGAGATGTATGCTTCCTCTGTGGCACTCTGGATCATTGGGCACGGACCTGTCCACACAAAGGTACCCAACAGCAGCAGCATGCACAGTCCAGAGGCAGGGGGCGTGGCGGAAACACACGACCGCTCCAAGCCCCTCCTCCACCTTGGCAGGGACCACAGGAGTGGCAAATCGGACAATACCACTAGGGGTGCCCAGGAGCCTTGGGACCACTTGGTGATGCAGGAGTCAATACCAATGCTATTCAAATAATATTTCATAAGCAAAACACTGGACAACTCCAATGAACGACTCTGTCTGGACTCTGGTAATCACAAGTGTCACTACATGTGTTCTGCTACGTACTAAAACACCTGCTGTTCTACTCTCTGCCATAAAGTCATCAGTATTACCTGAATGTTTTGAGCCTATAAAACCTATTTTATTTTTGTCTACATTTGTAGATTTCAAATCTCTCTGTGCCTGACATTCAACTTTTTAAGGATGCAGATTAGCAATTGCAATTTCATAATGAAGCTTCTCCATGACTGTCTGTGCAAACAAAAGGTTTTTATATTCCAGAGAAAACAAATATATCTGCCAAGTTGAGTTGCAACATTTCAGTTTTTATTGGGATTTGACTTTGCAAATAGTCTGGTGTAGATAATACAGCTTAGTATTTCGAGAAATGATTGCAAAATACTAACCACACTGAAATGAACTTTCTCCTTTTTTGTAGAAGTGTAATTTACTGTTTACAGTTACAGAGACAGGTTAACAAGTGTCAAATCTTGAAATGCCAGTGAAGAGAATTTATCACATATCTAACTTAATATCGAAAACTAGACATTTATGAGTCTGCTTCCAGCAGTAAAATGTTTCTTCTACTCACACTCTCGTGTTTAGTTGGGCTGAGATCAAAGGTCTGAGACAACATGGGATCTCATGGATAAGGAGGCACAACCTTTAGACAATCCCGTGTGAATGCAGACTTGCATGAAACACTCTTCAGGATCAAAATGTGGAGAAGTGGTTTTTTGTTGCCTTTCAACTCTCAATTCTTCATAGACATTTATTTGTTCTTCTACATTGTCTACGTTCTGCTACATGTTCTTTGGTCGGATCCTGATGTCTAGAGAATGTCAGGATCAGATCTGCACCACAGTGACAATCCATTGGAGAACCAGCTGTGGCTTATCAAAGACCTATGGTCTTGTATCATGTTTCTAATGAGGACATTTATGAAAAAAAGAAGCTCAAAATTGCCTTCACAAGTGTTTCTTTATTTAAATGGATGTAAGTCAGGAGAAGAAGAAAAAAATACTGTCGGAAAAAGCTGGGAGCTGTGACGTGTAGCAGGATGGTGCTGCACAGCTGCAGGCAATCCCCTGACTAACCTTGGAGCCGTATAAAAATGGGCACTTGGTGTGAGGTGCCGATACCCTGCCCATTAGTAGCTAACCCTCTGGGCAATCTGATTAGTGTGGTGAGCCTGTCTCCCTGTGAGCCTGCTTTGATTTCTATATAAGTTGTCTTTCTAGCTGAAAAAATAACTCTGGCATCTGGAGCTCCCCTCTATGCCCAAGTGAGCTTAAGGTGTGGATGATTTTTTTTTCTCACTGCTCAGGTGATCAGTTTATTTTGTCTGTGCCTCTGCCTGTTTTGATTTTAATTTGTTTCAATTTGTCATTTACATATGGACAGCTTCGATACGATTGACCATCATATTTACTGAATAAATTGGTAAAGTAAATGGTAAATGGTAAATGGCGTATACTTATATAGCGCTTTCTACCTTCTTACGAAGGCCCAAAGCGCTTTACAGTCACAGTCCCATTCACCCATGCACACACACATTCACACACACATTCACACACTGATGGCGGCTCCGCTGCCAAACACTGGCGCCAACCTCCTACCAGAGGCAAGGTGGGGTTCAGTGTCTTGCCCAAGGACACTTCGGCACATGGGCGTGCAAGGCGGGAATCGAACCTGCAATCTTACGATCATGAGTCGACCGCCCTACCGCTGCACCACGGCCGCCCAAAGTGTTAATGATATATGCCAATCATCACAAATTATAAAAGTCATACTTTTTGCAGATGATACCAACATTTTATGTTCAGGGGAGAACTTAGAGCAGGGGTCACCAACCCTGTGCGCCCACGGGCACAGGCAAGCCAGCCACAGATAGAGGCCAGAGCCGCGCCAGCGCTGAGTGACAGTCAGCAAGGAAGGGGGACGGTGCCAAAACGGAGGGGCAGGAGGGGCCCAACCATTCATGTCCTGACATCCCTAAGGACTAGCCCACTTTTTTGCCCACAGAAAGCCCATATCCATCCGTAAGGTCAGTTGTGACAAAGCCAGGAATCTTTTTTCAGTGCTGCGAGGTCTACACCTCCTCTTCCTGTCTTTTAATAAATTGGCCTTTCAGTTTTATTGGGGCCTGAGCACGTACTGCAAGGACCTTATTGTTTCTGTTAGGTTTATTATTATTATTTTTCTTCTGCCGGAAAAGTCGCCTTTTCGAGGACTTCAACATACACGAAAACTCACCAAATTTCGCTCACACATCAGGAGTCGTGAAAAATTTCGTATTTTATGGGAAACCGGCATGGGTGCACACAAAAAATAGTTTTGCCATTGCCTTGCAGCCTGCAGTTCAAGTGTTGTTGTTTTCCAGTAATGTCAGTCAAAAATGCAAGTTCAGATTGACCATATTCAAATTCACCATATTCAACAGACATATCCTCCAATTGCTTTGCAGCTGAGGTTGTTTGTGATTTTCACAATAGGAGTCATTATGTGTCCAGAGCCAATCGCTTTTGCACATACTGGTGAATGACGCGGCGTAGTAATGCAGACATTTTGGGAAGTCTGGGTCAGCTTTACAGTGAGTGATGAAACCTGTTTGTCTATCGATCATAGCAGGAGCCCCGTCTGCAGTCACTGCTAGCTAACAGCTTTTCTAATGGTACATTTTTCTGTTATACATTTCAACTCCTCTTGTAGTTGTCTGTTAGGGCATGTCAAAAATCTGCTCAAGAAATCAGAAAATGGAAAAGGAGATCCCTATATATCAATTACGGAGTTTCGCAATACACCACTGGAAAGTGTAGGCGTATCCCCGCCGCAGTTGCTAATGAGACGAAGACTCAAAGGAAAGTTACCAACTTCCACTTCTCTACTCACTCCGAATGTATCAGCTCAAGCACAGAAACACCTAAGAGGAAGAAAGGACAAGCAAAAGCTTTACTTCGACAGACAAGAAATCTTCCGGACTTGCATTCAGGAGAGAATGTTAGGATGCAGAGAGGAACAACATGGCAGCCTGCAGTGGTTCTCCACAAGCATGAGCAACCACGTTCATTTGTGGTTCGTACACCTGATGGAAGACTTTACAGAAGAAACAGGAAACACCTGAGGAAAACGGAGGAGAAATCCTTTCCACCAGCAGAGGGACAGAGTATAAATGAAGAAAACAACAACAATGATGAAAGTCAACAAACTAAGCAACCCAATGACAATGAACAGACTGTTGATGCTCATGACAATGAGACTCCTAACCAATCTATCTTTTATAGAATCAGATCTGGTAGACACGTGAGATTACCTGCTAGATACAGAGAGTAAATCTTAGTTCCTTAGCATTATATTTTTTAAGTATAATGCAAATGTTTTATTTTTTTCCTAATTTGTTAAAAAGGGGATGTGACGTATGCGAGTTGTTTGTTATCGCTTGATATACACTAGAAGGCAGTGTTGTACATGTGGTTGAAGTACAAGTTTAATGGCGAGTCTGTATTGTAATTAAAGCCTGTTCAAACATCGGAGGTCGTCCTGACTCATCAATATTACATGGTGGCAGAAGAAAAGAATTCTGAAAGAAGAGGAAATGGCGCAGTTTCAACCACCACCGAATCTAAGTTTGCAAGGAAACTTGCGAGAAAACTGGAGAAACTGGAGTCAGCGTTTTGAGGTCTTCTGTACCGCCAGCGGCATCGCGGAAAAGTCAGAGAAGGTGCAATGTGCAACTTTTCTTCATGTCGCGGGAGATTAAGCAGTAAAAGTATACAATACTTTTGAATTCTGAGACAACGACAAAGACAAAATTGAAGTGCTGAAAAAGAAGTTTAAGGACTATTGTGAACCTAGAAAAAACTTAGTTCAGTTCAGTTTAGTTTATTTCAAACACAAAATAAATGAGAAAGTCAACACACAGTGGTTTAAAAGACATGAAATAATACAGTGTGCTTGAAAAGGAGTGGGTTGAAGAGAAAATCTTGTTTGCTCCCACCCCTTTTTACAAAACCTTATGACGTGCATATTCAATACACATATTGCTATTTACAGCTAGTTATAAAACATTTACAATACAATTCTGCATGGCAACTGTGCTAAAGTGAAATTTTTTGTTTAATCGTTTCTGGCCTTATACAGTTCTAATAGTGACTACTTAACTTACATACGGCACATGTTCTTCACAAGAGCGCAGCAACAGGGAGAAACAATTGATGCATATGTCACAGATTTAAGAAACAAAGCCAAGGACTGTGAATTCAAAGATTTATGTGGTATGTTACAGAATTGTGTGTGGCATTACGAATGACCAAGTGAGAGGCAGATTACTCAGAGAAGCAGATCTGACACTAGAAAAGGCCATTTATATTTGCCGTGCCAGTAAAATAACGACCAGCCAGGTGAAAGCTTTCACTGAAGAAGCAGAATTGAGTAGACTCGTGACAAAAGAAAATAAAGGAACATTTAAACCTGTGAAAGCAGAGCTGAAAGAAATAAACTGCATTAGATGTGGACTCAAGCATGCAGTTAAAAAATGTCCTGCATTTAGACAATCATACAATTTGTGCAAGAAAAAGAATCATTTTTGCTAAAATGTGGAGATCACAAGTCCAAAGAAGCAGCAAGGAAAGAGTGCATACAGTGGAGCAGAGAGAAAATGAAAATGACATGTTCCGGGGAGCAGTAAACACAGAGGAAAAAGTCATTTCTTTGATGGATTCTGGAGATACAAACACTGAGATTTGGACAGAAAACTTCAAGATCAACAAAAAACAGGTGACATGTAAGCTGGACACAGGAGCAGATTGTAACGTTATGTCTGTGAAAACTCTCACTGCACTTGAAGCTGCAGGTTCATTGAAAGCAAGTAAAACAAAACTAGTTCTCTTTTTTGGTCACAAGGCGGCAGCAATAGGTAAGAAACAACTGATCTGTGAGTTCAAAGGAAATAAGCACAAGATTGAGTTTGAAATCACTCAGGAAGATGTGAGCACTATAGTTGGATGTGCTACATGCTTAAAAATAGGCTTAGTTAAGAGAGTATATGTAGTTGAAAAAGAACAAGACACTCTCAAAGACTATAATGATTTGTTTGACGGTCTTGGTTGTTTACTAGGTCAGCATCACATACAAATAGACCCCTCAGTCTCACCAGTCGTACACGCACCCAGAAGGATTCCTGTAGCCCTGAGAGACAGAGTCGTCAAAGAACTGCAGAGAATGGAAAACATGGGAGTTATTATAAGACAGACAGAGGCAACGGAGTGGGTTAACAGCATGGTGACTGTGGTTACACCCAGAACATTCGGATATGCATGGATCCAAAAGACTTGAACAGAGCAATAAAGCGAGAACTTTATCCATTGCTCACTGTGGAAGAAGTTGTGTCTCGTATGTCAAATGCCAAATACTTCTCTGTGTTAGACACTAACCAGGGATTTTGGCAGATCAAGCTGGATGATGAAAGCTCAAGCCTCTGTACATTTAACACGTCGGTCATTACGGGTTTCTACGGCTACCTTTCGGCATCTCATCAGCACCCGAAGTGTGCCAGAAAGCGGTAGCACAAATGATTGAGGATCTGGATGGTGTTGTGAACATCATAGACCATTTGCTAGTATGGGGTGACTCAAAAGAGGAACACGATCACAGACTGAGAAAGCTGCTGGACAACCTGAAACTGAACAGAAACAAATGTTTCATCAGAACTAATGAAATCAGATATATTGGACACACACTCACAGATAAAGGACTGAAACCAGATGAAGAAAAAGTAAGAGCAGTGACGCAGCTACCCCTACCTCAGGACAAACAAGAACTACAGAGGTTTTTAGGGATGGTCCAGTACTTGGCCAAATTCATACCAAACCTGTCAGACATCAGTGCACCATTGAGACAGCTGCTTGACAGAGACATAGAGTAACACTTGGAAGAAGCACAGAAAAGGAGCTTTGAAATTTTAAACAGCTCGTCACCAACGCTCCAACTCTGAAGTTTTATGATGTCAACAAGCCAATGACGCTCTCGGTCGATGCAAGTTCACAAGGCTTGGGAGCAGTTATACTGCAAGATGGACTACCTGTAGCCTATGGTTAACAAGCACTAACAGATTGTCAGCAAAGATATGCTCAGATAGAAAAAGAGCTGCTAGCAATTGTGTATGGCTGTGAGAAGTTTCACCAGTACGTTTATGGAAAAGACATACAGGTTGAAAGTGGTCACAAGCCACTGGAGAGCATCTTTAAGAAATCTCTGCACCAAGCACCCATGAGATTACAGAGAATGCTCCTGAGATTGCAAAGATCAGCCTAAAAGTGACTTACAAAACCGGGCAAAGGACTACATAATGCAAATACACTGAGCAGAGCATTTTTTAAGAGAGAAAGAATAAGATTTGATGGGAAACGAGCTGGAGGCAAACATGATCACACCTCAACTGCCAATGTCAGAGGAAAAGCTGAATAAGTTTAAGAAAGCTACAGCAGAAGATCCAGAACTACAACATCTAAAAGAGAGAGTTCAGAGAGGGTGGCCAAAAGACCGGCATGCTGTTCACAAAGAAGTTCAGCCATATTGGACATTCAAGGAAGAGATAACATACACAGCTGGACTGATTTTCAAGGGATCAAAGCTTATAGTACCACAAAGGTTGAGACAAGAAATGCTTGAAAGAAATTCACGAATCACACTTGGAAATGGTCAAATGCAAAGAAAGAGCCAGAGACATTTTATATTGGCCAAACATGTCCAAACACATTGAATAGACAGTGTCAAAGTGTACAGTCTGTAATGAGAACAAGAACAGTAATCCAAGAGAACCATTACTATCACACCCAGTACCAGACAGACCATGGGAGAAAGTAGGCACAGACTTATTTCTCTACAAAGGAGCAGAGTTTGTGTTATGTGTGGACTACTTGAAACTGAAACTACATGAAACTGAAAGACACTACCAGACACAGTGTCATAGAGGCTCTGAAATCAATATTTGCCAGACACGGGATACTTGATGTTGTGATTTCAGATTATGGACCTCAGTATGGCATTGCTGAGTTCAGGACTTTGCTGAAAACTGGGAATTCAGGCATGTCACATCTAGTCCCACACATGCCCAGTCCAATGGTCAGTCAGAACGAACAGTACAAACAATCAAAAATCTGCTCAAGAAATCAGAAAATGGAAAAGGAGATCCGTATATATCAATTACGGAGTTTCGCAATACACCACTGGAAAGTGTAGGCTTATCCCCGGCGCAGTTGCTAATGGGACGAAGACTCAAAGGAAAGTTACCAACTTCCACTTCTCTACTCACTCCGAAGGGATCAGCTCAAGCACAGAAACACTTAAGAAGAAGAAAGGACAAGCAAAAGCTTTACTTCAACAGACAGACAAGAAATCTTCCAGACTTGCATTCAGGAGAGAATTTTATGGTCAATGGTGAGTCTGTATTATAATTAAAGCCTGTTCAAACATCGGAGGTCGTTCTGACTCATCAATATTACAGAGCAGTAGTGTCAAGAGTTCTTTTCTTGTGGAGAAATCTATAAACATCATGTTAATAAAAACTAACAGCTGCGCTGTACTGCTGCTTTCCACAGACTTATCACACTAGATGTAAAACCACCTGCACTTTGCAATGTCCCGGTCCACCTGATCGGACAAGTTATCAGACATAGCTGACACTTGTCTAGACATTGTAGTGGAAAGTAGATCAGTTCCATTTTTCACATCCTTAGCAACAGTGTTGGTGATTATTATCATTGCTTGTTTGACATATTTTCTGATATTTGATGTTTGACATATATATCTGAAAATGCCTTCTTCTTGATGAGAAAATGAGCAGGTCTAAACAAGGCTTCGGTTGAAGAATTTTTTTTCATAATATATGCAAAAGTCCTTAAAGCCAACAGATTAAAGCTCCCCACCCCACTCCCACCGACAGGATGCTGTCATGTTAACAGTAGCTTCCAGCTCCAGAATGCAGAAGAAAAACGACATAAAACAGCTCAAGCAGGCCGTGGGGCGGTCCCATGTGCTCGGGCCTGCTAAATGCTACTTGTAGCTTCAATTATTTGTTTTGTTGGAGAGACTGTCACAGCAGAGTTTCTTGAGTTGATGGACACAATAATAGCTGATAACATAGTCAGCTCTCGATACTGCCCTGGACAATGTTGGAGTGAACTGGTCATGTGATGTCAGTCTGGTCACTGATGGCACCCATCAAAGGTCAGGAAGAAGGCAGGTGTTTCTACAAATTTAAGGCACCCAACCAGGAAAAGATTCTTGGACTTTTTATTGTGTTTGTCACATTTGAATGACAGTAAATGTGTTTCTGCACAGGATCTGAATCTTGATATTGATGGACGGGTGAAGTCTCAGGAGAGAAAGGGAAGTTAACTCCAAATTCTTGTTAAGTTCACAAATGTTCACATTTACATTTCAGGCAGAGGTTTCATTTTTTTCCAGAAGCCCTCTCTTACGTTTGCTATCGGGATTGCGTCAGTGTCAGATGTAAAATATTCAGTCAGTATAAATTTAAAGAGTAAAAAAACAAAAACAAAGCTGTTATTCTGCTTTCATGTTACTGGTCTGGCCCACTTGAGATCAGACAAGTGGAATGTGGCCCCCAAAAGCCAAAATGAGTTTGAACCCCCTGCTCTAGATCCTTTAAAAAAAGGGGTCATGTTTTATTTATACAACCTGATTAACACAGCTGCAGTGCCTTCTTTAGATATTACGGAAATACAATGGCAACAGGAATTAGGATTGGAGATAACTGGAACACAGTGGCAGCAGATAAATAAGTTTATCCACAAATCATCAATCTGTTCAAGAGGTGGTTTGATACAATTTAATGTTGTCCATAGGCTTCACATATCAAACAGTAAACTGGCACAGATCTTCCCAGGGACAGACGACACTTGGTCAAGATGGGAACCCTCGCATACATGTTCTGGGGGTGCAAGAGCCTCCAGGCCTTCTGTGTGTATGTGTGTGTGTGTGGGGGGGGGTTCGACTCCCTGGGCAAAGCATGGAATGTAAAGAGTCACACCTCATAACTGCAAGGTCACTGCACAACAGGCTTCAGCTCTGGCATTTTTTACGCTTTTGGTCCGACGTCGCATCTTTCTGTCATAGAAAAAATCAAGACCCCCTTCAAACAAACAATGGGTGGATGACATGCACTCCTGTCTTAAATTGGAACACCTCCGATATGCTTTAAAGGCTTCAGCACATACTGTTTTCAAATCCTGGAAACCTTTCTTGTACCATGTAAACAAGTCTGAATAAGGACAGCAATTTTATAGTTCTAATGATAACTCCTTACTATTGCTTGTACAATGGTATATTTATGCAGAATACTCAGGGACTTTTTTTTCTTGCCTTGTTTGTTTTTGGGAGTTTTTTTTAATATATATATTTATATATCTTTTTTTATGGATGGGAATTGTTACTGATGTATTTTGACCTGTGAAAATCTAATAAAAAATAAAAGCATTAAAACGTTGTTTGACATTATGACCCAGGAAATAAAAAGTGTACTAATGTCTGGTGTTGATTTTGATGTCCTGGATAGGAAATTGGACACAACAAATAGAAAGAAACATGCTGATCATCACACTAAAACTGTTAAAAAAAAACACTTAGAGAATTTGGATTTGTTAATGTATGGAGGTCACTACGTATGCTTAAAAGAGGTTACACACACTACTCTGCTCCTCATAACACTTATTTAAGAATTGATTATTTATTTATTAACATTGAAGAAGCATAGCAGGTACAGAAATGTACCTGTTACTGTACCTGTAAACTCCTTGGAGACTAAATACAGGAGTATTGGATAAAAAAAACACAGTTGAGGAACTGAAGAAGGATTTAGAAGATAATGACAATGGAGTAGTCACACCTGTCATTGTTTGGGATACACTCAAAGCAATAATGAGAGGAAAACCTATAACAAAGATGGCAGCCAATAAAAAAGCTAAAGAAGAAAATCATAAACAAGGAAAATTCTTAGAAATTGAACAACAACATAAAGCCACGCAAGATCTTCAGTTGCTCCAAAAAATGAAAGAAATCAGGGATAAATTAGACAAGCAACTAATGGAGGATTTGGAGGAAAAAAAACACCAGATTTTTTAAACAATCCTATGAGGTGAGTGGACGAGCAAATAAATTAACAAGAAAATTAAGAAAACTGCAAGTGGATCAAATATTTCACAAGATAGTAGACTCAGATACAAGCCAGTACATAAATGACCCCAAGGAGATTGAAAATAAGTTCATAAATTATTATAAACATTTGCACAAGCAACCAAACTGTGCAGATATGAACCAAATGAAAACATTTCTTGAAAAGCTAGACTTGCCAGCAATTGGGGAAATACAAAATGAAAAATTAACTAGAAATAGAGAAAGCACTGAGGAGACTCAAATCTAACAAAACTACCAGTAGTGTTGGCTTACCAACAGAATGGTATAAAACACTTAGTGAACATCTTGTACCACTTCTTGAATGATCATTTAATCATACACCTGAACATGGAGCAATACCTCCGTCATGGAAAGAAGCGGTGATAACACTGTAGATTAAAGAATGCAGTTTTACTTCCTGTGATATGTGAGCTTTAAATGATACATCCTGATCAAATAAAACAATAAAAATCTTGGTTCTGGTTTTGTTGTTAGAATTGACTTAGGGTGTATTCAGGCTGGAAAAGTCCATCAGTCTGGACAGAGTCTGCTTGATTTGGTCCGGATCGACTGCTGAACCTTGTGTTTGGTCTGTATTCAGACTGCCGTCTACCACACTATTCTGTTTAAAATCAAAGCTTGTCGTGACTAAAGATCTTTTCGGTTGTTGGCCATAAATTACGAGGGCGGGCAAAACAACAAGAGAAAGAATAAAGAGAGTCCTGCTCTTTGCTATCCTTGTTAGGATAGTTCACTTATTCAAACGTTGTATTTCGCTGACCAGTTTTGAATTTCAGGTACAACACTCTCAACTTGCTACTTTGGTACAGCGGACGCATGCTGCTAGGCAATTACTGAGGAAACGGCGAAGGTATTCTTACAAGTGTTTATGACATATAGATTAACGAGAAAAGCGTGAGAAGCAATGTATCAACCTAAATGTTGTTTTAATGAACCTGCATTCATTCAATCCCATTTCAAGAAGTTGCCGTGTCATATTGTTGCTCCACATTTGTCTGCAGCTCAGCTTCCTTCCTCTGTCTACATCCCATAATTCTCGGCTACGGTGGCCTTTTTGGTCCAGTTGTTCTGCTCCGTGCATGGAGCCTATTCAGACTGAGGAAACTCTGAGCAAACCTGAGCTTAGTCCGATTAGAAACGAACAGAAATAACCTTGAAAGATGGGTCCTGGAGCGGTTCCTGGACCCAGACCAGGGTCCTTAAGGTGTATTCAGGCTGAAAATTTGCTTCGGATTATCGGGGGAAACGAACTCTGGTTCAGGGGACCAAATGTGTCCGGTCTGAATAAACCCTTAGACTCCATGTAATATGAGATTTGAGGTCAAAGATATGAAACCCATGTGCTTCCAGTCGGCTTTATACTCAAATGATCCTTAGTGTTTCTTATTTTAGTACCTTGAATCTGATGACCGTTATTGTACACAAAACAGATCCACATTTTTAAAGGGACATATTTTATTTTTGAAAAACTGTTCACATAAAGTTACAACAAAGCGGAATCAAGATTTCTCCACCATCTTGTGTAATAAAAAGAAATAAAGTAAAAAAAACAATTTGGGTTAAAAAAAAGTGAACAGCTGCTCAGGACTTGCTGAGCAGAACTCCACTAAAGGTGGTGGCGAATCCTTCCCCATAAATAGCTGAGTTTGCCACAAGGGTCACATACACTTGATTTCCCTGCTCCAGCTCCAGGAAGATGGCGTTGCCTGCGTTATCTGCAGAATCAGCGTCTGACGGGTGGTCGTGGATGCCAGCAACAATAGCACCATCCTTCTTGAGATGTAGATTAATGCGGTCCGTTCCTCCACCGTGAGCAAAGTAGGTGAAGTAATACAGGCCTTTGACAGGCGCAGTGAAGATCCCTGGGGGAAAATGAGTCAAAATCCTTGTCTTCAATAGTAATGACAATAGAATTACGTGAGTTAAGAAAAAAAAACTAAAGTTTCATTGAAGGTTTTGGTTTCATGAGATATTATTTCAAAGGTCAATATATTTTGAAATGTTAGACTAGGACTGAATGTCCTTAATTGTAAGCAAACATTTAGATTTATATTCTAAAAATGAGTGAGGTGCTAGTTTTAGATTTTATGAGGATTTATTAAGATGGGGCCACTTGTACTAAGATAATTTTCTCATTTTGACAACATTTTGCTTTAAAATGAAAAATTTCCACTTATTACATTACTTTTCTGTCATTGCAGTTAATATTAACTACAATTGGATACGTAAAAAACTCACAAACACAAACCATTTGCTTAGAACTAGCACAAAAAATAAAAGACTCGTCAGGCTTTATAAGATTGAATTAGAAGTAATTATATCTAATGGGTTTTTTTAGTTTATTTTTCCATTCTTTTGTGAAACTCCTTATATAATAAGAATTCTTGTTAAGTAAAAATGTCAAGCTGCCTACACAGCTCATTTGTCTTTCCCTTTTTAGTGTTTTTTTCATAAGGTTAGTCTTCTTTTCCTCTTTTTCAGGAAACAAATCATAGCATGGTTGTTTTGAAACAAATATGTTTTTGCACAATTCAGTTTTGACTGTAGCATCAATGAAACATGGAAACATGAGGTCTGAAGTGGAAAAGTATGTGTCAGCCATCAACAACTAAGTTTATTTTGGCAATGTAATAATTGCATGTTAAAGAATATTGAAAAAAGGGAGTGGGATGTTTTTGCTTTAAATAAGTTTCTTTTACTAATAAAAAGCAAAAAACTATTTAACAAAACAGCATTGATTCAATTGTGGACCTACCTGTGGGTGGACTATAAGCATCCCCAACATTGGTTATCACTGCATTGTAGGTCAGAGTTGTGTCACCCTGGAAATTTCCATAGGCCCCACCTTTAGATGTTCGGGCAGAAAAGGCTACTTTGGGTACATCTAAAAAGAAAAAGTAAAACATAAAATGCATCTTGATTAAATATATTTTTACTTATTTTAAAACACAGAAAATCTTTAATAAAATCTTCACAGCTGTCAGAACGTCACCTCTGGCTTCCAAAGCTTCTTTCAACGCATTGATCTCCTTCAAGACGATACATGGATCAAAAGGGCATGGCTCATAAGGTCCAGCAGCAGCGTAGTGGGCCACAGTGAGGCCACTGATGAAGGTCAGCAACAGCATGGGTGAAGTCATGTCGGCTACTGATGTGCCACACGGGCTCCCTGCCTTTATTCTGGATGATCTGTAAATGGTTACTGTGGGGTGGGGTTCGCCAGTCCAATCATTGTGCTTCCTTCCTGCAAACACAAGCTCTAAATTCAATATTGATATTATGTGAAGACATTTTATGCAATTAAACGTACATAACTCCATAAAAGTATAAATAGGCGAATAATACAGTCAATTAAGGAATTTTACTTCCCTACTTTTAGAAATCAATTATGACACCTTGACTCCACTGCAACTCTGTCAAAGATCGGAATGAATGCTTTTTTCATTCTATTTGTTACAACAATCTGCATTTCTCCATCTGTTTCTATGACCTTTATTGAGAGATTTTATTTAATGCATTCAAGCTGAAATTAGTATACCCGTATCATTACCAAATAGGATTTCATGTTTGTATTTCACTCTTATAAAGTGCACGTTTGCAGGTCAGGGACATCACTTATGTCATCATGTTAATGTTTAATGAAAGTTTTTGTTGTTTTTTGAAGAAAGTTGTTTAGTCCGTTGTTCCAAATAAATGTGCCAAAGTGCCAAAAATGTGCTTTCGTTTTTTTTTACACCCTTATAAATATTTGTTTACAAAGTTATTCAGATTATGAAGCGCAGGGGCAATTTGAAGAGGAGTTTTCTGATTCTCTTTGATCATTTAATCGTCAAATTCAATATAGAAGGAATAACGGCTGTATACCATCACATATCAATGAGAATACAGCAGGTTGCCCTGGCTTATGTTTCATGTGAATTAACTCTTTAACACCACTGTAACTTTGTATTTTCCAAAGTCGCGTTTTTTTTTCATAGTGTGGTAGGGGTGCAACTTATACTCAGAAGTGACTTAAATGTCAGTCAGACAACTCTTGCAGTAAGAAATATTTATTTCACATACTTAATTTGCCACATTCTTTAAGTTGGCATTCACATCTTTTTTGTTTGGCATAAGGCTCCGTTCAATTCCATGAGATAGTTTCCGTAAAACTTTCGGGTAACTAAAACCCCCTTAACGGAGCCCACAGGTGGAAGCCGGGGTGGAGGGAGGGGCGAAGAATGAGTGCTGAAGGTAAGAGAGAGAATGAACAACTGCGCACCTGGGCTTAAATAGGACGCTGGGGAGGTGAAGTTAATTGACCGAACTGCCCAGGGGAGTAACCTGTAAAACACTGCCAAGTGTCTGCCTGAAATTACGACAAGTCGCTATTTCAGTCAGACAACTCTAGCAGTAAGAAATATTTATTTCACATACTTAATTTGCCACATTCTTTAAGTTGGCATTCACAACTTTTTTGTTTGGCATAAGGCTCCGTTAAATTCCATCAGATAGTTTCCATAAAACTTTCGGGTAACAAAAACCCCCAACACCAAGATCATCCAGAAGAAGAAAAATGTGAATGTATAATCAGTGTCTAATAAGATGAGGTGTGTTTTCGGTGGCATTCCATTTTCATTTCATTTCATTTCCCAGTATGACTGCTATGTGTGACTCGGCACCATTGACCATTGGGCCGCCCCTGTTTGAGTACAGCGCCATGAAGGGAACATTCTATCTAGTGGATCTGCTATGTGTGACCCTGTTACGGTTTACAGCTCAAGAACCCAGATGCAGAGTAATACTGGATACAAAGGCCAAGTTTGAAGACTGTTTAATAACAGTAGACCAAAACCAAGGTTTAGAACACAAACGCTCCAACAAAGAGATACAAAACAAGGTGGCTTGAATAGACAGACAACCCAATGAACTAACAAGGGCCAGCTCTGGACTCCAGCAGGAAGCACAGGAGAGTGGGCGGAGCAAGAGGAAGAAGCCACAGCAGACCTGCACAAGATCACAGAGTGAAAACCAAAAACAAAACAAGCAAACCGTGTCATAACCCCTCCCCCAACGTCCGGCTACCAGACGGACGGCAAGGCTGGATGGGATTGTCCCGATGAAACCGGGCGATGACGTTCTCGTCCAGTATATGTCTCCCAGGCACCCACTGACGGTGCTCAGGTCCGTAACCCACCCAATCAACCAGGTATTGAATGCCCCGCCCCCGTCTTCGGGAGCCAAGGAGCTGGTTGATCGAATAGGCAGGACCACCATCTATGTAACGCGGTGGGGTGGTTCCAAATCAGTGGTCTGAAGACAGCTCTCCCTCACTGGCTTCAACTTGCTGACATGGAATACCGGATGGACCTTCAAATGTCGACGGAAGGTCCAACCTCACTGCTACTGGATTGACGACCTTTGTGATGGTGAAAGGTCCAAGGAACCGTGGATGTAGTTTTCTGGAACCTCCTTTCAGGGGTATGTCTGAGGAGGAAAGCCACACCTTATCTCCCACCTTGTACTCAGGAGCCGCGGACCGGCGACGGTTGGCCACAGCAGTGAACCGCTCCTGGTTCCTCAGCAAACTGGCTCTAAACCTCCTCCAAGTACGCTG